>CM014080.1:20084376-20677034 GCA_004119915.2 Collichthys lucidus | reverse complement strand
ATATATATATATATATATATATATATATATATATTGTGAGTACCATGAAGTTAATCCAGCCCTACAGTAATAATAAAATGACAAATTTAAAGACACAAACAAAAACATAATAACAAGACAATATCTTAAATCTCTAAATTAATTAATTTTCACATTAAAGAACACAGTTCATTTAAAGTATGGTAGTTCACCTCTTTCTACACATTGGGTCTCTGTATGCTATCACACTCATGACAACCTGAATTCACTTCACTGTTCCTGTAAGCAGATCAGCACTGACCTAACCTGACCTGATTTATTCTTTTTTTAAATATATATTCTCACATCATATGTCTGGGACATTTTGAGTTAATCCATAGACAATGTGTTTGGCCTTTTCAACTTTCAGGCACGGTGAGATTAAATTAGATCATTCATGTGTTTTCCAGTGCGGGGTGAAAGTAGGTCAGTGTGTGTGTGTGTGCAGCGGTCTGACTGATCGACCCTCTTCCTCTCTTGTCCTTACATTACACCACATCCCCCCTGACATTACACAGCACTGCCGGAGGGAGGGAGAGGGGACGCTACTCTTTTTGGGCCCTGTGGCTTTCCGTAGAGACTCTCCAAACATGGCTGCTTCCATGTGCTAACGTGAGCAAAGCTTAAACCGAGCTGGCAGTGAGGACACACTTCCTGCACGACCACCTGTGCGCCTGTCACACTGCAAACCCAGCACGTTTTGGAAAGCAGTGTCCGCCTCGAGGGGAGGGGTGTCACAGGTAAATACAAAAGTTCACGTGCTTTAGCTTAGCTACCAAACCGGCTAATAACTTTGGTGGCATGAAGCAGCGTCATGTTTGTGTGCTGAAGTCTGCTTTCATTTAACCAGCTTCAGCCAGAGTAACACACGTTTTCACTGCACTGTAAGACACATTGACATATGAACTAACTGTCATTGTGTTTAGAGGCACGGAGCTAAAGCTAGATAAAGGTAAAGCTAGGTAAAGGTAAAGCTAGGTAAAGGTGACGCCTAGATAGAGATGCGCAGATACTTTATTGATCCAAGCATCCAGTGACAACACGAGACACCGTAAACATACATTAAAATGAAACTACAACATGGTTAACATGCCTTAAAGATGCATTTAAGTTAAACCTGTGTATAGAAATAAAAACTGTGCTCATAGAAATAAGAAATAGTACCACAAATTAAGATTTAAAAAGAAATGCAATTATCTAATATAATATATAATCTATGCAACTGACTTGGGCTGTAGACAGCAACAATCCCTGGTTATAATACATAATATAAAAGTCATTATTAAGAAGAAATGTCAAATGTTGGAGGATTTCTCAGCTTTATATTAGTGCAACAGGAATTTTATTACTGTCTTGTTGACATGTAAGCTCGTGTACTTAAAGGCACTGACAGCAAGTTCAAGCGACAAACACAGGTCTTAGTCTAATAATCGACAAGGTGATAGACATAAAATGAGTCAACCACGTTTTTGTCATTGAAGTTATTTATCAAGCTGAAAACACTCACAGGTTTCAGCCTGTCAAATGTGAGGATTTGCTGTTTTTCCTCTGTCTCTGATTATTGTAAATTAATTAAAACGTTCATCCACTCAGTTGTAATCAAAAGATGAACTGATGAAGAAAGTAATCCGTGGTTGCAGTCTGAGAAAACCGTTCTGTTTAAGTAACAAGGCCACGCAGAATCCATAATGTTCAGTTCACCACGCCACAGTTTCTGTCAAAAGTGTCTTCTTTACCGTAGCTAATGTAATACAGGCACCGCCATCCAGAGGTGGATCTGTAGGCTATATTAATAGGTGATACCATGCGTTAATACAAAAGTATATAGCATATATAATGTGGTGTATATTCAGTATATCTGTCTATGTGTTGGTGTATAACTAACTCAAGAAGTGCAGTGCAGAAATGCCAAATGTACTGTATGTTTGAGGTAACTTAGAATCATCTTTGTTTCTTTCTCAAAACATTTTGCTATCCTGTCTTTTTACACTTTTTAGACTCTTTTATGCTGGTGCGGACAGCTCGGCTATTCCCCCTCTTCATCTCCCATCATCGGCGTCCTTTCTGCACCCATTCTGTCAGACAGACATTTCGGAGGAGCTTAGGCAGTGCTGTCGCCACTGCCAGCAGGGGACTGACATCCATGGAGCCTCTAGAAACTACTCAGGACCCCGAAATTCCCACCAACAAACCTTCTCCCACACCCGCTGAACCTTCATCAGAAGGTATGAGCCCGGCACAGACCAACACAACAGCAGACAAGGAAAAGACGCCTCCTGCAGGACTGTTACCCGGAGAGACGGTCTTCAAAGAGGGCAAAGCGTCGATCTTGTTTCCCAGCGCTAACGAGGTGTTTTACAACCCGGTCCAGGAGTTTAACAGAGATTTGACGTAAGCATAAACACTGGTTGCGTTGGCCTCCTCTCCTTAGATTAATTCTGTATGAGATGATACAGTGCAGTAAAGAGATCTTTGAGCCTCTCATCAGTTTGGCATGATACAGTTTATTTTACAGTGTATGCGTTCTTCTTATCACTGTAGAGACAATAAAAATTTACTAGGATGTCAGCATTATGCTTGTTAAACTAGAGAGTGCATGCCTCTGCCAAGTACAAGGCTCTAAATGTATAATTTCAGTATAAAACTATATAACTTCTACTATAAAAGAGGTTGTATAGTACATGCTATATGTAGTGTTTCTGGAACAGTAGAGAGCTGCAAAGAGGCCAGTTGCACAGCAATATTCTCCAAAATATGGTAACATACAGACCACTGGTCATAGCAGACTAAGTCTGTGAGTGTATGGAAATAAGCAATGGTGCAAACTTCTGTTATTTTTATAAAGATGAATTGTCCACAGGTTCAAGTGAGCCAGATTTGAAACAAGGTAGCTCTAGTTTAATTTATGGATGTTGTTGTATCACCTACAGGAGAACGCCAAACAGGAATGAATATTACTGCCTCATAGTGATATGAACAGCCAGCGGCCACATGGTGGTGCCATCTGGGGCCAAAAGCATTAGTTGTATCAAGTGTCATTTTCATTTTTTTTAAAGCAACAACCTCTCAAAATCCAACCTGTCAAACAAAAATACCTGCACAGTAATATTTATTTCTAAGGAATGAGATTTGCGATTTTAAGTTCCTGCCAGACAATAATAATAATAATAATAATAATAATAATAATAATAATAATAATATTATCAGTCATTTTGTGCAAGATGTGTTTAGTTTTTTACGCTGGTACGATATATAAGTACATGTATAAGCAATGATTTCTTTTTTTTTTTCCCTTTCCAGATGTGCTGTGATCACAGAGTTTGCCAGAGAACTGCTGGCTCAGCGCGGGGTAAAGGTTGTGGTGCCTGGAGAGAAAGAGAGGGTGGTGGTCTCTCTGTCAGAGGAGACAAACGAGGCAGACGTACAAACGGAGGAGAAAAATGGAGCAGAGGAGCCGGCTGTAACTGTAACAGTGGGGGAGAAATATGAGGTAGGACTGATTCCACTGTGTAATTGTGAAACGGCAGAGTTTATTGCTTCAGTTATCTTCCCACAAGAATTTCCACTGAATCAATTTATAAATGGAAAGAAATTATTTAGAAATATACGCAGCTTATCCAGTAATTGTAAAATTCTAGTATAATTCTATACAGCAAACTGAAGTGAGTGGGTTAAAACACCAGGAGGAAAAGATGCTAGAGGCTAACAGGGATTATCATACATGAACAGTGGCCAAAACCGAACATTAAAAAAAAAGGTATAAAATGCCAGTATTTGACAAATGTTTTGAGGTCCTAAGTGTAGTTCTAGTGTACCAGTGGGATTTCCTATCTTAAAAATATACATCGGGAACGGGAAAAAGAACTATCTCTCTCCACCACTAATGAGCCTGACGTGGAAAAAAATAAGAAACGTCACGTGTTAAAGTAAAAACTACAGAATCAACCAGAACATTTTCAAATCAGTCCCAAGGAATCATAGGAAGGATTGTAGTTCAGATGGTGGATGATTATTTTCAGTCACGTGTGACAAAAAGCGGCCAATCACAGCTGGGAGTTGACTTGTTCTCCCGCCCCCCCCTTACACTCAGACAAATTGCTTGGGCGTCTGGGTGGACGTGGTCTGTGGTGGGAATTCTATTGTATTACCAAAGACCACGGAGAAATACTGAAATAAAGAGTTGGATGATGACAGTTTATTTCTGGACAGAAGGAGCAGTCAGGACGGAGTACACAGGCTGTCAGTGAGGCTCAAACACAGTGTGTGCAGGGGATATTTACACCGAAATATAAGCTGTTATTGAAAGAGGAGGTTTCTGCAGTTAGGGTATGCTTTTGACTGGTTGGGGTATATAAGTGCACTCTACAGGTTACATTAATTTTTAAATTGTTTAGACAATGACAAGGTTAAAGCATCAAGAAGTCATACATTGGAAATTTCCATCACAAGCCTTTTAGTGCCTTGCAGCTTCTTGTTTTGGTTTTATGGCGTTACTGTCTTGATTCACTGTCCAGATGAAGCAGGCACCAGTTTCTAGTGCAACAGCTCCTTTCATTCCGCTTTAAGATTATTTCCTCATACCTCCACTTCAGCACGGTCTTCGCGTGCTGGAGGGCCTGGCGGCGTCTGGACTGCGCTCGGTGCGTTTCGCTCTGGAAGTCCCGGGCCTGCAGAGCGTCACCGCCAATGATTTCTCCACCAAAGCTGCAGCGCTGATCGCCAGGAATGCCCAGTACAACGGAGTTAGCCACCTGCTCCAGGCCAGCTGCAGGGACGCCAGGTATGATTACTCAGCACATTCAGGAAAATGCTTGTTTGCTGCTGGTCTGCCTCTGCCCTTGGGATTTATCTGCTTCACTGATCTGCTGTCCGATTGTTCCTTCTCCTCTTGTATTCATCCAGTGCTGCTCTCATCTTCATTCCTCTCCAGGCTTCACCTTTTGACCTTTTGTTCTATTCATTCTTTTGATGCTGTTCTCGTCTCCTCTGTTGCTGTCTCTTTGCTTTTTTTCTTTCATGAACTCATTTGGCCCTTTGCTTTTAGTGGTGTTCCTCTTCTCTTTTCTCCTGGGCTTGCCTATCTTCATGCCTCTCATTCTTCTCTAAACTCATCTGCTCTTCTTTTTTAACTGGCATTGACTCACCTTGTGTTTTCTTGTGCGTCTTCTCCTCTCTTTGCTCCGTCCCACTCTGCTCCATTTCTTTCATTGGTCATGGATGTGGATTTGTATAATGTTTCTTTCTACCCCTCCCTTTTTTTTATTTTTTCTCCAGTATGCTGATGTATGAGATGCGAGGAAAGAAGGAGCGTTATGATGTGATTGATCTGGATCCCTACGGTAGTCCTGCCTCCTTCTTGGATGCCGCTGTACAGGCTGTCACTGAGGGAGGTGGGTAGTTTGGTCTAAAGATGGTAAACTAAGGACAGGCTGTTCGTAATAAACTATTGTTTCACGGTATTTCAGCGATTTTATCCAAGTTTTTTTGTTCATCTATTGAATTTGGAAAAGCTGATTTCAAATTACATTTCATCAGTATCATGTCTGGACTGTGCCCGGTTGGCTGAGCTTTGCTGTGAAGAGTGAAATATTTTTAACGGAACGCTGAATTTGACCCGGCAGGGAGTTTAATGATCGCAGTGTGTCTGTATTAGTCATCTTGAAACAGGGTCACCATGGACACTCGGCACACCCGCATCTAAATTTAGCCTTTAGTCCATTTTTATGTACAACATTTTGGACTAGTTTATTCTTTATTTCTAGTTGTTCCTGGTATCTGGCAGGGGACAGCATCTCATCTTGATATCCCGTCTCTTCGCATGGGCTCTGACTGTTTGCTCAAATTAAAAAAGTCGGTAATGAGACGCAACTTTAGAGTGAAAATGCAAACTGCTTCTTAAACAGCAGAGAGCGCTCTGTCCTTTTATGTTTCTTTTTCTTCATTCTTTTGGTAAAATAATCTTTGAGCCAGCGAGGGTGATTGACGCAAGTTTGCCTCTAGAAATGGGAAAAGTAAGTGTGATTAAAAATGATGGTGATGGTTAGTCGCATTGTTTTTTACATGACAGCATGTTTTAAGTCACATCGCTTTGCTCAAATACCTTTTTACTCATGATTTTCACATACACAAACATACTTGCTTTCACTCAGTAAATAAAATGCATTCACATTGCATTTTATTTTTGATGACGCTTCAAAAAATGGCATAAAATCAGCTCGGCAGTTGGATCAGAAGTAGGTCAGATATTGTTTGGTTTTATCCCATTTGCACTTCACTAGGAGTCTTTATAGGACAGAATAATGAACAGTTTTTAGATTCAACAGTCAATGGAGCACTATGATATCTGCACCCATGTGGTGCAACCAGAAGGGTAAAACAAACCCCAAGGGCACCATACCAGGCTATAAAACCCATGTTTAAAAAGTAGTGGTTGTTTATATTTCCTGCTCTTTCTTTCTGTTCTCTCTCTCTCTCTCAGGTCTGTTGTGTATAACATGTACAGACATGGCTGTGCTGGCGGGAAACAGTGGAGAGACCTGCTACAGCAAATACGGTGCAGTTTCCATCAAAGCCAAATACTGTCACGAGATGGTGAGGGCACAAGCTACACACACAGAGTACATGCTCAGACATGTCACCATGGTTGCACTCATAATGTCTTAATTCTTTGTGAATAAGCGTGTGTTTGTGTGTGTGTGACATGTTGTCATGGATTCAGGCCTGAGGCTACAAGTTTGTGTGTGTGTCTGTGTACATGCTTGTATCTGTATATTCAATAGGGGAGATGGAAAGACGAGGAAACATCTTCCAAAATGACGACATGTATCTGCTCCTGGCATCTTTTTAAAGTCCTTTCAGATTTCAGTCTGGTTGATTTAGCAAAGCAATTACCGGTAGTAACAGCAGTTGTAGTTTGTTACCTCAGAGTCCAGCAGCTACAGAAATATAACGGAAGAGAAACTGATGTAACGGTTTACAGTGCAGCCGAACAAACTCATGTGGTTGATTTCAGTGCAAGTAGTTTCACAACAGCAGGACGCAGTTAAGTATTTCACCTCACCGATGAGTTTGAGGTGTGCAGCTATCCAAAGCTGTAATACATCATAATGATATTTGTCCATGTCATTATAAAATACCTAATTAGTTATGATTATTGTGCTTATAACTATAATTATACATTGCTATAAGCACAGTAACACACATTAGAAATGTGTTTATAATACATATACTGAAGGGTCTGACTTCATAAGAATTGATTTATTTCATTTATTTTTTTTTACTTGCAGTGGATAGTATGTTTGTTTCCAGCGCTCTGCATTAAGAACAGACCACTTGACCAAAAACATCTTGCATACTATTAAGATTTTAAACACACCTAGGCACGTTTGACTATTGATTTTTTTTGTTTTAATCCTTGCTGAGATTAAAGATTACCATAATAGCTGGAAGGAGGAGTTACGTAGTGATTGTAACTTTTAAACACCACAATTCTCCTTCATATGTTATATGTCAGCAGTGACCGAAAAGAAAATTTATTTCTTGCAAACCGACAATCATGAGAGCAGTGCCAGCAGATTTCTTTTTTATTGAAAGTAAACAGGGCAGTATTTTTTTGCATATTAAGTCCCGATGTGACTTTTTCTTTTTTCCCCCTGCAGGCTCTTCGCATCATCCTCCACAGTTTGGACCAGAGGGCGGCGGTGTATCAGCGATACATCCAGCCCCTGCTGTCTGTCAGTGTCGACTTTTACATCAGGGTCTTTGTACGTGTCTTCACAGGACAGGCCAAAGTGAAAAACTCAGCCAGGTACACACACACACATACAAACACGAACACACACACACACACACACACACACACACACACACACTGTACCGTATTCCTACAAAGGCTGATATATGATGAAAGTTGAATGAACTGAAACTGGGTCACTGCAGCAACAAATGCTGAAAAATAATGGCAGCAGCAGAAGCTGGTGAGATAAAGAGAGAAAAAAAGAAATATGGAAATGTTTGAAAATGTGATGTTGATTAAAATAAAAGGAATTCTATGATTACAGTCTACAAACAGGACACATATTAACTCTGTATTTAAAACCAATGTTCTGCTGTTTTGTCCACGTCTTGTGTTGCAGTAAACAGGCTCTGGTCTACAACTGTGTCGGCTGTGGGTCTTTTCACTTACAGAGAATGGGCAGGAAAACAAGCAACGGAAAACAGTAAGCCAGTCAACACTGTGTCTTTCTGCTGATGTCAAGATTCGGTTTCAACTACTTTCACAGACATTCATGTCTCATGAAAATGAATCACTTCTGGTATTGCCATATTTTTGTGTCTAAGTGACTAATGGTTGATTCAGTGTTTAGCGAGAATGTGAGTGCTGTAGCTGTAGCTGCCAAACGGGCTGGCATGTGTAATCCTTTGGAGGGAATGTACGTCCACTAATCAAGCTTATTTTTCACCACAGTTTTAACACGGTAGTATGTACTCACCAAAGTCACACAATAACACCACAAACAATCTAACTGATCCAGGCAGCGGTGGACCAGCAGTACCTGTGTTGTGAAATTTTCTTCAATAGAGTCTGGTGCGCTTGAACAGAGCTACTGTATGTATCTGCGGTTTCTGGTTAAACCAAAAGGATATTACTCTTTAACAAAAATGTCTCTCTGTAGGATTCTTTCCATAATGTTGTTGGACAACAAGATATTTTTGGGCCTTTTTGAGCTTTATTGTATAGAGGCAGTTGAAGAGTGACAGGAATGTGGGCAGAGAGAGACATGGGGAATGACATGCGGGAAAGAGCCACAGGTCGGATTCGAACCCTGGACTGAGCCTTTGTACATGGGGCGACTGCTCTGACTGTTGTTGGACACTTCCAATAACTGAGCAGTGGCAAAAATCATCAGCATCTTTTAGTTGGACGTACATGGTCTGTGTACAATACCCTTAAAGGATTACACATCGCAGCCTGGCTGCTTTCCATCAGTACTGGACTGATTTCAAGAATTGCTGTCTCCATTACTCACTTCAACACAGAAACGTGAAAATAAGGCTGAAAGTTTCCCCCTGTTAACGTTTACTCTAGCGCCACCATCAGGTTAAAACCTAAATTAGTCAATCAAATACTCACAGCTGTACTTTGTGTATTAGTGCTAATGTTAGCCTCCGGTAAACTAATAAGGTGAACATATCTGCTTAGAATTAGTATGTTGGCTTTAACATTGTGAGCATGTTAATATGCTGACAATAGCATTTAGCTCAAAGCAATGTTGTGCCTCAGTATGTTCTCACCTGGTGGCTGTGGCTGTGGACTCTTGTTCTTAATGAACTCGTGCACAGCTGGGTTACATCACTTAATTGTATCTGCTTCTGTTTGGCGCGCGTGGTAAAAATGAATCTGCTGTGATTTCAGTATGAAGTATTCTCCTGCCAGCGGACCACCAGTCGGACCGCAGTGTGAACACTGTGGACAGAGACATCAGGTTAGCACATGCACACACACAGTATCATCATCAACTGTCGGTATGTTCTCCATTTGTAGTGATTCACATAGAACGAGCTCACATTGTTGATTTTCATGGTGTCACTCTACATGATGCAGCATTCACAACTGATTTGTCAAACTCTGCTTCCGTGTAGTCACTCCTGTTCAACACGTAGATATACAATGTACCAGCTGAAGCCTGTGTCTGTCCTCTCTGTAGCTGGGTGGTCCCATGTGGGCTGAGCCCATCCACGACTTGGCATTCGTCCAAAAGGTTTTGTCTGCTGTGTCGGGGAATCCGTCCCGATTTGGGACATCTAAACGCATTGAGGGCATGCTCAGCATGGTGACTGAGGTATTCATTTTCCCTTTTTTTTTTTTAATATATATACGCTCTCACAGGAAGTCAAGAAAGCTTATCATCTTGTGCTATTGTCGTGTGGGTGAGGTTAGTTGCATCAGGTAACTTCACATTGTATGCAATAACGCTGAGTCAAAGTCTTTTGGACTTGACAGCTTCTTCCTGCTGGATTAAAAACATTATCTCTGATGTGCCGTTTGTTTCAGGAGTTGGAAGATGTTCCTCTTTATTACACCGTGGACAGTCTGAGCAGCACGATACACTGCAACACTCCACCTCTGCTCCAGTTTAGGTAAACACACACACACACACACACACACACACACACACACACACACACACACACACACACACACACACACACACAATGAATATACAGAAACCCTCTTTTCTTTAAATTTTACACAAATAGTTGTGATATGCAAAGACATAAATTGTTCTACAGTTAGTTTGTTTTCGGACTGTGAGTTTCTAAACTGGAAAGAAATCTGGTCAAACTATAAATAAACTACATGAATGAATGGAAAGGAGCCCAGATGCACTTACCATATTTTTTTTTTATCTTTAATGATGGATTAAAATTAGTATTTGTAATGTGAAAGAGAATTACAACACAACGCTACAGTCTCAGTTCTGTAGTGGCTTTTTAGCCTCTTTTAGTATGTTGTTTTAGCTCGCCAGATTTTTTTGCTTGGTCTGCTGCCATCAGGTGGCCAAAATCGAGCAGTAAACTTTGTCAACATGTCATGTTACATTACATTACAACACTTTTTCCCTCAGTGCAGCTTTGTCTTGGCTATTATACATCTCTCTCTCTCTCTCTCTGCAGGTCTGCTCTCCTCCATGCCGGTCACAGGGTTTCCCTCTCTCACGCCTCTAAAAATGCCATCAAGACAGACGCTCCTCCGTCAGCCCTCTGGGACATTATGCGATGCTGGGTAAACAATATTTTAAAATGGAAAAATAAAAAGACTGAAGCTATTTTCTGAATCAGATGAGTGTTTGCTAGAATTCCCAGAATCCATTGAGACCGGCTTCCTGAACCACAGAATACATAAGTGTCACTTAGACATGTTTTTATTGGTCGTCTGCCACAGGAGAAGGCCAATCCTGTGAAGAGGGAGAAGCTGTCAGAGACTAGCCCTGCCTTCAAGATCCTCTCCACCGAGCCCAGGTGAGGCCACATCCTGGACTTGAAAGTCCGACCAGTTTACCAGTGACCTTGCAGTAACACCTCAATATGAAATACTCTGGGCTGCATTCAGACTTAAAGACGTTGCAGTGAAAGTGCAGATCTTTCCATTCATTTCAATGTAAGTCATGCAGTAGGATTCGGTGGTGGAGACTACAGTGAAAAGTTGAAGTAGAAATCAGCTTTTGGAGAAATGCAATGTAACGTCATGTTTCAGTGGTCAATGCTCTAACCTGGTGATCAGACTCAGAAGAAGAACCTTGTTTTACCACATTTCCACTTCCTTCCTCTGTATAAAAATGAAACCACAATATCTTGAATACTGGTGTTTACGTCTTTGGTCTTTAGTGATCTCAGCTGTCGGTCATGACGTAACAGGCCCTTTCTGTAGCACAAAAATCATCCAAACATACATTAGCGTGATAAGAACTATCTGAACTGACAGAAACCAATTAGAACAATTCAGTAGACGTGTACTGTATTTTTATGTTCATCAAAATGTTTTTGCTTCACTTTTGCTGAGCTGTCATATCATCCGTCTTTATATACATTCATGCAAAGATGAAGCTGCAAACCTTGTACCAAGCATCGAGCCTGTGTAATTGAACATGTCTCATAAAAACACATTTGACCTAAATTTAAAGTGACATCTTTGTGTTTGATTGTGTGTGTGTGTGTGTGTGTGTGTGTGTAGCCTAGAAGCCTGTTTTACTGTGAGGGAGGACGCCAACCCTCAGTCCCGTAAACGCCACCTGACCCGGTTCCAGGAGAATCCTCAGGCCTTCTGGGGACCCAAAGCTCGTGCCAAAACTGGGTAACTAACACAACATGCGTGCACCCAGGACACACACTAACATGCATGACGGAGTAGAAGACAGAGAAGTTTCTTCTTTGTATGTTCAAAGCGAGCTTGAAAATGAATAATAATGACAGGGTAAACATTTGCATGAAAGGGTTGATTTTTCACATTTTAGATGTACAGCTGCACATAGTAAAGGTAAAAAAAATCAAAATCATTTTTGCCTTTTCTGGGGACTTGCAAACACCCTGAACTAATCAAAGCTGTGAGTTCCGATTCATTCACCCCTTTCCCTTTTGCTTCGCTCTTTGTCCCTCGCTTCTCCATCTTCATCTCTCTCATCTTCCTGCCTTCATCATTTGTCTTTCCTGTGTTTTTTTTGTTTTTACCCTTTTCAATCTCCCTCCATTACTTATTTATTTCATCTACCTCTAACCTTTCCTTCTCTCCTCCAGTGGTGGTATTTCTACTGACCTGCAGGAGAAGAGGAAGAAGTGCCAGAACAAGAGAAAGAACCAGATCACAGACTCTTCTCACCTTAAAGACTATCCCTGCAAGAGGTTCAAACAGGTCAGTTCACCTCCAGGCAGGAAATGGAACAAAGGAAAGATGAGGAGAAAATATATTCAGCTTCTTACAATGTGTTCTATACCGCCATGCACAGAGTTGTCATATTGAGTAGTCACACATACCGACTGTATAGACTCAAGTAAAGTTAAAGCCACCTGCTTATTACTGCAGTCTCTGTTGTTTTTCCGAGAAATTCAGTTCCCCCTGGAACAAAACAACCGGACTCATTTGTTTTTCCCAGAACAGCAGTGAGAGACACTTGAACAATTGGTCTGTGGCTTTTTACCTGAAATCACTTTTGAGCTGCAAGATAAAACTGTCCTGAAGACCGCCATCTTACCACAAATCTTAATGACACCGAATTTCATTTTTTATTTATGAAATATTCAGAGGTCCTCACTGCCATCCTATGAAGAGTGTTTGAAAATTGCTTAAAACACACAAACCTTTACAAACGATAGCAATTAGAGAACGCTGTGTTTTTAGTTGTATTTTGATTTTATTCAATATCAGAAAAATGTTTACGTGTTGTTAAGCTGTTACCAAGTCTTAATGACTTTTAAAGCTGCATGAATTAATATTTTCATATGAACAATGACTCTTTATGAATATAAAACTTGCAGTGATGAACACAGAGAATTATCTCTTGACAGTTCCTCTCAGCTTTATGAGGCGTTTTCTCAGGTCATCAACTTCATGGCTTCGGTTCAATCCTCTCGTCAAAGCGTTTTTCAGACTCAGCTGCTTTTTTTTTTTTTAGCGAAAGCCACTCCTGCCCTACATGAAACTGAAGACATGTTACTGCACCTTTTATAGCTTCTGTTCAGCGTCTTTCTGGTTATTGGTTTGGTTTCACAGTGAACAACTTAACTGTTCATCACTCATCAGCATTTCCAGATGAAGAAGCTTTAATGAACCTGCTGTATATCACCTGTTCAGTACCAAACAGTAGACCGACGAAAGTATTGACTAGCAGACAAATATTGTGGAACTTTTAGTAGCCAGATATTTTTGGTAGAGACCAAAACTTGTGAAGCATGAATATTGGAGTTATATTGATCAGGTGAAGAGAAACATGACTTTAATTGAATGATGATGATTTTTTTTTTTTTTTTAGGGAACATGCACCTACGGAGACAAATGCTGCTTCTCCCACAACCTGGAGCAGACAAACGTGGAGTAAATGTAGTGATTTCTGTCTTTAATTCAGTTTTGTTTGTTTTAAATAGTTTTATTTTTGGACTCTAAAGAGCAGCCTGGATAAAAGGATAAATGATACAACGCAATCAACCTTAAAACTCTTAGTATGCAGAACATGTCTGGTGTTCAGTCGTATTCCAGAGCTTTTTTTTGTTTTGGGTTTTTATTTTTATGCAAGTGTTGTTTCAGTCCAATAAAGTCCTCATGCTGACTTTACTCAATTTGTCGTGTTTCTATGTCTTTTTTGGTCACCATGTCATGTTAGCGTGACCATTAGCAGGATGCTCCGTCTCATCAAAACGTAAATATCCGACAGACTTTTAAGTTTTGGTAGCTGACTGATTCACTGTTTTGGAACAGTTGAGAAGCTGTGAATCAACCTACTTAACTTTTGAACTACTCAGGATAAATAACTTCGAACAGCATCTAAATGTCCTTAAGCATTTTACTTGAGTAGGGAGCAGCAAGTAAGTAATTTATGTAATCGTGTTCCAGACCTTGTTTCACAAAATACTGCAAGTAACAGCTTCATAGATCTTAATGCTATTTAAAAAGGACCAGGGTGTAGGCTTTAGTGGCATCAAGCAGTGTAGTTGCCAATTGCAACCCTCTCATTTCACCCTTTCTTGAAACTGTGGCTACTGTGGAAACATGGTGTTTAGATAAAGAAGAGTAAAACATCAGTATGTCTGGATATGAAGCTGTAACATTAACGTGCAGGTTGACAAAAAGTAAGAAGAATTTTATTATCAGCTGCTTGATGATCAGTAGAAAATCATTTTCAAAACTATATACACATATTGGCAGAAGTACAAAGGTGGCACTTATTGCACACAGTACAAGACAGTACAAGTTGGCACCAGTTGTATTTGTAGCGAGAAAATGTCTTTTAAGGATTAAGGTGTGCTGTAAAAAAATCTGCTTAAAATGTTCCAGGGCCAGTTTTGGAGGGATCTGGTATTTTTTGATGCGTCTGCAGTACAAAAGGAAGCTTCAGCAAACTCTGTACATACTGTGTCCTCAGAGGAGGAACATGTTCAGACAGTCAGTGTCAACAAGTAGCAAATAATCATCTTTTTGGTGGTGAAAGCAATTCAAAGTCACAGCTGGGTTTTCACAAACATCTTAAGATCTGGATTCTTTCTTCATATAAGAAGTACAAACCTGATCTTTATGTTTCTGGAATCCCGGGTATGTCTGAACACAGGGACTGATTTGATTGAATGTTTTCGGGCAGTGTTAAATCAAGCTGTGCGATCACAGTCTCCCATCCTTTGTAACAGAAAACTGTCCTCGCTTCATCCGGTCAAACAAACGAGAGGCCACAGGAACTTTGATTGATTGAAGCTGCATTACGGATTCGTGTAAGAATTACTGACGTGTGTGATTGGCTATCGGAGGCTGACTCTGAGCAAGAAGGTTCGGATCTCCATTGGTCTCAAAGTCACCTCCCATACAGAGGGGTCTTCGAACGTCTTCAGCAGGGGCCTCTCTTCTGATAAACAAAAAAAAAACATGTTAAATTCTGCTAAAAGCTGTCATCCTGACATTATTTCATTCAAAAGTTAGAACAGTTACAATAAACCAGCAGACCGAAGTCAGGACTCTCACAAAATGTACTTGAATCGCAGCAATGTGAAACAATAATTCTTACAAAATCAGTTGTTGAGCCACTAAAACACCCCACGGTTTACTATCAAAGCTATGAACCATAACAATGCATTTATGAGTCATTATACCACCCGCTTGATTAGTCCCTGCAGGGAAATAGTCTTTATAGTTAAGTTGACTGTAATGGGGCAGTGATTACCACCCTCATAGAAATTAAAAAGCATCTGTGGGTTTCTGTATTCTCCCTCCTCTCCTCTGTCTCCTGTTCAAACTGAGTTGGATCCTCAAGCGTCAGCCGAGTGGTTCATCAGTGACTGGCAGCTAACCAGCAACTGACTGATGAAGCAAATTCACCAACATCTGGCTGCTCGTTTCTGGTGATTGTTAACTGGTTTCTGAATAAAACGGTCTGGTCTCTTTTCCTCTTCTAACAGGAAATGAAAGACCTGGGTCTTTGTGAGATATCACAACAGTGACGACGGGCGGCACTGTCAAAAATCTTTACTGTTAATATTTGCAAAGAGGAATTCTAGTGACGCGGAGCTCTCCTCTAGTGCGACCGACAAGACTAAAGTTACTCCTCTACACAGGAAACTTTCAGCATGTACCTGTCTGCGGTGTCCATTGCAAGCGCGTCATCTCATCTTTCCACTGATTGGCTGACAGGTTCAGTTCAGACACGCCCAGAACCTCCAGAGTGGAAAACAGCTTCTACATGTTAGACAGAAAGGCAGGATTATCCAATTAGCAGTAAATTAGTAACTATTTTACATTCCTACTTAATTTACTGTTTGAATAAAACAATCTTATCCATAAAATATACCATTTTATTTATATGATTAACCCCAAACTTAGACCAACAGCAGAATAATTTAAATATTATGGGGATCTAACTATTCATTAATAATCTAATTATTACTCTTCATCATAACTGTAATCTAAGATGTCGAAGTAGATGTGTGTGTGTGAACGTCTGACCTGCAGGTTGATGGTGACGGGCTGCGAGTTCACTTTGCTCTCCCCGCTCTGGAACTGATGCTCCAGTCTCACCAGCACAGAGTCTTTGTCCCACTGTGTCAGTGTGAGCAGGTGGACAGCAGGGGGCAGCGCAGCTTGCAGCCCAGAGAACTAACAGACAGACAGACGGAGACAAAAGGAGGACGACTGACAAAAGCGTTTGAAAAGTTGCTCTGATCTGTTTGAGGATCGTTACATTACAAGTACTAATTAATAGCAGCTCTGAAAACATGTCAGCACAACTAGAGCTTAAAGCAAACAACAGCTCAGCCTGCTCTCCTGAGAAATAAGAACAATGTCTAAAAAAATGCAAATATGTAAAAAAAAAAAAAAGACGTGACAGAAATGGAGCAAAAAGCAGGAGGCTGACTTGCTTTGTGTTGTATTGCAGCTACAAAGTGTATTTGTTGCACCGCTCCTCCTCACTCACCTCCAGCTGAGTGTTTGGGTGCAGATCTCCATCAGTAAACGTCAACAGGGGCTGCAGTACCACCTCCTGGGCGAGGGGACGGTGCGCATCAGCCGCGCTTTGCGGACGGTCGAGGGAGAGCAGGAGGCGGCCTCGGACCACCAGCCCCTCTGGGAAGATCTTGGAGGTCTCGTTGAGAGGCTCGGCGACGCCGCGGACGTCATCGTACAACAGTCGGCGGTGGAGCTGAGGGAGAGGAAGGGTGGAGTTAAGCGGGAGAGACTCTGTATGTGCGTGTAATAGTGAAGGTTAACCTGACAGAGTGTGTCTCACCATGATTTCTAGAGAGCCGTTGTAGATGCTGCCTCCTCCTTGAGAGCGATCCGTCACCACAGTGAGCTGGTCATTATCATCCTGAAACACACACACACACAGTGTACAATTAATAAAGTGATACACTTGGAAAATATCACACGTGAACAGATAAACTTTGGATAATCTATAAACGTCATGTTTAAAAGCTTTCACACACACCTTGATGAAGGCACGAGAGTTGATGGGGTAGTAGTTTCCAGCAATGGGCTCCGACTGCTTAAGATTCCACGTAGGCCGGAAATCTGTCCTTTGGGACAAAACAACAACACAGAGTTCAGAACAACCTACTCACACATTGAATTTTAAAGTCCAGATGAGTCTAGAATATTGTACAACAATGTTACTGACAGTTTCCTTTAAAATATCTTTTAACGGTTATGTTAATTACAATGCATTTTCAACATTTAAAACAAATGACGTACTTTCTCTGCAGCACCTCTCTGCCATTAGAATCCGTGTAGAAATACTGAGAGGTTTCGATACTGGTGTCCAGACGAGTGATCACCTCCTTCCCCAGGTCATCGCTAATGGATAAAGAGTGTGAGATGAAGTGATGCCCCTGTCAAAATACACTCATATACCACAACTTATTTTTACACGTGCCAACGTGTGAAAACATACGAAAACTCACTCAATGGGCACCGGCCCGACTGTCCACTCCAGCTCCAGAGCTCTGCTTTCAGTGTAGAGACGAACCACCTGAGACACCCAGGGAGAAAACCACTGCCTCACCTCCTGCACAGCAGAGGTCTGAAGGAAAAGAGAGAGACAGTGGGTAGAATATGAATGAACAATTATTTTTAACATCTTTCTGATATACACTGATATTAGTTATTTAGGTTTGAAATCGTCAGCTCGCTCTCCAACCAGAATGCTCTCCGTCTTGGCCGTCTTGCTGATGATGAAAGGTGTGGAGGAGTTGGGTCTGAAGATGTAGGCACCTGAAGGCTGGATACTCTCTGAGTTGTTCCCGTCACTGGCGTTATACCTGGAACATGAAACACACATTAACACCCAGCACGTGACAATCAGTGCGGGGACATTATTCTGCCATCTATGTAAAAACTCACCAGAAGAAATTCTGCGTCAGTTTGATCGTCTGTTTGGTCTCCAGGTTGCTGAGGCTGCTCAATAGGCCGGTGTCGGGGTCAAAGGTCACTCGTAGGAACTGGAGTTAGAGTTCAGTCAGATGAGAAAATAATATGTACTTTGTCATGCATATAAGGCTAAGAGAAATGCATATGGGTACAATTAATATGATTAATATGAAATACACAGGATTGGCTGCAACACAAAGCAAGTGTATGACAATGCTGTGGGTCACACCTTGTTCTGGATGGCTGTGGGTGTGCGGTGCTTCGTGGAAGCAGGTGGAGGTCCGTCCTTAAGCAAGGACACAGAGTAGGTGGTGAAGCCCAGAGGAGGAGCCTGCACCTCGAACACCAGCTCGTTGACAGCTGAGCCTCGGTTCCTCCTCACCTCCCGGGTGGCTGCGGACACTGGAACCACCTGCAGCGGAGACACAGAGGAACTGACATCTCCCGCTCCTGTTTTTCATTTCCAGTGTCAAAAAAAAATACTAAAAATCATATGAATTCTGTAGGATCTGGATTATTTTATGAAATCCTGTCATTGTGAATACTATTCGTAATCATTACTGATGAAGATGTTATGAAATTATCATTCTACACTTTTGGAATCTCGCAGTATCTTGATATTCGAGTGATTTCCAACTATAGTAACCTGCTCAATACTTCAGATGATGTGATTTCTAAATCTAAAGGGGTATTGGTGTTTATAATACTTAAAAAAATTATACTGTGAACACAGAAAACTTCCACCAGCAGGTCATTATTATCCCAAAATGGACAGTTCCTATGTTAAATGTGCATTTTCCTAAAACATGAATGAAAAAAGAAATATATTTCAAAACAAGCCAACGACATTAAAACTGGATAATCCAGCTCATTGTCAAAATAAGACGGCGTGCCTGAAAACAGTAAAGCTTGTTATTAAATGCTACCACACAAACACTGACCTGGCAGTCCACAGTTTTGCCGTTAGCATCTGATACGACGTATGCCGTTCCATTCACTGGCAGCCTGACCGGCCAAGTGATGGGGCGAGCGAGAGGGTTGTACACGTTGACTGAGAACTGGAGCAGAGACACACGCGGTGGTGAGGTTAAGCGTTGTTAGAGAACAGAAATGCTGATTCGTAAATAGTTATATTACATTTATTTACAAATCTGTCTTGAAATATTCAGGAGAATAACGTATAATATCTACAATACTGTATGTGTGCCATTGTTGATGTCTTATTATGTTTCCTTCTGTATCTGTTTGTGCGTCACCTTTTTGCTGGACTCAGTGAGAGGACACACACTGATGTTGAGGTTGTCACAGTAGATTCGCTTCGCAGATGAGCCACTCAGAGCGGCCAGACTGTTACTGACCAAAGCCTTAGAGAGAAACCAGAGGTGTGTTACATCCTCCATAAATCATATCTAACATAAAAAGGTCAAATCATGCAATAAGAGCTTCTGCTGAACACTTTGCTTGATAAAAGTTACATTCCAGTGGGCTTGATAAGTCCCATGACAGATGGATCCTGCTGATGCGAATGCCGTGAGAAGCTCGACATACCTGACAGTGCTGCCAGCCGTTTGCTAACCTCCTGGCGTAGTCATTTGCCACGTGTTGCTTCTCTGTCCCCGACACTGCATCGTGGTGCTGAGCCACCGCCATGGCTTTCTCTGATAATGAGAGCACAAACAAGTAGCTGTCAGTGAATCCTCGGCCTGGCCTCCCTGTCACACTCGCTAATATAAAGACCACTGTGACAGTTTGACAGTAAAATATGTTGAGTTATTCAGCTGGGATTCATTTGTCAAGAATCTGTTCCACTAGCAAGATGTCATCTTTTTATTTTATTTTACAGTAACAAGTGATAAAAATAAATAAATCTCACTCATGGTCTGGCTGTCACCCTCCCCAAAGGGTCCCTTCCTGGAGTCAGGACCACCTAGTACCTCCAGCTGGTTACACGTCTGTAAAAAAAAAAAAAAAACCCAAAAAACACAGTTACAAAAGTCTGCTGACTTCCTAACCAGAGTCCAGTATTTTTACAACTATCCGGTGGAGTTATAAAACTGTTGATGACATTTTCACTGCATACCACACAGAATAAGGTCAAACAACTGCCCAAGTATAATACTTAAAGCTCTGTCAACATCTAATACCTGCAGGTTGCTGTTGCTGATCCTCTCGTAACGTTTCAGCGCTGGTCGACTGGTAAAGTAGCCGGTCCAGAAATCATGTGCGTCGTCTGCATAGGGAAAGAAATCATCTGTCTTCAAAGCCCTGAGTTCAAAAGAAGACGAAGTTGCAGCATGAATACAACAACAGCAAAGAAAACAGATCTTCACGCTCTCACTATTCTGTCGTTGTTACTCCGTCAAGCTCAATTTAAAATGTTCATAACTACCAGGTAAGGTTTGCTCTGTGCAGCTCCTGGAGGTAACAGGAGGGGGTAGAATAGAGCACGTTGACTTTGGCGCCATTCGCCTGCTGGGCGTTGACGTAGTGGATCAGCTTGTCCAGGTTCTTGTACCACAGGTTGGCATTTTCATACTGGAAGTCTGAGCCCATGGTCATGATGATGTGATTGGTCTTATACACTAAAGACTGAGAGGGGGAAAAAAAGAGAAGAGTTCATTAACTATTAACCATGTACTACAACCCATTTTAACGTTTAGGTTTGTGTGTGTGTGTGCCTCACCTGATGGTTGGCGATGGCGAGGAAGCGTGTCACCACGTCATCGACATTATAGTCCTCCAGGTCAGGGTCGTCTCTGATTGGTGGGTCATCACAGGACTGGTCCCAGCAGAAGCCCGGAGGAGGGTTGTACCCATTGGGAAGGATCCCTGTTGGGTGTGGTGGTCCAGAGGGTAATGATTAATAAATAGTTGTTTCAACCAAATGATCAGCACCCAAGTGACCAAATATATCTGAATAAATAAATCAATACCACAAGGAGAGTTTTGTTACCGGTGAAGAGGTCAGCCACGGGAGGTGTGAGGCTTTCAGAGGCCCTCCACAGAAGCTCCTGCTCCTTGGCCTTCATCCTGCGATCCCGGTCCTGGTAATCCAGGCGACCAAAGAAAAAGCCGTCATACCCCATCTGCAGCAAAACAGAGGAAACACTTGGTTGAATATTCAGGGAGAGAACCTGAGGCTACAAACGCTACAGCAAGCAGTCTATGGCTTAGTATAATGATTGAACAACAGCTAACCCGGCTCCACGAGCACACTTACAGCTCACTAAATAATATGTTTTACGTGACAACAGGACTCGCAGAAGTCACTGCAGCAAGGCAAGAAACAGTCCAGCACATAATCCCCCCCATATAACCACAACTTCTAATCCAGCTCTCGGTAAGAGAGTGACTTGTTTTTCCTACAATGTTGATGATTCCTTCATGATAAGCTACCTGCGCAAACATGGAGGCGTGTTCACGGGCGTGGCCAAACGGGTCGATATGCCAGGCGACTCGGGGACGACCACAAGCCCCAAAAGTCTCATTGAGGAACCTTAGCCCCATGGTCATCTGGTCGATGACAGCACTGTAATGGGTGGTGGCTTCATCACTCATGCACCAGCCACCATTCACAAACTCTAGACGTCCTGGAGGAAGTGGAAAGCAGGGAGACGAGTTTAGCCAGATTACTGCACAAATGAACATGTACAGTGTTTGTTTACGTACCTTCATTAACCAGCTGTTTGACTGTCTGCTGCATGCTGGAGCTCTGCTGTTTCCACCAGCGGTAGAAGAAAGCCGTCTCCACATAAATAAACCTCCGGTCCGGATTCTTCAATAGCTGATCAACCACCGAGTCCAGGATGTACTGCACTCCTGCATGCTGGATGTCGTTACGATCTACATGCAGAGACATAAACACACACACAGGTCAAGAGAACAGATGATGATCACCTGCAGAACACACGGCTGTTCTCACTATAAAAAGACACGTGATGCTAAAAACAAGCTGAATCTAAACTGGCACTAAAACTATAAAACTGTTATCGTGTTTGCAAGTGAAGAGTGACAGAGGACATGAAATATCATGAAAAAAACAAACAGTTTAAACATCTATTCAGACGTTGAGGCACCAAGGTGCAGGTGTGGATAGTAATAATGATTTGATTATATCTATCGCAACTGGTATACTAATAACTAAGCACAGAGTAACACTGTTTCCTCCTGTAAATGTATTACCAGTGTCTTTCTTGTTGTTTTTTATATATATATATATATATATATATATATATATATATATATATATATATATATATATATATATATATATATTATTGTAAGCTTGACACACTTGTAATGTGAATGGAAATAAAGATTTTGCTTCCTCTATTTTAAAGGGGGAAGCATGCATGCATGTGTCAGCTGTTTATTAGTATTCAGACCCTGCACTCTATTATCTCTAGTTATTGATTTAAGTGTGTGTGTGTGTGTGTGTGTGTGTGTGTTTACTGACCTCCATAGTAGTACTGGTCAACGGTCTTGAGCCAGCCGACATCATCATGTGTGTGTGGGACCAGGTGGACATTCAGCATGTTGGGCTTGGTGGCATGACATGACTGCACGCACACACGCGCACACACACACGCACGCACGCACGCACGCACGCGCGCACACACACACACACACACACACACACACACACACACACACACACACACACACACACACACACACAGAAATACACGCTAAGCACTGGACCACTACACTACTCTACTGTTAAAAAAAAGACGAGTCAAGTTAAGAAATAACAAAGTTTCTCATCTCATCATGTGAAACTGAAAGCGACTCTAACTCAGCTTCAGCTAACCAACATGAAACACGTCAAACTGTGAAATATAAACGCGGCTCACCTCGTATCCGCAGGTGGCGGGTTGTTCCGTTTCGTGTCCGAGAGGAAAACTTAAAGCTCCACTGAGGAGGAGGAACAGGAGACCGACAGCCAGCTGCTGAGACCCGGCCGCCATGTTGGAAAATAAACCGAGAGTCATGTGACACGTGTTTATGTTCCACGAGGTCACGTGACAAGACTTCCTCAGAGCACACGTGATGTCCTGCCACTAAACCAGGGCCGTGTGTCTAGCTAATTTTTGTGCAAGATGCTGTCAAATAATTTAGTTAGCTTTACCAACTGTAAAAAAAATCCTATATGTGTTTTTAAAAAAATCAATACATGAAGGAGTTAAAAGGATCTCAGAAATCTAAACAAACACGACCCAGCAAATGATTAACTTTAATTACTTATTGATAACCAAATCTGTTGTCAATTATTGTTATGTCAAGTGATGTTTTAATTATTACACGTTCCACTTACCTTCAACCTCTAAAAATCCCTTCTTTCTGAAGGAGCCCTGGAGCATCCTATCCTATCTTTCCCAGGCGCGCAGATAGGTTTGATAAACTGGGGGGGACGAAGCTGCCCCCCCCCCCCCGGGACGGAGATTTTCTCGTGCGCCCCTGGATGCGCCGTGCGCCCTGATCAGTCTGCGAGGTTATTGTCGGGCGCTCGTGGCGCCCCCCACGAAATGGCGCCCCGGGCGGCTGCCCTGTCCGCCCGTACCTAAAACCGCTACTGGCACACACCTCAGTAAACCAAATATTATGTTAATTCATATTTTGGTTTCCTCGTGATGCTTGAATCAGAAGATTTGAAGAAGACAAAGTTTAAAAACAAAAAACAAAAAACAAAACAAAACGTTAAGCTACTTAAAAGTGGGTGGGACGGATCTACGGTCATTCAAAAGTGGGTGTGTCATGACACACCTGACACACCCACTATCTGCGCCCCTGATCTTTCCCCAAGACTGCTGCAGTCACTGAGGTTTAAAAGAAGTCCTATCTGCATAACAATGAAAGAAAGTCTTAGTCTATAATATCAAATCAAATCAAATTTTATTTGTATAGCCCAAAGTCACAAAATACATTCACCTCGGAGGGCTTTACAATCTGTACAGGGAGTGACTCCCTCTGTCCTTAGACCCTCGCTTCGAGTGAGGAAAAACTTTGACAGGAAAAAATGTGGAAGAAACCTCAGGAAGAGCCACAGAGGACTGATCCCTCTCCCAGAACGGACAGACATAGAGAGACATGGATGCACAGCAGCAGCAAATCATTAATTAACTATAAACTGTAATGGAGATATGGTAGCAATAATGACAGTAATAATATATGTAGTGGATGTCATGCAGGACCACAGCAGCAGCCATGATCCATGAGAACCTGCTGGAGGAGAGAGCACAGAAACTCCAGGGAACATTAACATGCATTAATTAATTAATAGTGTGTGTGATGGGGATATACATATAAACAATTAAGCAAATAAGATGGGGCTGAAGGTAGAGCCTTGGGGGATACCACAGATAATGTATTTACAAGAAGATGCGCTACTGATAGTTCCTTGTTAATGTGTAAGAATGTTTCCAGTTTACGATACATACAACCTCAGACTGCCAATTCAGACCTGTATGGATCAGTTTATTGCGAGCCAATGTGGAATTAACTCATCTTGGGAAAAGAAACACTCACTCACACGATTACCACATATTTCACAATCACATTAAGGAACAGCAAACAGCAAAAAAGTACAATGAGTAAACAGGTGGAGAAAATGCTACAAGACAAGAGTTCACAGACCAGCATGGACAGTTCAGTTCATGTTACAGTCCTACAGCTTGTGGAATAATGCACTTCATGGCAAAAAACAAACAAAAAACGGGGATTGATAAAATTCGGGATTGATAAAATCACATTGGCAAATTCAGAAAATATAATTATCCATAAATGCTTGTGTGGAATTGTAACTTCCAAGGTATTGTGTAGTACAGATATAATACCTTTTAGGTTTTCTGTAAGTAATATGTATAATAGTTTTCTGTTACTATTTTAATGAAGCTCTCATTTCTTTAGACTAGTTTTGAACATTCTGAAATGTCTGAATCGCAAACACACTTCATAATTCAGTTCTATGTACATTTGTGATGTTGTTGTGTCTTTGGAATTAAAATAGTTTATCCATGTCTGGCATTTCCGTTTCACAAATAGTTTGGTTTAAAGGCCTCACACAGTGCTCGGTCAAGTGCTCACGATGCTCCGGAGTAGCACCATTCAAAAACAAAACTTCAATGAGGCATAGAACAACATTGTGGCTACAGTATGGCATCCATTCAAATGGAAGGAGAGGTCACTTTAATTACAGTTAGCGTCGCAAGTAGATCCTTTTCCTTTGTAATGCTACGATCAAACTTTAACGTTGCAGCAAATCACATTTTTTCAAATCTGACCTTGACTGAATGGATATGAGGTAATAATCAAGCTTGATTAAACACGATAGGGTATGAGATAATAATAGGATTGGATTTTGAAGCATGCAAAGCACATGCCTCTGATAAACAGAATTACCAGTGTTACAATGACAGCAAGTATATTTTTAAATCATTCACCATAGATCAGCGAGTTATTGTTGGGATGTGTGGCTAATCCATATAGCTATGGAAGTATACATGTGCCTTTTTAAAACATCACTTTAATGTATGTATTTATATATATTATAACGGATTATTAGTTACATACTGACACAGATTTTATATGGGAATGAAAATCACATTGACAGAAATGTGAAATTAAGAATGAAGACCTGTGATGTGTATATTAGAACATTAAATATGATCATCCGTAGCGGGTTAGCTTAGCACAGACTGGAAACAGTGGCCAGATTTTGTTATCATTGAACAGAGCTGATTTCCAGTTTCCAGTCTTTGTGATAAGCTAAGCTAACCGGCTGCTGGCAAACTTTTAATTTATAGTCTCAACTTCAAAGACAGATCTGCAATGTGGTGTACACAAAAACACAACAGATGACCCCCCCTCCCAAAAAAAATCAAAAATTGGTCTGCAACTTGCCTAAATCTGAAGCTGAGGTCACTTTGACTGAAAAAACTGAATGTGGTTTTCCATGTCACATGGCAGTGAAGTTCGCTTGCTGTGGTTATTCAAGTAGTTGCAGGTACTAATAAATATTCAGCCACAACACAACAAACAAACAAAAAAAAAAAAACAATCCACCGTCTGATACTTCTGAACAATGTATAAAATTTCCCATAAATATACTTACAAATAATTTTTAGTACAAAGAAAACAATGTTAAACAAAACTTACTTGTACTATACTTTTCAATATTTATGCTGTTGATTCTGACAAAAAATATTTTCCCCAATCGTACCTTTCTTGTTGATTAGCAAATAAAAAAAGAAGAGAGAAAAGTCTATTTCGAATTAGCCTTTTTTTCACAGTAGACATTTTGACATATTACAAAAGGTAAAGCAAAGGTGAAAACAATAAAATAATTCCATTTAGCTGTTTTAGTTTCAGCATTGTGATATTTTGCCTGCCGGCTCACTGGGACACTGGTGCTCTTCCTGCTATGACAAGTCATACTGTGAAAAATGCATATACACTGACAGTGCTTCAACAGGGTAAGAGATTTTCTGAAAAATAATAATGACAAATCTGTTTTTGTCAAAAGAGACACTCGAAGAAGAGAGACTACAGAAACAGTATGGGGGGAAAAAAGTTGTTTGATTCCTGACTGTGATGCTTCTTCCTGATATTGTTGCTTCTACACCAGCAACCATATCATTTTTTAGTGTTCATATTCATAAGCAGAGTGAATAGCCCTTTCCTGCAGTATTTAAATAAAAGTCTTGCGTGAGGATGGAGGCATGGTTAGGTTGGATTTCCATTGCCTCCCTCGTGAGGGCAGATGAGCAGGGTGGAGTCCAGGTCCAGGCGGAAGGCTGGGTACAGTGGCTGAGAGAATGGGCAACGAAAGGTGTGCAGGAGCACAACTGTGTCCGACACGCTGTAGAAGGACAGCGTTCCTTTCTGGCGCTCCAGGAACACGCCAATTCTGGGACAGGGTGGTGCCGCAACTGTGGTCTTGCGGTTGTCGTGCCAGGCGGCATACCCGGCATGTGTGCACCTCAGCCGCCAAGAGTTCTCGTTGCGCCCCAGCAGGCAGGGTTTTCCGCCGCCTTTGCGTCCGATGCCTCGGTACGTGACGCCAATGTCCACCCATCCCCCGCCCCTCCACTCCACCTCCCAGTAGCTGGCACCACCAAACTGGCCCTCCCTGCACAGGACCTGTGCCACTGAATCAAAGCGCTGAGGGTGAGGGGCGTAGGATTGGGGCTCCTCGCCACAGTGGGCACCTTGGGGGCCCTCGAGGAGAACCAAAGTAGGGTGAGCTGTATCGGGGTCCAACGACAGACGACATGAAACTGGAGTGGGAAAAAAAATGAGAAGAAAGAAAACTTTAAGATACAGGAATTGAGATTGATGTTCTGCAAGAGAGACAAGGATTGTTCAATACTAGTCTGGGAGTTCCCCAAAGTTCTGAGAAAAAAGGTGTTTGGCTGTTGCTGCTCAGACAGACAAAAACTCTTTATTGTCCACATTTAGAGCAGGCAGTCATTACCATTTGGTGTTACTGAAATATTCAGTTGTTTAATTGATTAGCTTTGAATCTATATTTATTTCCATTTTCTGAAACAAAGGCCCAAGGATAGAAGATTTCGGAAGCTGTACAGGTCTGTAAGGCAAATTTGCACCTTTATCCAGCAACATTTGAAACATTTGCTTTATACTGTTTCTTTTTAATAACTGTAAATTATACATTAGACAATTACAAAAGAATGGAAGCAATTTAAAAAGGTGTAGACTAAGACTTTGGGAACTGACATTTTTTATTATTTATAGCCACACTAGCAGCATGGCTTTAGGGATGGTAATGTTTGTCTGTCTGTACGTACATCCTACTGACTTTGGTGACCCCACGCTTTATTTTATGACTACATACTGAACTAAGACTGAAGACAGAAATGAAATCAGTGAATTTGAAATTCGAATGGCAACATTATTAATAATGTAGCCATTACCATCTCTGAGCTCAAAGATATTTCAAAGAGATCTCCCCAAGCTTCAGAGTTGAGCGTGACACAGAATGACTAACACGTGCTAAACATTCAAGTGTTTCATTTGACATTTTGACACAGTTGAAGCAGGTGACACATTTGCCCTTAATCCTCCTCAGACCAAATGAATTATTGATGCCTAACAAGGTGATGGTACGCTGTCACCCTGTCGGCTGGCTTGTTTTTGTGGGGACAAAACACTGGTCTTAACAACAGAACTGAATGCCATAAATATGGTATGATTGCCATCCATCATTGATGAAGATTTAATCAGGGCTCTCAGATTTCACAGCAGGACTCTTATTATCTGTTGAGCTACACAGAAGCATGGAGATAGGAAATAGAAAAGGATGGAAACAGAGAAGGAAAAGAGGCCAAAGAAAGAGAGGAGCAATGATGGAGAGGAAGGGAAGGAGAACGGAGGAAATATTCATGAAGAGGTGGAAAGTTTGAAAAGGAGAGGGGATGGAGAATAGATACTTACACCTGAGGAAAACTGCCCTCATCCTTTGATCAGCTGGCTGCAGAGACAAAGAGGACAGAGGGAACGACACCGGCGCCGCTGATAAGGGACACATGAGAGAAAGACACAAAGAGAAACTGGTATTTAATACTTTTGCGCATATTTTGGAAAGACGATAGAGTGAGAAAGTAGAAGCAAAAGACATGAAGTGAAATAAAAAGTGAGAGAAAGAGTAATGAAGAAAAAGAGCAAACGACAGGAAGGAACAAGCACAGAGAGAAGTTCCCGGTTAATAACGATGCCATGAAACAATCAATCTGATTATTTTAGTTTTAGTAATGACACACTGTTAATAAGTAAACCTCAACAAGTATTTGTGCATGCAGCATTAGTACCAGGTTTCCATAGAATCTCTATATGAGTATCATTTATATCACATACCGCCATATAGACCCAAAGTATGAAATTTTCTACATATAATGCTTTTATTGTGAAAGAAAGTTCACCATTTTAGGAAATATGCTTATTTGCTGTCTTGCTGAGTCATAAATAATACTTTTACTGTTACAGATGAGAACATAACATGACTTAAAAGTGAATTACTTTAAGCTGCAGATTGTATTTTTAGTTTTTCCAACACAGTCATCTTGAGCTTCTGCTGCCGTTAGCAGCTTATCACAGAATTCCAAGCTCAGTGATTGGATGTTTCTTGCTGAAATGCAGCGCGGAGGTTATCGTTAACAGTTGCAAATGTATCATTATTATACACATTTTTGTCCATGCATGTTATAGGAAAGATGCATGGGACTTTTACTCTCATGTACCCAAAATAACTCCTCCCGATTGAAACTAGGCATCGCTCCATTCAATATGAAGCCGGAGCCAGGAAACAGTTAGTATAGCACAAAACTCCAGCTTCACATTGAATATGTATATATAAGAGTGGTATCAATCTCCTCATCTAACTCTCAGCAAGTAAGTGTGTTTCCCACAATGCTAAACTATTCCTTAAAGTTGATACATTGGCTAAATTTGCCGGCTGGCTGCTTGGCATGATAACAAAGCAGAAATCGACTGTTTGTGTTTGTGTTACAGGGTCAGTTCACCAAAATAAAAGCCCACATTTTTCCACTTACCCCCGTGTTGCCCTGCAGATAGTGTTGGCTGTGTTTGCTGCGGTTTGAAGTTCACTGCACTGAGATTTCTGCCACCTACTCAATACAATGAATATTAATGGTATCTGATATGTTTTGTGTTTGTTTGTTTTTTAAACTCAACAATACAAATACAACAAAACAATGCCCCGGTTTGCAAGGATAATCCACACATGGAGCTGTTCACAGAGAACTCATTTCTACAAGTTATGGCATAACCAGGACAAAGTTTTTAAGAAAGAAATGTCGCTGTTTAACTTGATATTATATGGCCAAAGTAAGAACACAAAGGTTTTTCAGTCATCTCACTAGCTCCCATGGCGTCCCCAGTGCAGCTTCTGCAGCCATCATTGAAACACTTCCAAAAAACTAATTCATTTAAATAGTTTGGACTGAATTTGATTGCTTCCAATTAAACTAAATTGAACTGATTACAACGACGGAGCAGGTCTGGATATGATCCAGAGTGTATCGTATCAGACATCGTCTTGTCCTCTTCTGTTATGAATAATTAACACATCCAACTGTCCCTCGCAGTGTTAAATGTCATGTCAAAACCTGCAGCCTGGGAAAAATGGGTCACCTCAGACCTGACACTGTCACACAGGGTACACACGGTGTGTGTATATGTGTGTTTGTGTATCGTGTTTCTTATGCTTACCTTTTACACACTCTCCACCTGACACGTAGTTTTCATTAACTGGAAAAGATGTAAACATAGTATGAAACAAATGTGTGCACATTTAGCATTTTGTACACTTAAATCTACTTCATCCATGCAGAATATGTGCCATATTTTAAATGGCATATGCTCAAACATGAATTTCGAACAAGGAGCAGCTATATGCATATTCCAGTATTTGGTATAGTCTTAATCTTCAGTATCATCCACATCATCCTTATGACCGTCTTCCAGCGCGTAGGTCATCTTCTGTACCTGCACGACTGATCTTGTCCACCTCCTCCCGGCAGACCTCCTCCATGTGGCTGCGGAGGTGGCACAGAACTCTCCTGGCACTGCTAAAGCCCTCTGTGGGCAGGTTGAGGGCTCTGGAGTGCCGACTGGTGGCGAGAGGGCCGCACAGCAGAGGAGCCGCCTGGGTCAATAAAGACAGAGAGTGGAAAATATACCCTGGCATAGCATCCACAGCCCGCTCCCCCTCCCACCCTCCATTAATTCCTTGTACAATTGAATTTGAAAATAGCACTTAAGCATGTGCTGCCTTTTTCCACTGGTCACTGCTGAGTCATTCTCTCCTCTCCATCCATTCATCTACACACTAATCTCTCTGGGCATTTCTTATTACACACTCTGGTAAGTTCTTATGGCCTCTAGGATGCATTAATTGCTAATGTGCAGTTGTGGAAGAAGTACTCAGATCCTTTACTTAGAAAGTTCCAGTGTACGATTTAAGGGGCTCTATTGTCAGCATATAGCAAAAATTAAAAATAATATGAAAGTACATATATCATAATTATAATTAGTAGTTATTAGCTGGTTTTAACTTTACGTACACTGTAACTTATATTCCAAACTAGCGGTTGGGTCCCTCCAAAGTGGTCGCAAGAAAAAACTGAGGGTTCGTAAGATGATTAATAGGGAAGGGATTTATAGAAAAACTGCTCAAAGTTGGGATTGGTTGGTTATTTAAATGAAACCATCAAAAAGTTTAGAGTGGAAACATGATATATTTTCATACACATACAAATACTGATTTGCTTTACTTCTTTTTTCCTCCCTCTTTCTTCCCCTCACCTGTAGGAAATGGGCATTATCCTCAGTTTGCAGAAGCTGACAGATCTCCTCGTCTCTCCTCCTCAGCTCCTCCAGGTCTTTCTCCAGCATCTCTATGTCTCGTTCAGCCCTTCCGACCACTGCTCGCTCCTTTGCCTCCAACCTGGCTCGAACCTATGGCACACAAGTGGATGGTCAAATCCAAAGTTCCTTACAATACCATGAGCATATTCTTGTGTAGTGAGTGTACAGATCATTTCAAAGAAATGTTTTTACACCAACACTATTATCGATTAGCACACAGATGTTCTGTCTCTACATGTGGACGCCAATGTGTTTAATGAGAAATGCTTTTACTTTTGGGGATCTTAACTTTATTTGATATATGATATTTAACTCAAGTTATTTAATCAAAGATACAAGAATGTGTTAGCATCTCTTTAAGTGTTTCTTTTACAGCTACCGTTACAACCAGTACTTTGTCTAAAAGCAGGACTACAATTAGCGTTACCAGTTTAACTTTGACTGCTTTTAATGCTGCATTGGAATAATCAGAAATTTATGTATTGCATATAATTTTTTTGCATGACATTAAGTGACCTTAACCCTGATTTCAAGTCAGGTATAGCAATGTTTTCATGGTTTTAAAGAATGTACTGCTGCAGCAACATCATTATTACCTTACACCACACTGAAGTCAGACTTCCTAACTCAGGAAATGGGATCATCCGAGGAACACGAGATTGCAGCTCGAGGATACTTCAGCTACACTTCTAAATACTACTGGTGCTACTACTGCCAGACAATCGTTGCTACTAATAATAGTCTCACCCCGGCTGCTACAACTACTGGTGACGTTACAGCTTGATACCTGTAGCCACAAACCCTCCCTCACCTCTGCCTTGGTTTTCTCCAGGCGTAGTGCCATGTCTGCAAACAGAGCTTCACTGTCCTCCAGAACAGCCGACGCTGACACCTGAAACACGAGCACAGACAGTAGTGTAGAGTTTAGTAGTAGAAGAAAATACATACAGGAAGACACCGTTAATCAGAGATACATGCCGTTTAACGCGCCAGTTTGTGTTTCATCCTCCATCCATCCATCCATCCATCCATCCTTTGAAGTAATATAATCCTCACAAATACACAGTACAGTTGTCTATATTCGCAGCAGTGCTAATGCAATCTGAAACTGACGGTGTTAAATTGCAATTTCAATGCAATGTTTTCTTTGAACAGTGATTCTTTCATAATCAGTTAGGAAATATGTACAACGAAAACATTTCGTTAAGGGTTTCTGAAGTTTTAAGACACACCAACAGTATTTTTCCACCTATGCAAATGTTTTTTCTATCCATTATCAGGGTCTAGACATAGACTGTAGGAGAAATGGACGTAGCCACTATGACATCGTCCATCACCACTGTCACCATCTTGTTTTCTTGAAGCAGAAGTGACCATATTTGGACGATAGGTGAGCTGGGAGATCGATGTATCGGCGACTTTACAATCACAAGGTTAATGACACCTAGGTATACTCTGCTGTGTCATCTTTTTCACTCTAAATGGGACTGTAATTTACAAAATGAACATTTCTAGAAGACATGAAACTAGCGAGGGAGCCTGTAAACTGTCAAGGGAAGTCGGGTCATTCTTTAACAGACCTCTAATCAATTTTGCAACTAGTGTGTGTCTCCTAAATGTGCTGACAAATTTTATTATTAACCCTCGTAAAGCATTTAGAGCTTCCTGGAAGAATATAACAATCTAGAGAAAAACCAAGACGAGCTAGAAAAACATAAAAGCCGAGCAAGTTATCCGGATTGTAATTTCATGTAGCTGTAATCAGGAACGAACCTCGGTCATCTGAGCAGTGGACAAGATAACAAACTGATATCCGACATCTGATAAGACGCCAACTTAGGTTTCATGTATTAGCGAGCTAAGGTAGAGGCTTTCCAAGAAGCTAGAGCGACTACGAGCTAGATGGATGGAGATGATGCTCAGGGGAAAGAGAAGGAAATACTTTCCTACGAGACCGAAGGAGTGGCAGAAACTGAAACTTAAATTAGCTTCGCAGTGGAAACTGATACAGCGGCTCCTGTGAGGTGGAGTGCTTGTGTGTGTGTGTGTGTGAGAGAGAGATAGAGAGGTGAGTGTGTGAGGTTGTGCGTGTCGTGCAAGGACAGTTGTGTAAATGTCAAGTCAAGTCTATTCGTGGAACTCTTTATCTTGTGCTTTACATAGCATATACCACAATACACTATTGTATATGCTGCATAATACTAGGGCTGCGTGACTGCCATGAAGCACTTTGCCTAATCACTTTGATTAATTTACTTTGCAACACTCAGATCACTTGGATCATTGATCATAAATGTTAATCCCTTCATGGGAACAAAAGGCTTGTTTTGCAGTCAGGGAGTCTCATATCATACTTAATCAATCTAAAACAACTCACATAATTGTAATAACTTGATTAAAATGCACACATCATCCATCATTTTACAAGAGATGACTGTGATTTGTTAAAAACAAACAAACACATACTGTATATAATCCTGTTAGGGAAAACGGGGTTACTCACAACATGCTCAGAACAAACAGGTCAGACTGTGGACAGGGAGCGCTTGATTTAATGCACCAGAGCAGGGACACTTGCCAATTTTAAATGTTTGCCAGGGCACCTTAAAAATATTACAGTTTGGACGTGTAACAACTATTTGAAATTGGATGAGGAGTTACTGGTGCCGATTCTAAAAGACATGAAACTCTAAGTGGACTCACGCACAGTCTGAGCCAAAATAGAAACAAGAAAAAACATGCACTCTGAACCTTAATATGCAAACATCAGGACATCAGGACATGTTGATTGCAAAAGTCAGGCCGTATCTTGACGCAAAACAACTTATTGGCACTCTCGTCCATCTAGACCTTTTAGAATGAGCTTCCTGTCTCCTGAAGAATTGATTTTAAAATGTTATCACCAGTTTATGAGGCTCTGAATGGTTGAGCACCTCCACACTTGACATCATTTGTGTCTCCTTCTATGCTCCTAACCCCCCGATAAGATATATCGATAGATAATCAAGAGGTTAAAGAGGTTGCTGTGGAAAAACCTCCTTTAATTCACCTCTTTAATTATGCTATTACCATGAATAGATGGCATATAAATCATTTGTTTACACGCTTTCTATACAATTCGAAGCAAACCAAATGACCTACATTTCATACTGTACAACAAAACAATGACAGAAACACTGTTCTTGTGGAAGCTGGATAACTCAGAGCTCATGACTTCATGTTAATTATTAGTTAACTGAAGATTTCACACCTATGATATTATACTGTATGCCTTCAGGTAAAAACTAGATTAGCAAAGAAGAGTGGTCACCTTGAGGGACTCCAGGCCTTGTTGAAACTCCTCCAACTCTCTCTCTCCACTCCGGGTCCTCTCCTGGATCAACCTCTGACACTCCTGGAGCTGCAGCTGACAGACGCACAGACAACAAGACAGAAAGAAGCCAGTGAGGTGACTACATTCTATTCAATTCATTTGAATGTAATTCATGGTTTTATTATGCACTGTTTGTTTTTTTCTCCACAAATCTGACAATTGTAAAAGTAATTATTTACACAAAAATGGCAGAAAATTTTGTTTTCAGTCTCTTAGATATGTTTTTTCATTTTAATATCACGTTAAACTGAATATCTTTTGATTTTTGGACTAGCAAAAAAGACATTTACTGACATTAACTTGGACTGGGGAGGATATTTTCTTACATTTTATAGACCAACTGATTATTTTAGAAAATAATTAGCAGATGAATTGATATTAACAAATAATAATAGCTAGTTTGAGCATTAGATCAGCCTAAAATGGCTCAATCATTTAGTATGATTTAACCACTTTTTGTTAAGTCACCTCAGCCTGGTGTCCTGAAATAGTGCAATAAACCTAAGATTTATTCACAACCTGAGACAACAAGGTCTCTCCTGTCTCCTGTCAGGTTCAGTTACACCTCCTTCGGCATGTGTCCTGACTCCAACAACGTTTAGCTTTAGTTCATTTTCTGTTATTTGACACACACACACACACACACACACACCGCCTGCTATGTGTAAACTAGAGTGCTTGTAAACTGAAGTCAAATTGATTCAGGAGCGGCTTATCCCAAATTTTGTTATGATCAAAACGAATCTGATACAAGTTCCTGTAACTTTAGTTCAGCACATTGAACATATGAAACATATTACAGAGTAAAAAGCCGAATATGGGTCAATCCAGCATTTTCCATCATATTTATTTGATCATCTATCAACAGCCCCTACAAACCTTTATATTTCTGTCTGACTGTTTTTTTTTAGTGTCTGTTCAAATGATGGCAGATTGACTGTATGTAATAGATTACATCCGGTTAAATTTAATTAAATGTGTCTATTTCTTAATTATTATTTATTTTGAGCTGACTCACACTGATCCACACAGTAAGTAACACACACCAACAGGTTGGGGGCGGGGTTTGTTGTGATGCACATCTGTATGAGGGCCATTCATGCTTCAGCCCTTTAGTGTTTTATTCTGCATCCTCTAAAACATCTGTGTTATAATATTCAGATTCAGTTTTGGAAACTCTTTTTCCAAATATAAACACAATATATATGGTCAGATTGTGGAGCCTTCTTTCAGTATAAAGTATTAAGCCTAAATGTATTACTGGAGACTGGAGGGTTTGTCTGTACCTGTCTCCTGGCTCTCTGTGCGTCCACATTGTGCGCTTCCTCCTGGTCCGCCTCGCACAGCAGGCAGTCCCCGCTCCACTCCACCGCGGCCTCCGCGTCAGAGCCGCCCCCCGCGGGTTCCAGACCCAGGCGGTGCTGCGCGCACAGCCGCTCCGCCAGACACTCCACCGCGGCCACCAGCTTGTGTCGCCGTAGCGTCCCAACGTCCCGGTGCGGCAGGACGTGGAGCTCGCAGAAGGACGCCAAGCAAACCAGGCACGACTTGACCGCCCTCAGCTTGCTCTCCGCCGGGCAGAAGTCGCACGGCACGTCCCCGACTCCCCCGAGATAAAGCTCCGGCGCTGTGACCATTTCGCTCAGCTTAAGCTTGTCGACGACCTCGGCGAGCACCGTGTTCCTCCGCAGCACCGGCCGAGGGCTGAACGTCTCCCGGCACTGAGGGCAGCTGAACTGGCCCGGTTCCGCCTGGTCCCAGTAGTTGTTGATGCACGCCATGCAGTAGGTGTGTCCGCAGGGGGTGGACACCGGGTCTTTGAGGATGTCCAGGCACACGGGACACCTGAACTGGCTCTCCGTCACCGAGATATTCGCCTGGGCCATGTCTGCGGAAGGATCTCCTCAGACCTCGGGTACTGTCTGATCCGCCTGTTGCCTCCGGGCTTGTTGATGAAGAAGCTTTTCCTGACTCCCGGTGTGTCGTCGTGAAGGGGAGGGGTCTGGATGCAGGAATAGCGCTTCCGCAATGTCATCCATCCCATCGGCACCAAAACAAACGCTCACCGTCAGTTTGGTCGTACAGGCAACGTCAACAATTAAAGGTTCACTCCGCTCAAATGACAGAAACATTTCTTCTAGTAGGAAGTCATTTCCTGTGTCTCTGACATCCCCAGTACAGTGACATTTTAAACATTTATCACTAGCATGTCTCTTTTTTTTTCTAAAGCACTTTCTAAGTATTTTTCTAAAACTGAAACTTTTGTAAGGCATTTAAAAATCAGTAATGGTAAAGAAGAGCAGTGAAATATGCAATAAAATATATTATCATATCATTTTTGCAATACAAGATAATTTTCTTCTTTCTGATACAGAGCGAGCAAACCTATTATGCCACTGTAAAATCCCTTTGATTCATAATTTCTAAAAAGGTTGATACACTTGATCTCAGGACCATCCTGACCACTTACTTAGTATCAAGCATATTTACTGTATCATTTTGGAGCAATTCATCATTCATTATTTTGAATTGAAAAAGGCATTATGTACAATATTTACACCACTGTAAAAAAAAAAAAGATCCATAGTTTCTGACAAAGGTTGATACACTTTGGCTAATCCTCACTCCAGTCTTGAGATCAAGTGTACAAACCCTTGTCAGAAATTACAAATTAAAGGGATTTTACAGTGGTGTAATAGGTTTGCTCGCTCTGTATCATGGACTATGCATTTGCCATACATTCTGTAATACACTAGACTATCGTTTTGTTTTCTCGAGATCTCAAATGAATTATGTTGTTATCACTGGAAAACGGGTGGAATAAAATATATGTATGTATGTATGGCCTTTTTGGGCTTCCGTACAATACATGTGTGATGTTATGTGATAACCCAGTGCCTCTCATTTTTGTCTCAATTCATCTTTTCATGTTCATTTTTTTTTAAATATCACACTTAAATGGAAACACTGCAACAATAAGTAAACTGAGCAATGGTTAACAGTGTTGTCATAACTAAAGAGGATCAGTGCACGCTTCATTATTATACATAACTGTATTGAAATGACATGACATGATGACATATTGTTCAGTGATGCTGTTTGTGAATGTGGTCACACGGACCTCTGGTGACAACATGCTGCAAGTCATCCATGTATTTGGGGAATCAAAATTAAGAAAGGTATACTTTATTTTCTGAAACTAACCTGGATTCATTTTAAATTAAACCATTTCTTGCTGCATCAGACTAATTCAAGATTTTTGCAACACATGACAGACAACAAATACTGCAGTGTGTGTATTATTATTATATTAAATACACACACTATTCATGTTGCTGTGTATTTAAGCTTGTGTGGTAAAAAAAAAAAAGTCAACTGTTTCAGATGGGAGTCCTAAAATTGGTCTATCTTGTTTAAAGAGTGATGTTGTGAGAATGCAGTGTTGAATGTGAGTCTATAACGCCCTCTGCTGACCATTTCCTAAAGCATCACTTACTGCTATAAAGAATACAATAAATCCTCCACACTGTCTCTCAGAGTAGTGTATACACAAGTTTTCTTGCCTATAATAAAAAGGTTTCACCTGATGAAATCTGGTCGGCGGTACAGATGTTCCAACATTTTACATTTTTATGTTTTATTTGAGTTTATTTAAAACAGCTATTTTTGTGTTTTAAGTACTAAAAACCATCTCAACATAGCTTTATGTTTTCTCTTTCATCCATCTCACTGGTGCTCTAGCATAAACTAAGAGTTTTGTGTTGTGTTTTGTTACAAGTGAGACACAGCCAGGCCAACCACAGGTTGGATGGTAGCCCACCTGGACGGTGCGTCAGGTATATAATTGTGATATAATATGTGATAATATGTAATAATTGAAGGAACAGTTTCTCAATACAGGTTTGGGATCGAGTGTTTCACAGTGTTTATATACCTAAGATTATTGGGATATAACAACACAATTTGCATTAGTTTCCCCTTAAAGCTGCACTGATTAGATGTAAAAGATGTGGGCACACTACTTTACTCTAATTACTAGGCAGAGAGAGTCTTATGAAAGACATGTTGCATCATGGGAAGTCGTAGGATCAAGCTTTTGGTGCATGACAGCATATAAAAGTCAAGATGTTTGGCCTCTGTTGCATCAGTTTTGACCATTTTTAAAGTGTGATACTAAATAGTGGAATGGCCTCGTGAATATTAATTTGAGAACTTACATAATTTAAATGTTATGAATGATGTATGAGTTACACGGCATGTTGTCAGCTGTCATCTCTGATGTTTTCTGTCATTCTGTGCCAGCTCTCTAAATTAAATTTCAGCAGCAGTTCAGCAGGATATTGAAGGTTAAGAGGGGGATTTTGAGCTACTTAAGCTTTGCTCTGACTGAGCCCTATCACACGCACACACACACACACACACACACACACACACACACACACACACACACACACACACACACACACACACACACACACACACACACACACACACACACACACACACATACACACATGCATATACAGGTCATTTTACCTGCCTGTAGAGTTAAGTGGTTTCCTCTGTGAGGTTTAGTTTGTCAGTGGGACCAGGGATTAGTGCTTCATGTCTCCTTAAATGCACGGATGCTTTTAAAAAATGATTTCTAGCAGGTAATAGGAAAGAGAATTTTACAAAATTTGAAATACTCAATTGTAAATACTTATACAAAAGGAAAACACATTGTTATATATTTTTATAAAAACATATTTTCAAGTTTTGCCCATTTCAAATGTAGGCTTATTTTCATTATGGTTACATACTATTTAAAAAAAGATGTATGTTTAGTTTGACTTATCTGACAGTGTTTAAATGCAGAGAAATCTCCTGCAGCCCTTGATCTTATGACTTTGCTTTCTCCAATCCCAGTTCTTGAGTGCAGTCCAAGTCCCTGTCTGACTCTGAGCTCAGAGCAGGCAGATAGACAAAGCCCTGAAAGGGGGTCTGGTCCCTTGACTCCCCTGGCCCTTTGTTCAAAGTGGGGCTGTGATGTACTTGCTGTTTTAGAAAGAGCCCTTTTCAGCTAGGCCGTAAGGCGATCCTGGGCCTTTCCTAGCAAGGGTGTGCCCCGGGCGTCTCTGGTTTACCTGCGGGACCAGGAGGGGTGGGGTGGGGTGGGTCCTCTGTGGGCCAGGTAGTAGTGGAGAGAGCGGAGGAGAGGAAAGCAGCTGGTCAGTGGGAGAGGGAAAGAGAGAGAAGGAGAGAGAGAGAGAGAGAGGGACCTAGCAAAAGGAGGGGATAGATGTAAGGTGAGAACGCTGAGAAAGGACAAATAAACAAAGGTGGCGATGAGGGTCTGAGGTGAATTAATTGTATCAAGCTCTTTCTCCTTTTGGTGACAGTCTCCAGAGACAGCAGCACAGGGAACAGTAGACAGTGGATACAGCATTGGACTATAGACCAGCTTAGAGAGACCTCCAGCTCTTTAAGACTCACCCAGCTGGGTAACACGTACATTTCATGGGTGCTTTAAAGTTCAACCTATTGTTGAGCTCCTTTTTCAGTTCTTCTTAGATGACGTGACATCATGTTTGTTTTAAGCATCACTAAACGTGGGATTAGAGTCGATAGACAGACGTGCATTTGTCAAGAATCAGACAGGGAGAGACGGTAGATGCATCACAGGAAAAACACAATAAACAACAATGGAGTGATGCAGCATGGATCTTTGCAGATCCGTGATTACTAGCATGTGTAGTATACATGCAGCTATACTCGTCTATCTTTACTCATATATCTCATAACTGGAAAATGAAGAATCTGCAGACATGATCAGTTATATTGTGACATTTAATCAATTTGCTTTCTTTTAGTTTATCCATCTTTTCTTTTGTCGTCTGGCATTCTTTTAAACTAACACATCAATTCAGCTTCTGTGGGGAATGAGAAAAGAAAAAATCATTCAAAGGTTATTTATGACCGTAAATAATCTAGATTGTTTTCTTCTCCTCTCAGAATATACTCACGACTCACTACTTTTTGGCATCAGTCTTAAAACCACACAGTGTAAAACCATACATAAGACTCAGCCCGTTGTGGGTTTGCATCAACGTTTCAGTTTCCTTTCGAAATGAGATGGCCACAAAAACAAATGATACCAATACTGTTTGCTGGCATGAAACTTACTGCCAGTAAACCTACCATTCATATTATGACGCACTCTTGGTCTCATGGTTCCAAAATAGTTACGTTTCTTAAGATGTTAATAGCTCAATATGCAGCTATAATTTTAAAAGTTTTTGAATAACATCTCAGACAGTTGTGTAACACTGACTGCTGAAGAAAAGGGAAGAAGGCTTAAGGAGTGTCGTGTGGTTTGCCGTTTCCGGCTGAGTGAAGAGATGACACCAGGCTCAATGGGATGTGATGTGGTTGTCTGGTGTTTGTCTGGGTTTGTGACTGATTCTCATTTTGTGATTATACTTGCTGTTCATATCTATCAGTGGTTGGATCGGAACCTCCCAAAAAAGGGGTTCGGAGATGATTAACAAGTAAAAGATAATTTCTCTTACAGGAGTGTTCTTCTTTCTATAGCTCTTTCTTCAGAGCTATATCTGTCCAGGATTGGTAGAAAATATTCAAATGTAACAGTGTAGCATTGCTCTTCAGTTAAAAACAACTCATGGAAGTATACAACCTGTGATTAGTTGTCATGAATATGTTGCTTGGCAAGTTAAAAGGGCTGAAGTCAGTGCAATATACTGCATTTAGATGGTTTACGTTTATTTTGCGAGGCAGACAAAAAAAAACATACTTCTATTTTCATTTCCTGTATTTCTCAAAGATCCCACACTTGTCAGCAATATTTAGTCTTGTGAAATTGACCAGAATGAGAAACTGAGGCTTAAACTAGACGCTTTATTACTGGGTAGTCTGCTTGGCATACAGTATAAAATACATGCAGAAATACATGCAGCTCGTACCCGGAAACTGTTCCTTTAAATGAGCTGTCAGGACTTCTGTAATGTTGTGATGTCACAACTATACAGTCATCACCCTCAGCCAAGTCCCCAGCACCCTGACCCACCATGGGCTACAGGTAGACTACCATGTGTCTGTGCTTCACAGTCATCCAATCAGAGGACATGCATATTAATATTAATGAGACTCAACACAACACTCCCTGTTCCTGTTAGAGCCCCAGAGAGAAGCATGTGAGAGGAGATGTAACACTATACTGGGATGTTTTTAGGTACTAAAACCACCAATGTATTTACTTACAAGTAGTGGAAAATTGGGACCTTTAACCAATCAAAAGTGGACCCGGCTCAGGTTGTTCTTGGTCCTGTGAAACTATAGAGCTTTATTTTTGAATAGTACAAAATGTTATTTATAAAAATATTTGTCTGTTGTATCTCTAACAGCAACCATATACAAATAGCTTATCTTTACAGAGATATTTGAAAGAGATATTCTTTTTTAGTACTCTCACATAAAAGCTTATTCTAACCGGTAGTATACTTTAATTCTCATTGTTGTGATTTATTTTGAAATTCATTGCAGGAAGTCCCATTATTTCCCTGTAGCTTGACACTGGTGACAATGGGTGGGCAAAGCTGTGACAGAGTCAAACATAACCTGGTGGCGGCGGCTTATACACAGAAAATGACAGGAAATCAGTCGCGTCATGCAGCTGTATGAGACAGTCCTTTTAAGAAGATTATATTCTAAAACGGATAAGGATTAATCTGTCATTATTAAATGATTTTGAGTCATTTCAGTCATGCAAATTATGAGGTGACAAATGAGGAACATCGATGTTAACATTATAGAGAAGGAAGACGCAGAGGTGATGGAGGAACCGTCACGAAACTAGTTCAAAAGAACTGAACATGAAGGGGCAAAGAAAGTGGTTTTATTTTTTTACGCAGTCTAAATAACTTTTTTTTCTACCATGCATAAGAGATGGATACGTCGGAGGCTGCCTGTCTTGATTTTCACCTTCTTCATCATCCTCTACGTGGATTTTCAATTACGCACCAACAGCCTTCCCAAAGTCAGCGTGGCTCACCATCCATCACCCGGTGCGCAACACCACTCCACCCAACAGACTCCATCCCCGGCCAGAAACACACAGAACCCGGCTAACAACAGCAGAAGCGGCAATAGAGGACAACAGGCGATGGAAGATTCACATGTGACCCGGCCGAAACTGAAGCTGGAGGACATCTTCATCGCTGTGAAGACCACCGGGAGGTTCCACAAGACGCGTCTTGCGCTCCTTCTGGAGACGTGGATCTCCAGAACTAGAGCGCATGTGAGTGTTAATGTCTGTGTTGTCATGAGTTGCTTTGACAGTTAATATACGCTCAGCGGCTGTTTTCACCCAAAGCCACATGCACCAGCAAAACAGTAGTATAGTGTCCGATTCCTTGAACGTCAGCTTTAAGACGGAACTCTTCAGTTTGTTTAAAATCATTTTATTGTGAATGTATTTCTTTAAACATCATGAGGCAGATGTGGTTAATGATGGAATAAAACACGCACTTCCTTCCTACTTAGAGGCTGCAGGTCTAGTGAGTGCCTACTTCAAGGTGCTGAAGAAGTTTTGTTCCCAAGTGATTTACTGTGAGTTATTCCAACATGCAGAGAGGAACATTACAGTTGGACTTTGAGTTTGATTTTCTTACTTTCACCTGGAACATTTAGAGATCACAGATGACATAGATGAATCAACAGTTCAGGGTTTAGTTTAGTTTACTTTAGTTCTAGTTTAAAGACTCCCATGCAGGTGAGATCAGGGTTTTTTTAGCGAAAGATAGACTTCCAGAAAGCCTTGTCTTTGGGATATTTGTTAATCTGCCATCAGTCCAATTTAAAAGGCTTTTATTACAGAACATCCCAAGAGATTATGAGAGTTCTGGTATTGCGTGTTGAGTTTCAGGCAGCAGCGGCTCACCCCCCCTCATCTTCTCTTTCAGTTTAATTACTGTTGAATTCAAAGATGCTTTATTGGCATGAAATACAAAATCAGCTACAGCCAAAGCAAAGCAACACACAACAGTCTAATCAGATTCAAATAACATTTTTCTGTCTGTTTGGTCTCTCTCTATCACTCTCTCTCTCTCTCGCACACTCACACACACTCATCACTCTGGAGCTGGCAGGCCCTCGCTGAGAAGACAAGTGAATGCCAGACAGTCCACAGTGTGTTTGTCTAAGTGGCTTGTCAAAACAACACGCAACACTTTACTAGGAGCGTTACAGCATTATCTTAGAGTTCAGCATCTTGAATGCACAGAGGCTTGATTTGTCCAACCTGGCTGTTAACATCAGAGTTGAGGTAATCTTCAGCTAGACTTAGAGGGTTGACGCAGCACAGGCCTTATTCAATGAAGAACAGTCGAAGACTCCACATGAAAAGAAATGAATGACTTGCTTATACTTATAATCAAATCACCGCTTTGTAACAAACATGTCTTACAAATGTGTCCCGTGACTACGCTAAAAAATAAAATGAATGAAAAAATAAGTGAAACAAGAAATGAACTTCAGAGGAAGTCTTCATCTTGCACTTCTCGTTTTCTGCCCACAGTTCAGTCGACTTTTCAAGTGAGACATTAGTGCTGTCTTCCTCTTCATCTTTGTTTTGGCCAAGTAATGTAATTAGAGTTTATACACCTCCACACAAAAACAGACCCACTTATATATGCATAGATAGTCACACAGACACACAAAGATGACACAGAAATACAAGAACACACACACACACACACACACAGGAAGCCGTGCAGGCAGGTTGTCTGGGTTGAGGGGAAGCAGCTGCAGTGCAGCGACTCCGTTAACAATACTGAAACGGAAGCTAGTCAGAACAGGAAGTGAAGAGGCAGATTGCAGAACCGAGTGAACCTCGTCTTACCTCCACCCACGTACACACACATGCATTCACAGTTTCACACACACACATCTCACAAACACACACACACACACATCACAAGGCTTTGTCCGTTTTACAGGGTGAAAAGTCATTTCTAAGCAGCCAGGCAGCTACTGTCGCTGAATTGCTGATCTGCCTAGAGCCGGAAACAGCAGCGCTGAGGCTGTCCCCTAACAGCAGTTTGGAACAGTAATACTGATCATCTCCAGCATGATCTAGGGTCCGTGTTCAGCTCCTGAATCATTTTCTGTCAGGTGTAATGTGTACCTTGTTTGCCATCTTAGATTAATTTGGTTACATGTCAACATTTGCTAATTACCACAAAAAAATCTGGTCATAAAATATTGGACAATTTTTCATCTTGATGTTAGAAGGATCAAAGTCATTAAGACGCATCATCTGGGAACTGCCTGTGCAAGATATCGGGGCAGTCCATTATTTAAAAGTTGAGATGTTTCATCAAGTGGTGGTGCTAGAAAAAACAACAAAAAAAGTGTACTTTGTCAGAGTTTTTCCTAGATAGCTATACTAAAATTCATAGAAATCCATCCATAGTTGTTTAAGATATTTCACTAAAGCCAAAAAACATCAAGCAATCTTTTTAGGATGTTTTCATTAAGCACAGCCATGTTGTAGGTGATCTCTTGTTAACAACAGAGTCTGCTTCGGCTGGTGCTATTTAGTGTGATTGCTCTCCCGGCTGCGTTGTCTAATAAAATGTTGTTGAATGTTAATGTTGAGGAAGTGTCATGTCTCGGAGGAGGGTGACACTGGTAAGGAAGTTCTTTTTATATTAAATTTGACAGCTCATCAGTTAAAAAGCTTGTGTCAGCGCTGTCAGTTTCAAATTTGAAGTGTCGGTAAGAGATTTTGGAGGGAAGCTGCCAGTTATCTGTGCGTTCATTAAAAAAAAATTGCAGGTGAACAAAGAAGCATGCTGTAAGTTAGATGATAAGATAAATACCAAGTAGGGAGCCAGGAAGCGATCAGCCTAGCTTGGCAAAAAGACTTGAAGCACGGGGAAACGGTCAGTTAACCTGGCTCTGCATTGTATTTCGTTTTATTTGCACACAAACAGAAATGTAGCACCAACAATTTGTTTTGATGAACAACAGTAGAATCAGCCCAGCACCTGTGAGCAGTGTTTATGCTGGTTGCCACACAACCTCACTGTAACAAGACTTCTTTCTTTGCTCAGTTACTCTCATCAAGGTTCCCTTGAAGCGTCTCAAGATGCTCCATTGGAATATAGAGAAGGTCCCAATGCCAGATTTGAAATCCAAATTCCCATCACTGATGAAGTATTGATCAAAACCACATCGAGATATACTAGAGTCATTTTTTGCTATGGGGTAGTAAAAATCTAATTTAATGGCCCTTTAACATTGTGAGAAACAAGCTTAGATTTATGCATGTCTGTCTGACCTCAGTGAAATGTTCTTCTCCTCTTACTCTGTTTACGAGCAGCTCTATGTTGACGGTCTATAGTTTTTGTTCTTCAGCCCGGGGTGACTGATTCCAGTGCAGATAGTTTACTTTGAGTTATGACCAGAGGAGAGAAAACGTTTGGTTATCTAACATAACCTCAGTTCTTCTTCATAATATTCACTCGGTGTCTCGCTATGGGATGCAGCCTCCTGCAGCCCTGATAGAAGCATTTATCTCAATCCGCCAATCCTGATTGGCCGGTGAATGTGTTCATCCGCGCCGCACCCAGTAGTCCCATCTACTATATATAGTGTGCGCGGATAACATTCCCCTAATTCAATAAGCAAACCTCTTCTCACCGCCCAGCAAGAAGGGTCGTCTGGCGAGACACCTCGCTCATATTATTCTAAGAACTGAGGTTATGTTAGATAACCAAACGTTCTTCTTCATAATATTCACTCGGTGTCTCGCTATGGGATATGGTAGCTCCCGTATTGCCAGACAGCTTATCGAACAAGTACCAGCCAGTGGGGAGGGTCCATGGGTTCCAGTTAGGACTCCAGGACCGCGCTAGCCACGCACGGCCCTGACACGTCAAGCATGTAGAACCGGACAAAAGTCAGAGGCGAGGACCAACTCGCTGCTGAACAAATGTCCTGAACAGACACTCCCCTAAATAAAGCCCAGGATGCGGCCATCCCGCGGGTAGAGTGCGCACGCACACCCGCCGGCGGCTGCAGTCCCCTGCTCGTATACGCCAAAGCTATAGCCTCCACCACCCAGTGGGCGAGGCGCTGCTTTGTGACCGGCTGTCCCTTTCGGGGTTCAGCCCAGGAGACGAACAGCTGATCGCTCCTCCTGATGTTTTGCGTTCTGTCCATATAAGAGCGCACAGCTCGAACCGGACACAGCATGTGCGCTCGCTGCTCTCCAGGAGAAGCGGCGAACGCTGCGAGCTCAATCGGGGAACATGAGCCCACCACCTTAGGTACAAATACCGGGTTGGGCTTCAGAACCATACGTGTGTTCCCCGGGGCGAACTGAGCGCACGCTGGGCTCACAGAGAGCGCGTGGATATCACTCACTCGCTTCGCAGAGGCGAGAGCCAGCAACAGCACCGTCTTAAGGGACAGGTGTTTGAGACTCGCTCCCAGCAATGGCTCAAATGGGGGGCCTTTAAGCCCCTCCAGAACCACCGCTAAATCCCACGGAGGTATTAGTGGTCTGGAGACAGGGAGAAGCCTACGCGCGCCCCTCATAAACCGGCACACCAAAGGGTGTTGGCCCGCTGTTTTGTCCCCAAATCCTATATGGCAGGCCGCTATAGCCGCCAGATAAACCTTAACCGTGGAAAAGGCTTTTCCTTTATCAATCAGGTCCTGCAAAAACGACAGTATCGCTGGCACAGAACACTGAAAAGGGATGTGGTCTCGTTCGAGACACCACCGCTCAAACACTCTCCACTTAGAGTCGTACAGAGACCTAGTGGATGGAGCTCTGGCGTTTTGTATAGTGTTAACCACACTCTGCGGAAGACCAGCAGTGGTCAGATTGAACCACTCACGGGCCAGGCCCACAGTTGCAGTTGCTCCGGGTGCGGGTGGAACACCCCCCCCCCCTGCGAGAGCAAGTCCCTGCGCACCGGCAGCTGCCAAGGCTGGGCGCACAGCATCTGATGTATCTCCGCTAGCCAGTGCAGCGCTGGCCAGTGTGGAGCTATCAGGATCAGCCTGTGATTGTGTCCCCTCACCCTGGCGAGGGTGGGGGGTATCAGGGCCAGTGGAGGAAACGCGTAGAGCAGCTCGTGCGGCCAAGCGTGCGCTAGTGCGTCTACGCCCAGGGGAGCGTCCAGAGTGCGTAGAGAGAAGAACAGCTCGCACTGAGCGTTTTCTCTGGATGCGAACAGATCTACTCTGGCGCGGCTGTAGCGCGCCCATATCTGCTCCATGACCTGCGGGTGCAGCATCCATTCCCCGTACATCGGCGCGCCCCTGGACAGCAGGTCGGCACCTGCGTTCAGGGTCCCCAGGACATGAGTCGCCCTCAGGGAAAGAAAGTGCAGACTGCTCCAGAGGATCAGTTTGCGTGCCAGAGTGTGCAACACACGAGAGCGTAACCCCCCTTGACGGTTTATATACGCTACTGCCGTCGTGTTGTCCGTCCTCACCAGGACGTGGCGGCCCGAGAGGAACGGAAGGAAGTGTTTCAGAGACAGAAACACAGCTGAGAGCTCGATTATATGAAGGCGTTGGAGAGCCTGGCTCCAGCGTCCTCTCACACCTCTGCCCTCGAAAATGCCACCCCAGCCGGATAGGCTGGCGTCTGTGGTGACCACCTTTCTGGACGAGACAGTGCCCATGGACACCCCCTGAGTCAGGAAAGATGGGGCCCGCCAGTGGCGCAGAGCCATCACGCAGTCTGCTGTGACCGTTATCCACCGTGCGCCATGACGCACGGGATCCAGCCTGAGCGAAGCGACCCAGCGCTGAAATTCCCGCATGTGAAGACGACCGAGGCGGGTCACAATGATGGCTGAAGCCATCAGACCCAGCAGCCGAAGACACAGTCTGAACTGGACAGACCTGCGTCGACGGAAGCGCGAGGCACGCTTTGAAAGCTTTCACTCTCTCCTCCGAGAGGCGAGCAGTGAATGGCACGGAGCGCAGGGATAATCCTAGAAAGCATATCTCCTGCGTCGGAGAGAGTTGGCTCTTCTCCATATTTATCACAAACCCCAAATTTATTAGGTGTTCCGTGACAATGCGTGTGTGAACCCTGGCCTCCTGTTCTGACTGCGCCAGCAGGAGCCAGTCGTCCAAATATGTGGCCAGCCGTATGCCCCGGCGTCTGAGCGGGGCCACGGCGGCCTCTGTGCACCGTATGAAAACCCTCGGGCTGAGAGACAGGCCCGAATGGGAGCACACGATATTCGTAGCACACCCCCCGAAAGGCGAATCGGAGATATCGTCTGTGAGGGGGGTAAATGGGAATGTGGAAATACGCGTCTTTCAGATCCACGGACGAAAACCAATCGTTCGGTCTTACTAGACGCAACAGTGCCGCATGTGTCAGCATCCTGAATTTGTATTTCCGCAGAAACTTGTTCAGGGCCCGCAGGTCCAGAATAGGGCGGATTCCTCTTCCCCCCCCGTTTGGGAACGAGGAAATATCTGGAGTAAAAACCTGACAGACTCTGTTCGGGAGATACGACAGAAATGGCTCTTTTTTCTAACAGAGAGAGGATTTCCTCCTGTAAGATTCGAGCTAATTCTCCCTGTGCTCGTGACTGTATTACGCCGGAGAAACGGGGAGGGACAGCGGCGAATTGGAGCCGGTATCCCCGAGAAATCGTGCGTAACACCCACGGTGAAGCTGCGGTTGCTTTCCAATTCTCCCACTTGAGAGAAAGAGGAGAAGCGCATTGCAGCCCCTGCTCCATCACGGGAGGTCCCGACAGCGGTGCTGTGGCGCCCCCTTGCGGTAGAGCTGGGAAATAACCCCTGGGCGTCGCCGCAGGAGCGGCGAAGCCTGTTGCTCTGCTCCCCGGGGATGGAGATGCCCATCTCGGGGGCAGAGCCGCAGAGGGCTTGGTGGCCACACTGCTTATAGACAGGGTATTTTTTTTCGTTTTGGCTTTTTTTTGCTATCTGCACCCTCGGCTCGTGGCCTGGCTGTGACAGATTTCTTTTTATTTTCACACGTTTGGGGACATGTGTGTATGTGTGTGCTTGCGGACATTTTGCTCGGGGCGCAACAGCGCAAACCTCCGAGGTGATGTCTCTCCTCCCGCGGACCGGCTCTGGGGTGGGCAGCGGCGGCGTGGGACGCACACGAAAAAGCCAGAACGGTGGGCCTGCATAACGGGGAACGGCAGGATGCTCCACCAGAAGAGAGGAAGGCTGTCAGGCCGCTCTCTTCTTCTTCCTCGCCTGGGGGACCGAGGCCGTGGCGGCCGGCGGCGGCGGCAGCGGGACTGCGGTCGAGGCAGGAGATTTTCTGTGCCAGCCGGCTCCGGGCTCTCTCCTCGGAGGGAGCGGCGGACCGAGCTGCTGCGGCCGCTTCGGCACCCTGAAGTGCGGCGGCTGAGAGGCAGCTTGAGCAAACGATTTGCGCTGCACTGGAGGTGATGGTGTGGGTGCTTTACGAGGGAGACAAAGTTTCAGGGCTTCGTTGTCCTTCTTCTTTGCCTCACATCGCTGCTGCATCGTGGCCAATGCAGAGCCGAAGACACCCTCCGGGACAATTGGCATATCTAGTATGTCATCCCGCTCCCTGTCAGTCAAGTTAGCGAGGCTGAGCCATCTCGCTCGCTCCTGAATGACGAGGGTCGCCATCACCCTGCCCGTGGCCTGGACTGAGACGCGCTGTATGCGGAGGGACAAGTCGGCGATGACTGCCATTTCCTCCCACGCGTCGGGGTCCTGCTCGTCAGCGGATGCCCCAAACAGCTCTGCCTGATAGGCAGTGAGGATGGAGAGAGCGCTGAGAGCTCTGGCCGAAAGGGCGGCTGCCTTATACGCCCTCTCGGCCAGTGCAGACTGGAACCGCTCGGGCTTGGTTGGCAGCGTCGGACGCCTGGAGGAGGCTGCAGATAGCTGGCTCGTGCTGCCCGGGCAGAGATGCGCAGCTACGGGGGCTTCCACCGGAGGCATCAAGAGGAGACCCTGGGCTTCCATCGCCTCGCAGTCGAGGGATGCTGCGCCCGAGATGGGGCTCCTGTTGCTGTACGGGCAGTAATTCCAAGTTTTGGACAGCTCGGCCAGCAACTCGGGGAAGACGGGAAGAAGCTGTTTTACCGCACTACGAGCCAGGGCGAGCCGCTTGCCTTCATAGCGGGACCCGGTGGGCTCCGCTACTGCAGCCGGCCAGGGGACCTCCAGCTTCTCTGCCGCACGTTTGCACGTGCTGAGCAGGTCCACATGGAGGGGGGGAGCTGGAGAGCTCACCCCGCCTTCCTCCCTGTTGGTAGACTCGGGCAGCTTCGGCTTTACAGCCAGGGCTGGGGCCACGGAGGTGTCGTCTTCCCCCTCGTCCTCTGATATGAGGAACGAGGCGTCATCGTCATCCTCTGTGAGGCCAATTTCCAGCACGTCTTCCTCGGAAAACGGGGGAGCTCGGAGCTGCTCGCACTGGGGGGCCCAGTCGTAGCCAGTCTCCGGAACTTCCCCGGCCATGACCTCGTCTTCCTCCGCGGCTGCGCCTAGGTCAGCGGCGGGGAGAGACGGGTCACGGTCCGCGTCGGGAAACGGGGGAGCTCGGAGCTGCTCGCACTGGGCGGCCCAGTCGTAGCCAGTCTCCGGAACTTCCCCGGCCATGACCTCGTCTTCCTCCGCGGCTGCGCCTAGGTCAGCGGTGGGGAGAAACGGGTCACGGTCTGCGAGGCTAGCTTGGCGGGCTAGCCTGCGTCTGAGGCTCTTGACTGTGAACACTTTGCAGTGTCCACAGGACCCGGGAATTTCGAGGGCTAACCTGGCGTGGTCAACCCCCAGGCAGGTACTGCACACCGGGTGGGTGTCCCTCCCTGAAATTCTGTTCCCGCAGCAACAGAGCCGAGAGTCTCCTCTGGTGTGAGGATTTTTAGTGGTCTCCATTTCGCCAACAAGCTGGAGCGCTAGTGGAGAAAAGGCTCGTGGCTAGCTGGTGTGCTAGCGTGGGGTCGAGGGGGTCGCTGGTGTGCTAACTTAGCTCGACCAACTCGAGCGTCCGTGGAGGGGAGCCGAGAGGAATTCCGCCGTGGAGGGGTCGGAAAAGAATACTTACCGGTCCGGTCTGGTATGAACGGACAAGGCAGAAGCCAGAGCACAACACTAGCGTCCGGTGACGGAAGCTAGCAAGATCCGTCTGGTGGACAGTTAAGCTAGCGAAAAGCTCTGACGTGAGATAAGTTCTCAGGTGAGAAGAGGTTTTGAATTAGGGGAATGTTATCCGCGCACACTATATATAGTAGATGGGACTACTGGGTGCGGCGCGGATGAACACATTCACCGGCCAATCAGGATTGGCGGATTGAGATAAATGCTTCTATCAGGGCTGCAGGAGGCTGCATCCCATAGCGAGACACCGAGTGAATATTATGAAGAAGAACTACCTTTAACGGTGACCCTCTCTCGTGCGATTTTACCGGGATAGATGGTAGTATTGGTGACGGTCGTGTGGAGGATTGATCCATTACTCCTCCTCCTCCTGCTCCAGTGATGAAGGGATAAGTGGGAGGGATGGACAAAGGTAAAATAAATTGACCTCAGGGTGAAGAATTGAGAGAGGGAAGAGCTTGATCTGTATTAAAATGACTAAAGTGAAGATATTGTTTGGTGTCACTGCAAGGTAGAGAGAGAGCACATTAAGAGTTGATGGATGAACTGGGATTCGTGGCCACAGTAAAACTGCTTCAATATATCCAGCCTTTCTTTTAAAGTGCAGAACAGAGAATATTATAAGTCACTTTTATGTAGACACCCACACAAGGAAACTGTACGTATGTGATGCATGAGAGTGTGTGAAGCTTGAACAACATTAAAATTCAGATTTTAGGGGGCTCTATTTACGGAATCTGGCAGAAATGGAAAATAATATGCAAACTATGTTTTGATTAGTATAATCACCTGCCACTGTAGTTTCTCCTTCATGCTTAGAGAGGTTGACGAGGAGGGATTGTAATTACACTGCTAGCTTCCACTAAATTCACTCACTGGTCTTTTAATTCATGGTCCACTTAATAGAATCATCTTTCATCACCACCTTCTGTTTTGTATTTGTCATGAATCAGAATGTGGTTCACAGTGTAGCAGCAATAAATTACGTAATAACTTATGGTGAGTGATTTTGTTCAATATTGAGTTATTAATTGAGTTATTAATCCCAGGGATCCTTTGTTACATGGGGGCTGTGTCTATTAGCTGTTGCTGAGTTTGATGGTTGGTTTGTATCAGTTTGGTCCCTCTGAGTTCTCCCAAAAGGGGAGAAATACTCCCAGTAACTCCAGATGTGTCAGATTTTCTGCAGGTTGTAGGTGTTCTTCACTAGCTTGCTAATATTCTCTCTTTGGAGGATGTGTGAGGCATGCCATGCATGAAATTAGATGTCGAAAGTAACTTGCCCAATACCTCTGATGAAATCTGAATCATTTTCGTGACAGACGCATCCACTGATGAAAGGCGTGAGAAGTGGTTGAATTTTCTGAAGGGAAACAGAAAAGAGGATTTACTGGGAAACTAAACCTGAAACCTAAAGCCAAGTACTAACCCAGCATGGTTTTTGTCCTCATAATACATAGATATTAGATATTCTACTGCTTCTACTCAACCTAATTCTAAACCTAATTCTACTCCTAACCAATGTTACTTTAGTCTAGCCTTTTGATGAGTTCCCCCACCCCCCCCCAAAAAAAGTCCTAACTTTTAAGGTCTCACAAAGGTAGGAGGGAGACCGAGTGTTGCACATCTGGATGAAACAGTAACTGTCACCCTCTACTGGACGGCTGCAGAACAACACCTCTTCTCTGTCCCCTGGGCCTCTTTCTGAATTCTTGACCATCAAAAGCTTCTGAAATGAGAAATATTGCTGTCATCACTATAAAATTACAGACCACTCACTTTTTTAAAAGGTGTCCCTAGGTAATATTTTTCTAATCTGATCATGTAATCCAGGGATTACAGTCATTAGCTTGGGCTGCCTGTCAGGCAGTCTGGAAAGCTTCTGTCTCACTGCATGTGTCTTATTCATACCATCTATGCACACAGACACACACACAAGTGCATTGACACACATTCACATACACTCTCTATGGTGGGAAATTCAGTTTCACACCCTGATGGCTTCACACTCTAACCCGACTATCTCCTCTTTTTTTATCTGTGTCTTTTTAAAACACACCCACCCGCCCACACGCACAGGCACGCACACACACACACACACACACACACACACACACACACACACACACACACACACACACACACACACACACACTGTCATTTTCAGTCATTACTATTTACAAGTACAATATTTGCAGGGTGACATTTTACATTTGAAATGATGCCACTTACATTTTATTTTGCCTTTCTGCATTCAGCTGCTTCAGTTTAAATGCACTAATAATTAGAGCTGCAACAATTCGTTGATTAATCAATAAGTTGATTAAATAAGTTGATCAGTTACAGTTTTTTCTGATAGCTAAGACGCAATTTTTGAAACTTTTGGCTTTTTTTGCAACACTCTACACACAAATCGCAAAACCTTTCACCCAAATAGCAAAACACAGTAGATCACTTGCAAAAGCATGTTTTTGTACTGTTGCATAAGCACTTTTTGCTAAACTGTTCACACTCTTTTAAAAATAGTTATTTTTGTATCCGACGGTGCACACAACTCATAATATCAGTAAGCACACAAAGCAGCCACTGCACACTGACAGTAACAATGAAAAACTCATTTGGCTTTTGCTTATCCTGTGTGCAGGGCATATCGGTTTTCAGTACCTTTTACAGTAACACACAAGGGTCAAAGTGAATGGATATTTATTTACACACATCCAAATACGTAAACATGAAGTGTGTTTTTCAGGTCAAGGCACAAAAAAAAAAAAAACATAAAATGACAATCATTGAGGGAAAAAAATCAGTCTTGTCTTCTTACTGGGTCTGGCCACAAAATCTCGTCCACATCACATGCAATGTCTTCCATTGCTAGGCACCGGGGAAAATATCTCCTGGAGTGTCGTATCCAGGCCTGACATGACACCTGGTCAATGTCTCCGCATGCAAAGTGAAGTAATTATAAATAATAGTTTTCACATGTGAAAGTGTGGCCTGACAGTTGGCAGAATTTTGTAAAAAATAGCCATAAATATGTATAGTTTTGATAGGAGTGTGTAGATCATCTGGAAATGGAGTGTAAAGCAGTGGAGCTGTGTTTACAGTTTTGCAAAAGGAGTCCTGTGCAGTGAATTGTATTTTCACATATACAAAGTGTGTGCTACGAAATTGCAAACTAAGTGCAAAGCGATGTTTGTGCTTTCAGTTTTGCAAACTCGGTGAAGGGTTTTGTGATAAATATTAATAGTTTTAGAAATTGTGCTATAAGAATCCATGTAAGTGTTTAAGCCATCTTTAGTCTAGCCTTTTGATGATCTCTCGTAATACTCTTGACTTGACTTGACTCTTGACTTGATTTTTAGATTTGAATATGGTCAATAATACATTCATGAACGTGTATTACGGATGTGTGTGCCAGCATAAAATAGTAATTTGATGGATTAAACTTGTGTGTAATTGACACAAATAGTTTTCCTCTTCTGAAAACTGGTTTAGTTCATGTGTGACTAAACAGCAAAACTCATTTACATTCTGGTGTTTACAACATATTTGTCAATATGTTGAAGTCACTTAGACGGAGCTCATCTAAAATCCTTTCAAATTACAATAACATTTTAGCATTCTTGTATTCCAAGAGGCACTAAAATTTCTTTTTATAACAGTTGAATAAAACATGAGTTATAGTTGCTTATCTCATCTAACGGGTGATTTGTCCAACTCTAAGGTTATTCAGTGCCAGCCTGGCAAAGAAGGCTGAACACTCCACACAGTTCAGCCTGAGGGGCTGTGCAGATAAGAGTCCAAGGGTTACTTGTTCAAAACCCCTGGTACAAACCTCCCCAGTCTCAGTGACACATGCACCATAAAGAATTCTATTGTTTTGAGTGTCTGCTCGATGAGATGATGCTACTGACATAGTTGAGTAAGTTTTACATTGTGTTTCTTCTAACACAACTTTGGATTTAAATTGAATTGAAGTAATGAAAACAGATAGACTGAAACTCAGAAAAAGAATAATAGTATGATAAATTCTTTTTTTTTTATATTATATTTTTGTTATTATTTGTATACTTTACACCACCAGAGGTCAGTATTTTACTATCTATCTATCTATCTATCTATCTATCTATCTATCTATCTATCTATCTATCTATCTATCTATCTATCTATCTATCTATCTATCTATCTATCTATCTATCTATCTATCTATCTATCTATCTATCTATCTATCTATCTATCTATCTGGCATTGTGAAAGCAGTAGACTTTTGTGGCTGTGTGTGGTTCAACACTTATTTGACTCATATATCTGCCAAAGAACAAATTGTCTCGACCATTTAGTGCCCCACTGACCACTTTGGATCATAAATGTGTGTGTGCGTGAGTTTGTGTGTATGAGTAATTTCTCGCGGTGGGGAATCGTGTTTTTTTGCCACATTGAATTTGCTCCATTCAAAACAATATCGATCCTGTTCGTATGACTGTGTTTGTGTTCACTCGTGATTGAAGGTGTGTTTAATTCCTTTTTGTCTCTCTTTGTTTTTCTGTTTTCTGGTCTAGACATTTATTTTTACAGACACAGAGGATGAGGACTTCCGTTCACAAGGTAAGTAGAAGCAACCTTGAATCTAATCTATACACAAAGTCTCAAATTTATAATTTAATAGGGCTGTTTTTCATAGTTAGGTGCTTGTACAATATTTTAGACATGTGTACTTAAAGGCTTGTCTTTTGTCTATGCACTCACTTGCAAAAAAAAAATCAATTTTACTCACTTTGATTAAAATGATGTTAACTATTATTTGGTTAGAGCATGTACTGCACCAAATAATCAGCAGTTCTATTAATCCAGATACTTGTATAGTTGTATGAATCAGACACACATCTCCCTCTCACTCTTTCTCTCTCTTCCTCCAGGTCATAACATGGTGGTAACAGGCTGTCAGTCAGATCACAGCCAGCAGGCTCTGTCCTGCAAGATGTCTGCTGAGTACGATGGCTTCATGGCCTCAGACAAGAGGTGAGACAGATTAAGGTCCGTCTATCGTCCTTTCCACACTAGATTTAAACATTGGATTGTGATTACAAACTTGACAATCGGGGCTATTTTGGATATTGGGATATTTTTTTTATTTTGTCATCATTTTTGTTGGTGAGCACTAATTGTGCTAGTTTATTTTTTTACATGCACGGTATTTCCAACAGGTCACCTGTCAATCAAATATTTCTAGTATCACCAAATTATATTTTGTGATGCATTACTGTGTAATCATCACATTCAAGTTGCAGTTGACAAAGATAGAGCTAATTTTAACTACCTGCCGGGTACCCTAATGCAATGATAATTGCAGCCAAAGTTAGCAACTAGCAATTAAACGTAACTGGGACATTTAGCAGCTAAGCAGTCACATATTTCTCTTAGAAGTTGGTGGGGACCAAAATCAGAACTAAAAGGAGATTGAATATTGGACATACTTTAGCCAGGTAAGCATGTCTCAAAATGAATGCCAGTGTTTATCTTTATCCTAATATGCAGCTGTTCCATAACAAGTCTGTCATATCGATTTAGCAGGTGATAATACTTCAGTATTGTGTTATTTTTGCTGCCTCTAAGTGGCCAAAAAAAACAGAAAAAACAAAAAAAAAATATGTTACTAAAGCAGAAAAAATGAGAAGGCTACATCTTTTATTGGATAATGCACTGTGATTAGGATTTGTTTAACTTGGTTTAAATACAATGAGGCTCAATAGCTTATTTTTGTTGTGCTATGATTATTTTCTTGTTATTAAGAAAAAGAGAAAAAAGTTGAGTTTCAGTTCCATGGCCCATTTTTGTATTTTTGGGCTAAAGAAGAAAATGAGGCTGATTCATTTGGAGCCTTTTGTGTTGTTAGGCAGCCATTAGGATGGCAGCGGAAACAAGACAGCACTTCGGTTTGGTACCAGCAGCTTTGTCATTTGGAGCGTAATTTTGCAGTAGTCTGTTGGGTTTTGGAATGAAGCTTTGACATCATGTCTAGTCATTAAGGTGGCAGAAGATGCCCAACAGCTTCATCACTCACAGAGTTATACTATGAAATTCATGAACACAACTGGATATCCAGGCAGAGTTTTACTTGAACCTTTTAGGATGAAATTCTCAAGTTTATTTTAGAAATATGTTTTAATACTACTTACGCAGACTGTATTTGTGATCAAATTTTTTCTATATTAAAGGTTCACGTACTAACTTTTCTCAAAGCATTTTCACGTACAGTATATGATCCACAACCGTCTGTCCTCGAACTGAGCTATTGGTTACGCTCAAAGATAGTGTAAAGAATGGACTTGACATGACATCACCCATACGTTTCTGAAGCACAGTACAGTTGTCAGCTTTAGAGATCAAAACAGTTTTTTGGTTTTTCCCTCTGTGGCTCCTCAGGTGGTTTTGTCACGTGGACGATGATAACTACGTTAACCCAGAGGCCCTCCTGTCCCTGCTCTCTGCCTTCCCCCAGGACAGCGACATCTACGTGGGCAAACCGAGTCTGGACAAACCCATCACTGCTCACGAACTGCTGGAGGGCAATGCAACGGTACCATACCACAGCCTTTAATTTTTTTCATATATATTACTCACATTCAACTTCTTCTTAGACTGAAGTTTGTTGGAGCTATGCTAAATGCATGCTGAGGTCAACAGAAAATGATCCAATCCCGACTTAAAGAAACTTAAAAAGGATGTCAGACAAACAGGAGATAGCAATGGTCAGCAAATAATGGCAAATCATTTGGTGTATATGATAAAAAGTTGATATTTTACATATGAGGGGTGATCATTTAGTGAAGAAAAAGGTCAGTTTTCTACTATGTACTAAAATTTCCCTTGAGCATTTTTTCTTGGCAGAATTCAAAACCCCTCCAAAACCACATGTAACCCACAACACACTAAAGCCTCCCTGAAACCCAGACAGAATTTAATTTATATGGGCCGATAACTCCTTAAGGCAGGGTGACCCCTGTGATACATTACTGTCTTTAACCCCACAGATTTATTTTTTCTTGCTGTTGTTTCACTGGCTCTAGATTTGTTGCTCCCTTGAATTCCTTCCTTCCTTCCTTCCTTCCTTCCTTCCTTCCTTCCTTCCTTCCTTCCTTCCTTCCTCTTTTTCACTGACCGACTTCTTTCTTCTATCCCATCTAGAGAGAATCTGCGATGCCATTCACTCACTGATTCTCGTGAATTCTCCTCTGCTGTTTGCCTACTTGTTTCTTTCCATCCTCCCTTCTTGCCTTCTCTGTTTGTTCCCTTCTTTTTCTTTTTTTACTTTCTGATATCTGGTGATGTTTCTGATGACTGTGGGAACTACCAAATCTACTACCACTGAAAGCTTTTCTCTTACTATATTCTTCCTCGAAGACAACATTTTTTATAATATTGACACAATTTTAGGAGCAAGCCCCAGCGATTACATAGATTTATTTATTTACATGTGAAAGTGATCTGTTAAATATGTCTGCTAAATGTCAAACATCATCATTCATCACATTTAAAAACTGCTAAGAATGGTAGTCCAGGAGGTCAAAGGGCATCCACAGGTCATTTATCTCTCATTAAATATGCTTCTACTTCAAAAAAATATATATCACATATATAAACTCCATTGGTATCCATTTAAACTTCATTTGATATCCTACTTCCTGTACTGTATGTGGTGAACCTGTGCATGGATCATTGAAGATGAAATGACTATAATATACATAATTTATGCTGGAAATGCGCCCCCAGTCAGGTTAAACGCTGTCACTCAAAATCCATATCACCGTTGAAGGGACATGAGGATGGATGGATGGGTGGATGGATGGATGGATGGATGGATGGGTGGATGGATGGATGGATGGATGGATGGATGGATGGATGGATGGATGGATGGATGGATGGATGGATGGATGGATGGATGTGTACATGTACTATAGCTCTGTGGCTTTCATTCACATGGGAAGGATTTTCAGTCCCAGGTAGATCAATGAGTCATTAGTTACACATACACACACACACACACACACACACACACCCACACACACATACCCACACACACACACACACACAATGAGGAAGACTTCCTGGGGGAAGCAGGTTGTCAAACTGCAGGAGGTCGATGGCTTGTTTCTGGGATATACACACAACCATTCACAGGTGTGTTTCTATGTGCATGCGTGTGTGTGTGTGTAGGAGTGTGTGTGTGTGTGTGTGTCACTGAGTGCACATGCTTTACAGTAGAATTAATGTTCCTATTGAGTTTAAGTGCATCCTGATTCACGCAGGCTTTCTGAATAACACGTCACCCCCCACTCTCTCTTTCCTCCCCGCACTTTTTTTACTTTGAAATGACTCTCTCCATCTCCCTCGTGTCACATTCTCCGCTCTGATTGCACCCATTTACACGGAAAAATAGATCTTTATTTATCTTTGCTTCCTAGCTCCTTTTCACCCCCCCCCCCCCTTTCCTCCTTCCTTTTGTTACTACTGCTCTCTTTCACTTCCTCTTCTCTTGCCATTTTCCATCATCTCCAATCTTTTGCTGGGATGGGTGACGGAGAAAACAAACACTGATGTCAGGCTCCTCTCCGTGTCCTCGTCTTTTTTTCCCTACATTTTTCGATTTCCTGTCACCATTGTGAAGCTGATAGGCGGACGAGACAAGGAAGGAGGAAAAGACAGGAAAGGAATGGAAAGAACAGGGAAGGAATGGAAGGGAAATGACTTTGCAACAAAACAGAAGAGAGTGAATTAAAAGAGAAAGAGACAAAGAAATGGTTAGAATAGGGAGAAATGACAGGGGAAAAAAAGGAAATTAAAGGAAAGGAAAGAAATAGCCTTTAACACAGAAAGGAAGGAAACAGAAGATAAAGACCCAAATGAATAAAAAGGATAAGAAAGAAATTAAATGGAGGAAGGTGAATGGGAAGAAAAAGGAAGGAAACAGGAAGAGAAAGAACGCGAGGAGAGGAAATGATTACAATGTTAAGAATAGGAATGGGAAGAAAAGGAGGACAGAGAAGGGGAAGCAATGGAAATGAAAGGAAAAGACATTAAGAAAACAGAAAACACACTATAATACAGCTTTCATTAAACTCCTAATGTCACTTATGTGATTAACACACGAACAATTTTAAAAAAACTAAAACAACATCTGCTTAAGAAATGGCAGAATTAGCAGATAAAGACACCCAACTGGTTTGCAAATGAAGATAAACCAGAGAGGGGTAAAGAGGTATTACACTTTATCACTCTTTAGGCACTCTTCCTCTTCTGCATTTCTGGATTTTAAACACACTCATCAAAACTATGGATTAGAAAAGCAGCATGTTTCTGCATCCCAGTGTCTGCATGGGTAGTATGTGTTGACACCTGCATGTGTGTGCTCTGTCTCAGAGGGAAGTGCGGTTCTGGTTCGCGACAGGAGGAGCAGGATTCTGTCTGAGTCGGCGACTGGCGGAGAAGATGGCTCCCTGGGCCAGGTATTTACAAAACATACTCGCCGCTTACGCATTTGTGTGCATACATTGTCTTCAGAGGGACCAAATGTTCAGATTAGTCAGCGTCAGAGACTGATTGACATGAGCATTTCATTGTTGTTTTTTTTGGTCTTTTGCTCCTCTAACTACAAAATGTCTAAATATACTCACTGCTGTCAAATCAGCTTGAAGGGTCTTTAAAAATCATGTAATAGTTGCTCATTGAGGCAGACTAGACGTCTTCCGAGACGTCTTGTTGGTGTGTTAAAGGTCAAGTGTTGATTGAGTAAAATTGATTCAAGCAAAATAGCAGAAATTAAATATATTATTCTTTTATGTTTCATTGGTGTATAATCACCTGGAAATAACAATCAGTGTGTTTTTGTTTACCTAGTATAGGACTTTTATATCTATAGAGGGAGCGGGTCCTTTAAGTTAAACCACCATGTTTCTACATGTAGCCCAAATCAGACAAAACAAGTACTGGGTTAAGAGTTAGCGCCTTGTCCATTGTTTGTGAGTTTCATGGCTACTCTAGATTCTCCTACACACTTAAAAGGGGCGGGTGAGGCAAGGGGCATTCAGTTGGTTGCAATCTGATACCACTAAAAAACTGCACGCTAGACCCTAAAAGTGCTTGTTATGTGCACATAGATACCATATAACACATAACATGATTTTGATGGCCTCTTTTTGCTGTTACTGTCTTAGTTTTCTCCAAATATTTAAATACAGTGGTCCCTCGTTTATCGCGGGGGATACATTCTAAAAATAACCCGCACTAAACAAAATCCGCAAAGTAAGTTTTGCAATTATTATACATGTTTTAAGGCCGTAAAACTCCTAACCACACACTTTTATACACCTTTTTACATGCCTTTTGTACAGTACTCCCTTAGCCAATCAGGACGCAGAACACAATGCGCGTTCATACTGTACAGTACGCTGTAAAAAAAATAAAAGCATGCAAAATTACACTAAAAAAATCCGCGAAACAGCGAGTACGCGAAAAGTGAACCGTGTTATAGCGAGGGATGACTGTACACCAACATTCAAAACACTTTCTTCATCTGCATTAACCAGCAGCATAACTTTGACCAAAACATAAAAAGCTAACTTAGTGTTCAAAGTGATGAATCACCAGTATAAAGTTTCAGGTCTCTGCAAGTTTGTATTTATACTGCTCTCTAAGAACTGAGACTAATGTCTGCCCAGGGCTAGAAGGTAGGGAATCAATCTAAAAATTTACGGCGTTCTTCGGAAAAGGTCAGCAATAAAGTACATGCAGTAAGTGGTTAATGAGCCAAAAGATGCAAAATCACCAATATTGTCAGTTTAGGAAGTTGGGCAGTTTTATAGTTTTTCCTTTGGAAAAGTTCTCCTCTTATAACCAGAGAAATACTAATTATATATGACAAAATTGCAAGCTGTGATCCATGAAAATATGAAAAAAAGGCATGTTTTCAGTCATTTGTGTTTTATCAAATGTAAATTTCAGTGGCTCCCGGTTCGAGCAGACATCAGCAAAGATCCGTCTCCCTGACGACTGTACAGTGGGTTTCATCGTGGAGAAGAGGCTCAGCATCTCTATGGTTCACTGTCCTTTATTTCACTCCCACCTGGAAAACCTACTGCTCATCAGCCACAGAAGCATACCACACCAGGTAGCAACTTACACACACACACATGCACGCATGCACACTTACACACAGAAATGCATGCTGTTCCACTTCCTCTAACACTTATGTGTGTGTGTGTTTCTCTGCTACAGGTAACTCTGAGCTATGGGATGTTTGAGAACAAGATGAACAGCATCGAGGTGAAAGGAAGTTTCTCTAAGGAGGAAGACCCCTCCAGGTTTGTCTATGCCTCCATTAACTCGTAAATCAGGAGATGCCAGCAGCATGTCTCTGTCCACATCATTCTGTGTGTGGTAACTATTCCTACATGTACTGATATATGTTGGTATGATACATATTTAGACTTACTCCCTAGTATAACTTATGTTGTAGAATTCATATATATTTCTGATGTTACAAAAGGTTTGCGCAATTTGACATTTTGGTCTGATGGGAACACTTGACTGAGAATGTTCACAGTAAACTGAATATGATATTAGACATTATTCCATGAACAAAAGTGTAGCACCTTCCAGCAGCTGTTGTATTGTATTCAAATCAAAATTTATTTGTATAGCCCAAAGCCCAAAGAGCTGGAGGACGGATGGATTGTTCTTGCTTCCCCTTCATCTCATCCTGTACAGATAAAAAGATACAACTGCTAACACATGGCAGAGGGATGACAGAGATTGTATGTTCTTCAGCTTTATTTTGTGGTGTTCCCCTCCATCCATTTTCCATAACCACTTATCCTTGTTCTGTATCCTGCAATACATTCATTTCAACTTTTTGTCTGAAAGATTGAAAACAGCGCCCCCTTGCTGGGATCCAGAGTCCTGCTCAACAGCACTTAAACCTGGTATGTTTAGATTTAAAGAAACCAGAATGAAAAGCAGCTTCTCTGGTTAAATATTTCAAACTAGTTTAACCTCTGACCACACCAGCATTATCAAAAGAAATCAAAATCTAATCAAATCTGATTTTATTTGTATAGCCCAAAGTCACAAAGTGCATTTGCCTCGGAGGGCTTTACAATCTGTACGGGGAGTGACACCCTCTGTCCTTAGACCCTCGGTTCGAGTGAGGAAAAAATTATTGTTGTGTGCAGTGTGTGTTGCAGTTTTCATGATCTCCGGGTTGTGGGGAACATGTGCAATTTGCTGCAGGACGAAGTTGCCCAGTTCATTTTTCATTCATTTGAGTTCATTGTCAGGACTAGTACGCCTTGTCGGTGACTTATAATTGCTAAAACAAGAAAAAATGTTATTTGTGTTTGCAATACAGGTTTACAACCTAGTTAAAATAGTTGGAAATCTAGTTGGAAACCACCGGTAAAATTGCTAGGACACCTGTAGCAGGCAGCGGAGGATTATTACCGTGTGTGTGCGAAATAAACAAAAAGAAACTTGAGTTGTGTCCGCCGTACTTTCCTGGAAACCCTCCCAGAGGGGAGTTTACATCAGACAGCTGAGAAAAATCTGGACACAATGTCAAATTTGACATGATGGCGGTGCTACAAATAACCTCAGGATTGGAGTTGCTGAGATATCTTCCTCTGGACAGTGACAGATTGAATGACTCTGCTACTATTGGGACAGAAAAAGCAGCCTTTAGATGCATGAATACTTCATCTTGCTTGTTTATCACGAGCTGCTTTGCTTTTAGAAATCCCCAGCACTCAGTTTTGTCGCTCAGTTGATCTGTCCTTAAAAAACGTGACACCGGCTTCAGTTCATCTTCATCTCTGTTCAGTCAGAGATAAAAGCATTTTGATGTAACACAGTGCAAAAACAGATGTGTTTGTTTTTTTCCCCGGTCCTCGCCATCACCGGCTGTAAGAACATATCACCACGAGTGCTCCTCAGTGAGCTCTTTCCATTTGTTTCCATCCACTGGTGTCGCACAGAGTTACGTTCAACATGGCTGCAGCCTTAAAGGAGCAGGTCAAATGTGTGTCTGCCTGTGCAAATAATTGGTCGGTCAGGTTTCTAAACAGAATCATTATTTCATATCTACTGTATATGTGTAGTAATTAAGCTTGAGAAATCATGTCAAGAAAGTAGCAGCAGGAGATTTGCTGACAGCATTAAGGCTAACTCACACCGGACGCGGAACGGAAGCGGCACGGTACCGCCGCGGTCACCGTAGCAAATAGAAGCCAGTCTAGTCAATGAGAGCACTCACACCGGGCGCCGCTCAGAAACGTCTCACCGCGCCATGCCGCAAGCTTTTCGCAGCATTTCTATGTTTGCCACGAGTCGCTGCTAAACCTCGTAAATTTCAACAGAGCACTGCGCACCAGACAGGAAACCCGACACAGAATCAACGTAAAAAACTTCCGCCCCCTTTCAAAATAAAACACAATACGCAGTTCATGTAGCTTTTTACAACTTCACATCAACGTTACATCATGACCGGTGGCACCAGGTGATCAAAGATCGATCAAAGGGTCACAACATGGACGATGAGAGACTGATTGTTGAAGTGGAACAACACACAATCATTTATGACACAACAGATGCTTTTTATAATCTCCTCCACGTCGGAGAAGCAAAGTCAGCTGTTTGTTGTTGTTGTTTTCTTTATACACAGTTTATCGCGGGGTCTCGCTTACGTCCAGGATTCTCGCGCGATCTCGTGATCTCACGTGAAAACGACTAGCTTGCTCCGCTGCCATTCCGCGGCTGACACGCGTCCGGTGTGAGTTGACGCCGGGCAAAGGACCGCGGCACTACCGTTCCGCCTCCTGTGTGAGTCCCGTGTTATGGAAAAAAATACCATATATCATCATATTATATCATATGAAGATATAATTTATAATAAATAATTATTATAATAAAAAATATTATTATATAAATATTATAAAATTGTCTTGAGAGACAAGATTTAATCTTTTTTTTTTTACTTTCTATACACAAGCACCTAATGTCACAAAAGTATTGAAAGTGTCAAGTTGAAAATAAGTAAACTCAAACTAAGAGTGAGAGGCTATAAGTCCAACCCTCCTGACAATGTTAAAAACTCATTCAAACCCACATCAAAACAATATTTGTAAGTGCAGTCCAGTACATAATTATAATTAAGTATAAGTTAAAGGTAAATAAGCATAAACAGTCTTGTATTATGATATAACTGTATGACATCGCCATTAGAGGCGTCAGCCTGGCTATTTTTAGCTTCTCTTTTTGGTTGTAGTAGCAGATCATCTGTATCAGTGCTGTCACGGTCTCTGCTGGCTGCTGATAGAGGACAATACAAAGTCGCAGATAACTTAATGTCCCCTTCAACACACTCTGCAGACAGACCCCACAGGTCACTGTGCACGCTACATAATATATGGACTTAAAATGAACAGCAATGCTATTCTTGTCTGTTACCTACAGTGTAATCGCTGGATTCACCTAGTTTCACCTAGGAGGGTCACTGCAGACCTTGTGAGTCCCTGTAACTGCAAGTTCTTTTTATTATAGATATCTTTGCCAGGACAAGATCTATAAATTTTCTCGAGGCACTTACCTGGTTGAATAAAGTTATACTCATGTGTCTAAATCTGTACTTTAAGATATCATGGTCGCCTAGGGGTTGAAGATGCCGACTATGTATGTGCATATCTTTGGTTTGAGTCCGGCCGGGGATCTTTGTTGCATCTCATCCCTCTTCTCTCTCTCTCTGCTCATTTCTTTTCACCTCTACACTTTGTCTGCCAAATAAAAGGCAAAAATACCAAAAACTATTAGTTTGCACAGCACCTGTTTACCTGTTGATCACTGATTTGGTGTCTTATCTAACTACAGCATAATCAGAAATATATAACAAAGTTGTATTCATGTACAGTATCTATTTGTGGAATGTACAATATACACGTATTGACATTGAAACAGCATAAAACACTGAGAATATTCCAAACAAATCAGCTGTGCTTCTGAATTATTATTCATCTTCCACTTCTGTCTTCTACAGGTTTAAGACTGTGCACTGCATACTGTATCCTTTCACCAGCTGGTGTCCTTGAACTCTTCAGAGAAGACATGGGCCGAGGCTGGCAATCCTGCTGGATGGAGTTCTTTTCTTGGGTGTTGCCTGAATGCAGAGAAAACTGATGGATTTCATTCGATGGAATAATTAGAGATTCAGACACCAAAAGTGAAGCTTTGGACAACAGAGGATTCAGCTGTAAAAATGCCTCTTGAATCTGCAGTGATCAGTGATCAGATGCACACTCGTCTCAGAAAATAGGATATTAACAGGGTCTTTACTGTTAACTGGGAAATGTTTTCTCTTCTTCGCCTCTGTGTTACAAAAAGACTGTTGCATGAAGAAAATGTGGACTTTATTTGTCTTTACTACTGAATACTTCCATGTGGAGAAGTCTATCTGTAGGAGTGAAGCACTTAAGACAAGGTAGCACTTGTGCTTTTTAACAATTGAACATGAAATTGTACATATTTTTGAAATTGTATGCAAATTTCTGTTTACATTTATTTGATTAAATTTAGATTCATGATCATAAAAATGTATTGCACACAACAGAGCCTGAATTATATTCATAGATTTAGGCAGAGTTGAGGTTGAATTTAAATTTATTTTAGTTCTTGTTGATTTTGTATGTGTGTGTGTGTGTGTGTTGTTAAGAAGGAGATGATGTCCTTTCTGCCTATGAAGTCTTCCGCACAATGAACCACTCTGACCCACCCCATTTTCCCTCCTCATCCAAACCTCCTGTTCTCCCTCCCTCCTTTTCTCACTTCCTCCCTTCTTCCCTCCACCTCTCCATCTGTCTCTTTTCTCTCTCTCTCGTTCTCTTTACCTAGCCATGCTGGCATCAAGACCATGCTTGAAAGTAAAATGAACTTCAACTCATCCTGTTGCCTTTTTTAAAAATACATCAAATACAGAATAACAACAACAAACTACTAAAATCATAAAGATCACATCTGACACATCTGAAACCTGCTCCCCACCACCGCCTGAAAACCTAGCTCACATTTGCGGGCGAATCGTATTGAGCTGGAATCGTCTGGTTCAGAATACCAGACGATTACGAATCTCACAATGACATGCACACAATCAAATGTTAGCGGAGAACTAGGAGGCAGAGGCCTTGTGCAGAGAGCTGATACCGTGCTGCTGGCGGCCCGCGGGTTACTTGTTTGCTGTGAATAGAGATTTGATGAATACAGATACACTGCCGAATGCATCTGGGGCTGACCTCATGTGAAGTGGATAGAAAGTGGTTGAGAATGTGCGGGAGTGACTGTCTGGCCTTGGCGAATCACCGGAAGAATACTGAGATGCATCATGCGAAGTAAATAACACAAGTGTTCAAATGTGAGCTTGAAAGTTCAACGTGAAGGCGAAATAAATCTGCTGCAGTGGTTAAAGAATGACCTGTTTTTATATGCATGCTTTCCAAAGTGTTTCTGCCTGAAATGGAAGACGGTAGAGTGTTCAGAAGATGTGTGAGCAGTGGGGATTTGCTTTATTAATGATGCACATGCTGTGTGGAACATATGGACATGTGTCTTCATCCAAGATGCTGTAAAGAACCACTAGTGCCTGTTAACTATCTGCTAATATGCATATAATGACAAAGCTAACATGCTACTGTTTAGCAGATTTACAGTAATATTGAATATTGCTACCAATTGCTAAAAAGCCCTTAACACAGAGCACAGCTGATGAGGAATGAAAGTGTTGAGTAATAATAATTTTGACCTGACGATGGCAGTAGATGAAAAGTTAAAGGTCCAGTATGTAAGCTTGACTTTTGGACTTCACAACCCTCTGGAGTTATTGAAAAAAAGTTTGGATCACATCGTCCATCAGCCTTGCCAAAGAGTTGGTTGGAAAAATGTGACGCACAAGCACCTTGTGCTAATGATATTAAAGCACACCCTCCAATGTCACATTGCTTAAATAATATGCAAGACTATTATTTTCTTTGGCGTATAATCACCTGAAAAAAAAGGATCATTATACACTGCGGGTGCGCTTTCACAGAGCCCGCCATGCTGAACCACAATGTTAAACACTGAGATTTTTCAGACGAGTACTTGAATACTGTTGCCAATAATCCTTGTTTTGCTTGTTATGGAAAACATTTTTTTATTTAATCTGTATCTTATCATCTTAAAGCTGAATTGATACATTTTTGGCCCCTAGGGAGCAGTACTAGGAACCTGACATTGTTTATGGCAACAAGATAAATCTAAGTTCACGATGTTCACTCTCCTCTTTAGGCTTTGTTTTGGTCTCCACCAACATCTCCACTGCTAAATGTTTCTGCAGGTTTATCACCGCATGCATCTCACATCAAAGCCTCCAGACGAAGTGCGACTCACACAAAAATCAGAGCACATATACATATACTCAACCCAGGATATCTGTTCAGATGTGTCTTAGTTTAGACAGTCTACGGTGAGAGCGGAACATCAATGCTCCTCCCTGTGGACAAATGAGGCATTGCAGCTAGTTTTCACACAGACTGCTTAGGGGCGTTTCCAGTCAGGGCCTCACTGACTACGTCATCGCGGGGGATTACATTTCGTTCACGGACCAGCCAAGGACCTGTGAAGGACCAGTCACGGCCCTGTCACGGTCCCGTCACGGAAACACTGGAACTTTTAATTTGCTACATCTGTATGGCTGAAGGTAATGTGTATCAAGATTGTTTATGATGTTTTCATGACCTTGAAAAGAAATCTTGCTGAAGCATTTCCCCTCTTTTGGCACACTGCAACTTTAAGTGAGGTCCTGTTTCTAATTGATCTAATTACAATCACTTTAGTTGATACACTTGAATAGCAATTAAATTTGTGTATGCGTTGGAATGTGATTAGTTCAGTCGTAACACAATTACAGGTCTCAGTAATGAGCAGAGAACCCATATGTGCACCAGCGTGTTTTAGTTCTTCACCTTTAATCCACTCTCACAGAACGATGGCTCTTTACTTTGACTTTGCTGGTTCGTTTATTTGGATGTTTTTGTTTAACTTTATTTTTCAATCAAGTGAGAATTTTGAGGTTGAAAACCTTTTGGCAGGAAGTCCTCACCAAGACATACAACAATACAAAAACTGTTGCATGGACAAAACAAGATAACAATGCCAAAATAAATATAAATAAGAGCAGATGCAATTTCCTGTTTTGCCATTTAACATAATCCAATTATGTTATTAGCTCATTAATTTAATTTCTAAAGCTGGTTCAGAATCAAAGTTTTAAAAGTCTGATAAAAGTATTTGGGGTGTGGAAACCAAGTGAGCATGGCAGCTCTTCATCTTTTCAGTCTCCTATCTTGAGTTCACAAGTTATTATTTTAAGACAACAAACTAATTTCACGACACAATGAAGTACTTTTCTGAGGTAACACAATCGTTTTATTTGTTTTGATCATTTTCCCTATTTCATTTATTTGTAATGTGCCAAACAAATGCTTTAGTTATAATGAAATTTGTGGAAAATTCAGCTGGAGTTCAGCTGGAAACTGGCATCTTGAACCAAAGCATATTGGCTGTTATTGCCTCTGCATAACCAAGAAAGTTTGTTTGTTTGTAAGAAAGATGTCAGTGGAATTAGAACAAGGCGGGTGCTACCTGCAAATTTTCTGGAAAAACAAATGGCTGAGATAGGTTGAAAGTGTTCTCAGCATCACTTTTATGTGTTTACAGCAAGAATGGAAACGTCTCATAATAAACCTGGTAATGATTTATAGATATTAATCTAGCAAAAGTGCAATCTTCCACGCTGCACCGTTAATGACTAGAACAACCTTTGATATACAATGTGTATGCACATCTTGCATATTCATTTGCACAGAAAGCATGTCATGTCCAAGGATCTGATTTTTTTTATTCCAGCATCCTCCTCTCACATGTTTGTCTGCACCCCTTGTACAAGAGATTTATGACCTATGCTGTCCATAAACAGGACTAACTGTGGTAGCAGAGGACCGGGTCAATTGGAGACAGAGTGTTGCAGCTGTCAGAGGAATGCTCACTCTCATCTCCCCTGTCCATCACATTAAATCGATAGGGCCTTGTAAAGGACAGGCAGAAAGGGTGAAGAAAATGATGGAGGAGGTGGCAGGTATTTTTCATTCCAGGATGAAGAAAGAAGTGAAAATATTATATATGATTTCATTTTAGTGAATCACTTGGTGTTATCCACAAATTTAATTGGTGAATTGGTCAGTTTATCTGCTAAACGATGAAGTCACAGACACAAATTTCATCAACAAGCCAGCGTTTACTGTACTGCATCTGGAAGTCTCAACTTTAACCACCCACATTTTCACATTTCTAGCACTAACTTTTCTCAACTGCTAGTAGATAAAACTTCAAAACATTATGTGTTATAACTTCTGGTCTACAGTTTTCATTGATTGGGTTAGCCCCCATAATTGTAAGGGAAATCTTACACAGCATGCAGTGACATTTCCGATAATAGCGTGCTTCTGTACAGTCTGGCAAGGGTTCGAAGAAGATGAAAATGCTCCCGTGCACAGAGCCAAATTCAGCCCACAGTCCTCTCTGGAGTTTTGCGTACTTAAAAAGCATAAATTTGACCTCAACCTCATCCAACACCATAGGTATGAACGAGAACGACACAAGTTGCCAGCACAAGTTATTGCCCAACATTAATTCTCTTGAGGCTGAATGAGAGAAAATCCCTGCAGCCAGGTTCCAAGGGAGAGGTTAAAACCAGAAAAGTGAAGGCTGTTACATTCATAATGCTTTGTATATAGACACATAGACAGACATTTGATTTCTGATGCACTATATCAAACATTATAAATGTGACTTAGAATTAATTATAGCTCTGACAAGCTAAGAGACTAACTATAGATGAATTAATGGGGCTTATAATACATTATGACCTTTGCAGCCCTCAACAATCAATTGTAGTAAAAACTGCTTGTATGCTATAACAGTCAATGTAGTGTCATAAGTTCATTGTATGTGTTAAATAAAGTGAAGTACATATTGACACATTCATAATAATAAATCATAATGTTTCATAATTGGTGTTAGGTAAAGTGCAATGCATTTTCATGCCTTTAAAGAATTTATGCTGAGAATTATGCTTGAAGTGTCGAAAATTGACAGCACGATTTAAGCGATCAGTTTGTTTTGTTTTAATGTAAATGGATGGAGTTTAATGGATCAATGGTAAATACTCATAGAATATCACATGGATCTTCTTAACTTTGACCCTATATTGATCATTATTGGGAAACTAAGCTTTGTCGTTTTGTGTCAGAGATATAAAATCTGTATAAAATGATGAAATTATAGATTTATTTACAATATTTTTTTTCCGCTTGTGTTAGGACTTCTTTGACTACTACAACATTCAATGTGCGATCTTGGAGGAAATCTAAATTCAATGTAGTTTTCTGGCATGAAAGCCAAAAATAAAACATTTAAAGATTTGATGAGAGAGATTCTCTTCATCTGTCTTCCCGGTTCTGGTTTCTATCCCATTTTAGGAAAAGCTTCATTGACAAGAATGTCAAATATTAGCAATATTGGAGATAGATGATGTGTTTGTGTGCTGATTTCTACATGTCTGTCTTTGTCTATCAGTTCTTATTTTTGGTCCTGTCTTCTATCCTCAGCTTTCTGCTATTGAAATCTCTTGTGACTCCTCAACGTCACTCATGCTTGTTATTTCTCGCTGTCTTATACCATCATTTCTCCCCTCAAGATTTGTTTCATGTTTTGATCTTTTGTTTTCAGCCTCAGTTGTTTCATTGATCACCATCTTGCTGCCTCTATCCTTCCACGTATCTGCTTTTGTAGCTCTCGTCTTCTGCATGTGCTTAGCTTAATGGACAGATGTCAGGTATAGCATGTCAGACTAGGCTGCTGGCCATGATTTCTACTGTGTGTGTGTGATAGGACAGATGCGCAGATGGGAAGAGGAGGGAAAACTTGTTTACTGCAACTCACGTGTTTGCCAACTCTGAACAGCTTTGCAAGTTATGGATTCTAGCAAAAAAAAAAAAAAAGACTTATGATGAGGTTTTTTGCCTTCTCCTTGCCTTGTGTTTCCTATTTTTCCAATTCCCTTCTGTGCCTGTCCTTGGAAATCCTCAGAAAATTCACTTTGGTTTTTATATAAATTAGACAACAAGATACAAGATATTAATTAGTAAGCTTTAGAAGTACTGGCGGGGTGGGTTTTGTTACAATTGAACAGAGCTCAGCTAGCTGTTCCTCCTGTTTCTATTCAGAATCACATTTAAAATAACTTTAATTCACCAGGTATGTGTAGACACATGAGGAATTTGACTCCAGTTACACTTTGCTCTCGTAGTACAAACATATATATAGATATAGGTATGGTTCTAAGTAGATAGTAGAGGCAGAGGTCAGAGTTTCTTTTGTGCCCCCCTACCACCTCCATATCTTATACCCTATTCCCTATTAGCTACCACACATATCTGGAGAGATTTAGAAATAAAAGTGAGTTCTGTTTAAGCAAGCTGGTTATGGCAGCGTTGCCAAAGTGGATAGATCAGCAACATATTATGAACATATACAAATTGCAGACAATTGCCTTGTCCACCTATGATGCATTATTCCAAAATATCTGCCAACATAAAAATCAGAGGTTGTAAAATCATATGACTGATCATAGCAGTAAACCAGACCTCTGCGTTTCCACAAACATTTTGAATTATATATAAGTATATTATAGTGTGTATTATATATAAGTATGAAAAAGAAAAAACAACAACAGATCAACTGTATTGAAAATACCAGGTAGCAGAAACAGCAACATAGAGTCCATAAAAATCATTAAAGGCACACAGATTTCAACAAGGACCAAATGGACATTCACATTTCTGCTCCTCATCACATCCATCCAGATCTCCTAACTTCACTCTTCACTCCTTCACCTCAACCATTGTCTAGACTCTACTGGGGGGGTTATTGTACAACCTATTGTGTCACCACCCCTTAAGATGATATTTAATTACTTTTATTCAGAGTTTCAACATGTTAAAAATATGATTTTGACCATTGTTTAAGTCTCTCTAAAACGATTGAGGAGGAAAGAGAGAGAAGACATCAAAAGACAGATAGTTGCTGTGTCCTAGTTCGGTGCCCTGATCCTTTCAAGTCTGCAGTTTTTAGATCAGTATCATAATGGGTAAATGCAGCCTGTCCTATTTGAAAAGGATCCAATGACTGTGGCCAACAAACACAGCCCTGTTTTTCCTAAACTCGGATGACATGTTCTTTGCAGTGCTTGTTTTTCAATGACACTGTGCCCCAGTAACGTGTATAATGACTGCTGAACGGTTTGACCATGCTCTGGGTGTAGGATGGCGTTTAGCCATTTGCAACGTGAAAGGCATACAAGGAATACAAGTGTCTTGAATTGGTTTCCAGTAGCCACTGATGCAGAGTGCAAAGGAGAGGTGTGGGACGACTATAGCTCCAATCAGTCTGCATTCTGGATGGATGGAGGTCTCATGGCACAGCACTGCAACACAGAGTGCATGAGAGTGATGACTACATTCAAAGGTGGAGTGACTTACCGGCCGTCATATTGAGTTCTGCATTGCACATTCGACACACACACATTTGATAGTCTTGTTGAGTAAAGAGGGACATGCTCGTTGGATTTTAGGATCTGGAAAATTCCAGAAGTTGTTGGATGCAGCTTTCCCAATTTTGGCTCTAAAGGCCAACTCACACTGGACGCGGAACGGTACCGCCGCGGTCACAGTAGCAAATAGAAGCCAGTCTAGTCAAAGAGAGCACTCACACCGGACACGGCTCAGAAGCGTCCCAGAAGCGGCTCTCTGGGGTTTCTGCTATGTCCAGGATTCACGCGTGATCTCGTGATCTCACGTGAAAACGGCCGGCTCGCTCCGCTGCCGTCCCGCAGCTGACACGCGTCCGGTGTGAATTGACACCGGGCAAAGGACCGCAGCGCTGCCGTTCCGCCTCCTGTGTGAGTCCCGTTCAAGCACTTCCCTTGAAGCATGCACACCTTTGGATTTGGTTTCCCTGAGGTTAGACTGACTCATTTAGTCCACTCACTTGAGGAAGACCTGGTTCAGCCTGGCTCTGGAGATCCCAGCTTTAAATAGCTGACATAGCTTCTGAAAAGGCATATTGCTCACTTCACTCATCCTCTATTTGATTCCAACCATAATAGCAGCTTATCTAATTAACAAAGCTGTGAAGTAAACGCGCTCATCCTTGATGCTTTGCCTTGGCTTACGAGTGAAAGAGAGCTTTTTGGGGCCTTTCACGAGGCAACAGTTATTGATAAGAAGCAATGTGACACCTGTGAGATGGTTGAAAAATGAAAAGAAAGGCTTGGAGGTGAAGGTGGAAGCAGGAAAGGAGGGTTCAGTTAGGAAAATCAAAGTCCCTGAGACAGATGGCGAGGGGCGCTGGGAGAATGCTCCCCCCATTATGAAAGCACCACAAAGCACAAAACTCCAGCTGTGAATGGCACCAAGCTTACCGCCAGCAGCCACCAAGAGGCAGCAGCTTGCCAACAAACACCCACTAATGAATGAAAAAGCTTGATTCGGAGGAACTGGGAGCAGTACGCCCTCATTCTGCTGTATGAAAGAGGCTCATATATGCTTGTCTGCATTACCAAATGGTCACGGCGTGTTGCTGTGTGATCCACGGATTGGATGGATTCAGTGACTGATCACCAGTGACAGTTGGGAAATGGAGGGAGTGGATTTCTTCAGATTTCTCAGATGGCTGGTGGAATTGAGGGAGGGACGGAAGAGCAACAAGGGGGACAGAGTCATGCAGAAAAAATGGAAAAACAACACGAGGGAAGAAATGAAATGACGAAGAAAGACAGGGAGGCAGGAAAAGGACCAAAGAATGGAAAAAATATATGCGTAAAGGGAACAGAGAGGAATACACAGAGAAAACAGGGTGCCTCTTTTACGTTAACATGCCTTTTGTGTAATCCTATCAAAGGGGGACAGCTCTGAGTGTGAATGACCATCAAGATGCATTTTGATCAGATGACTCAAACCACTTGCCAAGGTGGTATAGGACACTCTGGACCACATATCTTTTGAACAAACAAAAACACGCTGCCTGATTTCCATTCGGTTCACTGTTATGTAAATGACGTGTGTGGGCTCGCTTACCTGCCAACATAAGCAGCAGATGTTTGTTAACACACTGCTAACGTCTGTTTCAACTGATTTCACTGTGGAAACTAGTAACTGCAATAAAACTCCCTTAAAAAATGTTGAGAGTTGTTGAAGGAGGAAAAACTTAATAACCTTTGCAAAACGGTCACAGCAAATTCTTCAACATTCGTGCCGTACTGGTGGCTGGATAATCCATATCTGAAGTGTGTCTTACCCGGTTTAGCAGCTAGGTGTTTTAACACTGTTTCACACAATTTACACCAAATTCAAGGCCAACTCACACTGGACGTGGAACGGAAGCGGCACGGTACCGCCGCGGTCACCGTAGTAAATAGAAGTCTAGTCAATGAGAGCACTCACACCGGGCGCGGCTCAGAAGCGTCCCAGAAGCGACTCGCCGCCCCACGGTGCAAGCTTTCTGTTTCATTTCTATTTTAGCCGCGAGCCGCGGCTGAACCTCGTAAATGTCAACAGAGCACTGCGCACCAGACAGGAAACCCGACACAGAATCAACATAATAAACGTCCGCCCCCTTTCAAAATAAAACACAATACGCAGTTCATGTAGCTTTTTACAACTTCGCATCAACGTTACGTCATGACCGGTGGCACCAGGTGATCAAAGATCGATCAAAGGGTCTCAACATGGACGATGAGAGACTGATTGTTGAAGTGGAACAACACACAATCATTTATGACACAACAGATGCTTTTTATAATCTCCTCCACGTCGGAGAAGCAGAGTCAGCTGTTTGTTGTTGTTGTTTTCTTTATACACTGTTTATCGCGGGGTCTCGCTTACGTCCATGATTCTCGCGTGATCTCATGATCTTGCGTGAAAACGGCCGGCTCGCTCCGCTGCCGTTCCGTGGCTGAAAAGCGTCCGGTGTGAGTTGATGCCGAGCAAAGGACCGCGGCACTACCATTCCGCTGCAGTTCCCCCTCCTGTCTGAGTCCCGTGTCACAAAGAAGACAATATTTTATTGATGGTAAAATTTACAAATACAATAAACAACAGTCTACGCTAATATCACATACTTCTTTGTTACCTGTTCCAAATTCTTGCAGTTTTGTGAGTTGTTGAGTTTGTTGAACTTGCTTAATTTAAAAATGTAAAATACTGTCAATGGCTTTCTTGTAAAATTGTCAAACGCTATACATTATGTGATTTCTTTGTGTTAAAAACATGTGTGATTATCCCAGCATGTTGGCTACTATTGAGCTGCTGGTTTAAAATAACAAGGCATTTGCTCTTTGCAAACTGAAATGGTGTAGGTGTTTATCTGCATGAATGAGATCTGATTGAAGTGGTCACTGGAGGCGAACGTGGAGATGCATGTGGAGATAATGTAAACTGAGCAGTCTACTTGTGACCAGAATACCCAAGATGCATGTCGATACCCGTTGTAAACAGGCTCAGAAGTACTATGAAAAAAGAAGCACAGCCCTCACAGATCCAGCCATGTTGTTGTCTGATTCAATTTATCCTTCAATCCCACAGACGATCTCTGCTTATTTACTACAAATACTGTTTACATGTCATGTCAATCTGGCCTCTAAAGACCAACTGGAGAAGACAGGTCAAGCTGTGTTTTTATGTGTGTGTGGTCATACAGTACAGTATGCATCCTCCTCTCTATTCCATTTAGCACCGTGAGGCAGGCGAGTATTCAACAACCAAGCCAATTTCAGATTCCATTTCAGCTCAAATTAATGGAGCAGCAGGAGAGTCTAATACAAAACACTCAGATTTTTCTGGATTTTCCAGGATTAGCTTCTCCATGCAAGACTTTCTCTGGCAGTTTCTACCTGAGTGGTGCTTGACCAGGAGAGCTAAAGTTTAATTTTAATGCTGGAAACAGCTCAAGATTAGCTAGGAAACATGACCTCATCTTTATGTAATAAAACAAAACAAAAAAAGATTTTTTTTGTTTGTTAGGTTGTCAGGAGTCCCCGGCTGTATAGATATGTACGAAAAAAAACGTATTATTCTCTATAGATAACTATACCAAGATGTGTTGAACTGAATAAGTTAGTAATCCAAAGGCAGTTTTTGTGGCTAGTTCTACATTGCATACATCTAGTGGTGTAGTGTAGGGTATTCGCAGGTACACTTATTTTTCAGTCTGCATTGGGTATACCTACTTCTACATCTCCTCGGCATCCCAGTAGTGTCCTGTGTCCTAAAGTTTTGGTTTTTTTACCCCTAAGATAGCAAAGACATGACATATTTTATTGAGTGGATGGAGTAAGAAATAAGCAATTCTTCTCAAATGATGTATTTGTCTCAGTATTTAGTGTAGAATGCATAATATTCATTATGATCCTTGAATCCCTAAAGTCAAGCAGCAGACGTTAAGTGACATTGTGCAAACACTGTGCTATTTTTGGCTGAGCAAAATATGCAAGATTAGTCTTAACTTGTCAAGTGTTTACAACCAGGGTATTTATTCAGTGCTGGCAGGACTTCTTAAAAAACATTTGAGGCATAAATTAAAAGTGTACCCATTTCTCCAGGAACCACTACAATACCAATATACCCTTATATGATATTACTTTTTTTTGTAGCTTTGGGACATTGTAGCCTGCACTCTTTAAATTCCTAATAACGTTTAAACAATTTCAACACAGTAACAATTTGTGATCCTTTCCAGAAACACAACCACAGAAGCTGCCTAATACAACCACACGATGAGCAGCTCAACCACAATTTCTTGCTTGTAACCACCGTGTTGGGAATGTTTTTAGTTTTAGTTTGTAGGGGACCATGTGTAAATAAGACAAAGGGCTATACAGTACTATTATCATGAACCCAGAGGTGTGTGACAGATTGCAGTCAAGTGTGTCCTGGCCAGGGTGTCATGGGAGTGCCCTTTTGCTAAAGGTAAGGGCACAGCAGTGTGGGAGACATGATACATTGTGATATATTATCTGTGGCTATGTCAGAGGCTGTAACCATCATGGCCAATCATACTTAAACACCCCTTTAGACACAGGGCACTCACTGTCATGATGCATGTCTGCAGTTTCTGGGCAGGTAACCCAGGTTGGTTACACAGTGAATGAGTTGATACATGCTCTTTGCTTCAAAGTGTAGAGGACTTTAACATGACTAATCTGTGCTATAATCAGAATTAATGATTGAATATGAATAAAATGCAGGTCAATGCAATTCTTTTCTTTTTTTGTCTGAAATGTTCTGAAACAGTAAATAAGTGCTTTATTACTCACATCAACTGTGACATCATACATCCTTGCAAGGTCCTTTATTTGGATGAAAGACCTTTTTTTTACTCACAGTACTTCATATAGCAGCTGAATGCTCAGAGGACTTAGAAACAACAACAGAGAGGAGCCAGAGCGGTGTGTAGATGGAGGCTGCTAGTGAACACAACCTTAGCAATTATTATTCTGAGTGCACTGGGTGAAAATCTGGTCATGGTAGACAGTGAAGGTATTATTCATTTTTTATAGTTTAATGTTTTTAATACACAGTGATTTAGTGGGGAATGAAAAATATTCAGCTTCTTCTTGCAAGTAATTGCAGTGTTGTTCAGAGAATATTTATTCTAGGTAGCGAAACCTGACTGGCTGAGAGATAAACACATTTGGAGCCTCTGTAGTTAGGCTGTCAGTTCAAATGCATCAGTAAATGTTAAGGTAATGGAACCCCAATCAACCCTAACCCCAATCGAAAATAAAAACAACTTCTTAATCAAAATGATTTAATGACTAGTTTGAACTCTGTGTAAAAAGGTCAACCGAATCTTGATACACCAGTGACTTCAGACCGATTGACATCAATTGTTCCGTGATTTTTTATGTAGTGGTTTGTCAGATAAATGATACAAAAACATATGCAGAGTGACAAATAGAGAGACTACTCCCTAAACCCAAGTCCCATGAAGGCCTTGAATTGAGCTGAGTTCAGAGGGTTTTTCCTGAAATACCTATCCAATGCATCTATATTCTGTAATTACCGTAATTATCTTACGTATGAGGGATTCAGAGAAGATGAGGCATATTTGTAATATAAGAGTTTGTAATTTTATGACATTGCTATCAGCTTAAATATGATCATAAATCTCATTTCATCGGGTACGGTAGAGAGAGCCCCTTCAGTGCGTCATTATACAATCCATTCCACTTTTTCATATAGAGAACGCCCACATCACTGAAATTCCAGTCCATGTTTTCCATGTGACCCTGCTCACTGCCGCTTGCGTGTTTACCTCTGAAGTACACAGAGCCGAACCTCACAGTGGCAAGAGCAGAGCGCGAACGCATGGGTAATGGGTAAGTAATGTAAAGTGAAAAGGTATATTGCAAATAATGGGCAAGACATATGGCTGGCTATGGTTTCTTAAACCTAGTGACGTCCCTGGTTATAGCAATTTTGTTTTCAGACACTTTCCTGTTTTTATTCCTATTCATACGTTGTTGTTTAATTTTTACTGCGATATGTTTGAAAGAGATTTCAGAAGTCCACACAAAAAGGACTTACGTCTAGTGCTTTATGCAGCTTGACAAAATTCTCTAAACTTGGAAAAATATGTAATAACAATTACAGCAGGAACGAACACAAATGAGCACAGGGGGTACATAAGCTCATTCAAGCGTCCATACAAATAAGTGCAGAGGCCAGAAATGATATGCAATATATTCATTATATTTATATTTGCGAATGTTTCCATGCAAATATCAGTTACCAAAAACCAGTTCAATAACACGCTGACACCCTAAGAGATATAACAGAAACATTGGCTTGGAAATTCAGAATGGCTTCTTTCCCTGATGCAAGATGCTCTGACAGTGAGTCGGGAAGCGAGGAAAGGCTTTCCATCCCAGACGCTGAGACCAGATCTGAGACTGCTCCAATTATAAAGGACACTTCAGGATGCATGGAGACAACCCTGGTGGCTTAATTTTACAGCTTTTACAGCACACAGAAGTCAGTTTTCACACTGCTCTTTTGGGAGATTTGTTTATATATAAATTATAGACACAGTACACACACACACACACACACACACACACACACACACACACACACACACACTTTAATTAAGACAAATTTCCTACAGCAACTGTTGCAATCCTATTGTCCAATATCTCAACTCCAGCGCTTTAATACAAGAAAATACTTTAAAATAATGGCCCTAGTGCCAAGCGCTTGGCAGAATTTTAGTTTTTTGGTCTTCTATGCTTACAGCAACGACTCATCTGATTTGTTTAGTCTGTATGGAAATGTTTTTGCTGCCTTCAAATGGAGCTTGAGAGCCTGTGGTAACACCACGGTAAGTCGTGTACACATTATTGCTTGGCGTAAAGTGGTAAGTGCAGGCAACAGTTACAGCAGAATTTACAATTTAGCAGGCGAGTGTGTAATGTAATGTAGAAAATACAAAAAAAAAGCACGATGAAAAGATGTCATTTTTTTTCCCTCAGACATAATATGGCCCAATGTGAATGCAACATTAAAAGACCACTTTTTTTATGGGGGTTATGTGCTGGACTTTAGCTGGGAGCAGTGATTTCCTAAAGTCTTGTCATTGTGAACATTTGCAGACTGTGGATTAAACGGATGAGATACACGTTGGCCAGCTTTAGCGGTGTTTGTACGTAGATTTTGACCAAATGAGACTCCTGTTTCCGGTTTCTGTTTCGCCATGTCCAGTCTTTATGCTAAGCTAAGCAAACAAGCTGCTGTCTGTAGCTCCATATTCGCTATACAGACATCTGAGTGATATTAATCTCCTCATCTAAAAATCAAATTAATGTATTTTACGAAATGTCAAAAATACATCCTTGGCTTTACTTTGCACAGCCAAGGATGAAAGATATCTAGAAAAATAAGTGAGAAAGGAAATTAACATGTTAATTTATCTACGAGATCAGAAATGGTCAGGTAGAATAACACATATGTATTCAGATTTTTCTGTAAGTTTAATAGTAGCAGAATAAAAAGCTAAATGCAGTCACTGTAAGGTTGATGTACAAAGCTACTGTATGTCTCTGTGGAGATGGAGGTGGTGGTGTGGGGTGGTGTGCTTTTTCCACAGGTACTACTCTATGAAATGAAATGACCTACAGAGACATGCCTTCATACAGTACAACCAGCAGTGATATGAACATGCATGAGCACACACACGCTTGCAAACAAGCTGGCAGGTGGCGAAGCAGTGAGTCAGTGAGGCATAAAGACACACAAAGAAACTCACATTGACAAATCCCAAATCCCCTCACACACTAACACCATAGCAAGCTATCCTCACCACACATACAACCCACTCCCCCCACAACTCTAATTGCTCTTGACATACCCACAATACCCACGCTCCATTCTAGCCCCACAGATGCCAACGTCATCCTCGGACATCCCAACTACTCGCCGCTCACGCTCTGCAGTTTGCTCACGTCCCTGTTGCTGGGGCGACGATGCATCTGGACTGGCGGGCCCGGTGCCTGTGGGAAAAAGGTTCTGAGGATCGGCCTGGGATGACTAATAGAGTTTAGGGTCAGGCAGGTCTGTTGCTGCCCTGCCTGCTGTCCACCCTGCTAGGAGACACTCTATTAAGTAGTTAGCCTGTTCCCACAAAAGAAGAAATTTTATTCCAGAGGTCACCGGCCCAAAAAAATCCCATAATGTTAGAAAAAAACAATATGCTGCTGTCTGTGTGAGGCAATAAGCTTTATTGCCCGATAGCTCACAGTAATAAACTGTATCTGAGAGGTTTATATGGTTGTTTATCAATACCAACACAAAGTGATTAAAATTACTGTACAGCCTCAACTTTCTTTTGGACCAAAAAACTCTGCTACAATTTAAATGCTGACTGATTTGAAAATGCTGCACTGCATGGCCAATCACTGATAATGCACATTTGATATATGTGCCATGGCTAATAATTTAATTTAAATGCTAATTATACAGCAGTTTGTGTTGAGGAGAAGTCACCTCTGTAAACTCATCTACAAGATTTATTAAGTCATACGTCTTTTCTATCCTCTTCTTAAGCCAGTTTGTTTTACTTTCTTGATATTTGAATAGTAAATTATAGAAAAGTAAACCTTCCAAAGAGAATTTCTGAGAGTAGTCTTTGAAATAAACTTCAGACATCAGTTTATTTACCTTTAATTCTTCTGTTGCCTTGTTATTTGTGGCTGCTTCTAAGGAGCATTTCTTTGAAAAATTTGTGCAAAACTGAAACTATGTATGACTTCTAGTTAAAGAGCCAAAACTTGCAAGTCTTCCACTTATTTGAATTTTTGCAACTGATCTTCTATTGAAGATATTTCTAGGGATGACTGACCTAAATCAAAGTACATTTTAATAAGTAAAAAAGCTGACGCAAAAATAAGAAATAATAATAATAAAAAAAGTATTATAATCCTTTATTCTACAAGGCGGAATCGTTGGGGTTGAGATGTGTTTCAGTTTTTCTCTTGACTGACTCGGTGAATCCAGAGCCACTTTCCCAGGGCATCTTATGTGATGTTGGGAAAGACAAGTGGGGAATTGAAAACCAGATTATCAGAGTGCAAGAATAACACGAGGAACAGAGATGAAAGACTTCCCACAACTAGACGCCCTAGTGCCACTGGCCATGATGTCTGCAGGCTGTGTTTTGTGTACACTGACAGTTTGCCACTAAGAAGAGGAGGGGACAGAGATAAAAATAACACCAAGGAGAATCGTAATACATCATTTGTGAACTGAGTCTACTGCTGATTTGCATGAGGAATTAATATTGTACTGCTTGTTATTTAAGCGTTGGCGGTGATGGATTGTCAGTGGCATTTGATTTTGCTACAGTAATCGAAAAGCGCTCATTACTCTTGCGTTAAAACAACAGGAAGTGATATAACTGAGGAAGGTGTCGCTGTGGTCTGCTGTGCAAATGAGCCATTGTCAAGATCGTACAATATACTGCGTTCTTTCAATGAAGGGCACTTTCACACAGGCTATGATATGAATGTAATGTGTGAACTTGCAGACATGCAGATCAAGTGGCCCTGAATCAGCCGTGAGATGGTTTGCAATCCGACACATCTCATACAGGAAGATATTTGAAACATTTACACAGCTTTATTGTCATTAATCATTGGCACCGTCCTTCCACTTACTACCAAATCAACCTGTCAAACAGCACTCCTTCTTCTCTGCTGCTTTAATATTTTCCTGTGCTGTTATATTAAAAAATTGCAAACCCTCCCTTCTCCCAAACTTTGTGGACATTGGAGGGCCTGGTGATCCCGCATTTCAAAATTTACAGTCATATTGAGCTCGAAGGAGGCAGGTCCATTCGCAACCTGAAGCAGATACGTCTCGCCTTGTCCCCTCATAATGAATTGGAAGCGAAATCTGGTCTGACTGGACCATTATACTGAGACTGTGTTGACCATTTAAACACATTTTAAATAGTCTTTCCACACTCCTTCTTTCCTGTACTTCCAGCCAGTACCTGCGACTTTTACGCTCACACTGCGTGGCTCAATTGACTAGCCACAACATGGGTGACATTGACTTTGACAAAACAGAGAAAGGCAGCATTACTTTGTATGATTCTACTACGAAGAATGGAGAAAAATATGGAGCCACCGACAGGTGGAAGAGGCAGTTCTTTTACAGAGGCAAAAGAAAACATGGTACATGTTCTGCTGTGCAGCAGAGACAGGTGGCCAAAATTTTGGACAGAAATCTGAAACCAGATCTTTGATCATTCGGGCAATTAAGCAGGAATCATCAAAGAAAATCACATCAAAGAAAAAGTGATGAAGCAGAAATTCTAATACTAAAAAAAATATTTTGGGGAGACCAATTTGGAGCTAAATCGGACTTAACTGTAGTCTGCCAGGCTTTTTTACAAGTCATATATTTTTCCGACCAACATGTAAAATGCTGCCTCTTAGTTATTGTCCCTATGCTTCAAAATACGACATAACATCTGGTTAGATTTTCAAAATAAAGTGTGGAATGGTTGCACCATGTTTAGGGTTAACCACTAAAACTTCCCACATGGCGGTTCCTTGTTATTTATCCTGACTTCAACGGCACATTAAGCAAACCATTAAGCTAGAGAGGCATGTCCACACACAGCACTCTAGTTATATCTGCAGCATTTTATTTTGAAATGTAAGGCCACTGACCAAGCGACAATATCTGACCTGTAATGAAAACACATTGGTTCTGTTTTGAGCAATTTATCATGTCATGTGCAATGATTCGATCCCATTTATAATCCTTTGGTCTTAATTGCAAAAACGGTTTAAGTCAACACTACTAGGCTAATGATTGATGACGTCAGCAGAGTCTGTGGGCAGGTCAACTAGTATTTAAGACAAATAGACAGTTTACTTGGTCCTTTAGGTAGGATTACAGACACTAGATAAACAAAAGGCAAGTAAATACAACTGCCAGGCAACAAAGATCAGTTAGCAACAGCTAGAGGCGTCAGATGAGTAACAACAGGTGAGACAACTCACACAAAGTGGAATCTGACCCTATAAAGGTCTGAATGCCTAATGAATTAATGGAGAGCAGCTATGCGTGCAGGTTTTTGTTTTTAGGATTCCCATCAGATTTCTTCCAGCCTCACCTGAGCCAGGCTTATTAAAAAATTCATAACAGTTCATAAGCTGCATCCTTCAATGTTTGCAGACCGGATGCAGGCTGAGATTTGAGGTACCTATGTAGATATAGAGTGTGATTACTCTATATCTACAACATTTCAAGCAACTACAAGGGTCAGAGGTCAGAGCCGACCAGAGCTGACATATTTGCATTTAATAATGAATGATATGTATTCAATACGTGTTCTGGGAATATAATACAAACAAGGCCGAAGCAAGAGTTAGAGCAGGGAATGTGTCCACATCAAATTCAGCTCATTCCAGTTGATTAGGCTCAGGCTACTAATCGTCACACTACACCACTTTGCCATAGAGCTCTGCTGCTGTAGCACATTTTTAAGTTTGCTGGTGTAATTTGTTACCGTGTTTGGGGACATTTTTATGATGCTCGCATTCATTTCCGCTGAGCTGCTTTCCGCTTGGATCCTGCCGTAGTGCATTTGAGGCAGCATGTGATGCATTTCTGTTGGCACGCTATGGTAAAAGGTTTTTTTCTTCCATTTTATAAGCCACTTAGCCATTCTGATTCATAGAGCATTATGCAATGGGCTCTCCTATGTCTGGAACAGACATTCTTATTATTCTTATTATTAACACTATTCTTATTCCTTTTTTTAAATTTATTTTGTGAAAGCATGCAAGAAAAAACATTTTTTTTTAATCACAGACCAACTTTATTACAGCAAACACAAGCTTTATTCTTTAAATCTCTCAATATGGCCTACCCAGAGAATAAACAAAATATGTTGTTTGTTTCCCGCCTTTTCTGTGCCTTTCAAAACTGTTGAAATATAATAAGTCGGTTAAGGTTAGTGAACAATCGCCATCAAGGTTAAACGAAACCGAAAACAGAAACAGAAAAGGGAGTCTGTTAAATTCCTACATTTTGTTCTCCCATCCCTCCATCCAAATCTTCTCCCTCTGTGGACTTGATGGCTCCATAAAGCATCATACTACTGAATCCTTTGTTCTTTAGCAGGCAAGACTCATAATTCCTATGACAGATGGATTTGTCACTTCAATATAAACCATTGGTACTGCGTTTGCTTAAATGACTGCTGTTCTTGGGAGGGCTGTTTCCCAGGTGAATTCTGACAGATTTTCCCAACCAATATTTTCACACAGATTTTATTTTTTCTGTAGTGATGTACACAAAGTTTATTCATTATTATTTGATCAATTAAGGTTCACTGTAAAAATATTAGCACCAATCTTGCATGCATGCACATTGAGGAGTTAAAATGAGTCACATGAGACAGTTTCTAGTTTCCACTTGTTGTTTTAGATGTTTAACACATCCCCAGTGAGGAGAAATATTGGTGGTGTGTTTATTATAATTTTATGTTTTGTTTATATTGCCCCCAGGGTGTTATACTCACTGTCATAAATATGCACAGTTTTACATGTGTATTTGTATGAATATATATATAATATATATATAAACCTCCTCTTCCAGATGGTAGAAAAGACCTCTGGTACAAACAATAACACTCCCCTGGTGCTCTGAGCTTACAGTCTGAGCAGCCAGACTAGTAAACTGAGCTATCATTAACAACAGCAGCTACAGTTAGCAGCAGTTTGCTTCACTATCCATCAGTTTTTTTGTTTTTTTTTGGCCTTCTTGACCTTTATTAGCTGAAGATTGACAGGAATGTGGGGAGAGAGAGACATGCATAAAAGAGCCACAGGTCAGATCCGAACCCTGGGCTGCCACGGCGAGGACTGAGCCTTTGTACATGGGGCGGATACTGAGCTAAACGACGACGACTGAAAGCAGAGCAACCAGAGGACACCAGAGAGAAAGCACAAAAACATACTCTCTATAAAATATGATGCAGTTTCTCCAAAATCAGTGAAATAGTTGGTGGTGTGTGACTTAGTGTCATGAAGCGCTACGCACTTCTCGTATTCCGAGCTCAAAGTGACATCGTGCAGAAACAGGCATACAAGGCACAGAGCTGAAATGACAGAGACCCCATTCACCTGATTAAAAGTCTGTGTAGTATCAGATTTTCTGATGTCATGGTAGAAAGGGGGCTTTAACCAAAGGCTTAAGCTCAGAGCTGAGCAAGGCAGTGATCTGCAACTGGCTGAAGGCGAGCAGCTGTGAGGCTGAGGGATGGATTTCCAAGGCACAGCTCCCACCTGTAAATGCTACTGCGTAGGTATAAGAAAAGAAAAGGTTAGTTTAGTGCTAATCCCTTGGTAACCTAAAGAGTGAGTTCAGTCGGTGTTTGTAGTAGGCTCCGGTCTCCTTGCTGTCAATTCATCAGGAAGAAGCAGAAGAAGAAGACAGATACAACCAGGGATCTGACTGACTGAGATCAGTTGTCCACTAATCTCTGAGCGAGAGCCATGCAGAGAGACTAAGAGTGAGAGAGAGCGAGTCTGTCTGTCTGCCGCTTGTCTCGCCTCGCTGCTGTTACCATGACAACATACCGAACCCAGGAGCGGCACGCTTGAGATTCTCCTCATATTCTTCTTCCCTCTTTTCCTTCTCTTCTCCAATCTGTGTCTCCCCTTGACCCATTCTTCCCTTCACATACCCTGTCTCTCACCCCCTGCGAAGCCCTCTCTAACTCCCACTCCTTTACCATTTTGTCTTGTAAACCCCCCATAGCTTCCCCTCTCATGCAGTCATACCACTCCCTTTTCTTTTCCCTCACTTATTCTTAATTTCCTCACGCATTCTCCTCTTTCTCTCTTCCTACCGCACGCCGTCCTTTTGATTCCTGACTTCCAAATTAAATTAGCCCAAAATCAACTACAATATTGGCAAACAAGGCAAAGGGGCAGCCAGGAGTCAATAAAACAGGTGAGCAAACTTAACCATGCAGGGGGAAGGGTGGTGATGAAGTGGCTGTACCTCTAAAAATGAAATTTGCAGTTTGTTTTTGTTCAGATTGGTACCGACATTGTACAGCTGAAAAATGAGGGAGATCTAAGGTCTAATTCAGAGAAGCATAACCATGAAGACCCACTGAAAAAGTTAACCCTCATTCATGTTACATTGTACGCAAACACGGACAAGCGACGTGAAAAAGGGATCAAGGGTCAAAAACATTTATACTTCATGTCACGATGACAGTCGTGACTGTTGTTGTTTCCCTGTGTTCACCTTCTTTTCCCCCATCCTTGTGTTGTCTGTCTGTGTTGTGGGTGTGTCACATTTCCCTGGGCCCCCTGGACAATCATCAAATGAAGCACACCTGCGTTCCTCACCTCACCTGCCTCTCATCAGCTCATCACTCCCCTGCATATAAACCCTGGCCTTCCTCCCACTCCTTGTCAGATCGTTTGTTCAGTCTCCGTGGTAGATCACGTTCAGACCGTCTCCAGCGACCTGTTCCTTGTTGTTTTCCTGAAACTCTAACCTCCGATCTCTTGTGCTCAGGTCCACCACCATCTTCACCTCCTGCTTGCCTGCTCTCCATCCTCCACCTTCAGACAGTCCAGACTCCCTGCTTCCTCCATCCATTCCCACCACTGCATCACCTCAGCCATTCCCTCCACCTTGTATCGGGCCCTCTCCTTCCCCTCTCGTCCCACACCTCAATAAATCCCATTCGCTCTCTAACCGTTGTCCAAGCCTGCATCCTGGGTCAACCTGTGCAACCATGACACTTCATGCAAATGATGGCAACGCTCTCCTGGTTATTTTTTTATTTCAAAATAAAATATTGAGGAAAAAATCTATTTAAAACAAACAAGCAAAAAAAAGTTTAATAAAGTGAATGTGCAGTAAGTGGTCGGGGAGTGTTTAAAAGGTTCCCTCCCCCAACAGATGCCTTCCAAACATGATTTTTCATATATTTGAAATATTTGTTTAATAAGAACATTTTTGACAACCTTAAAGCATCGATTGATTCATTTATCTAAATCACTTCATGAATAAGGTTTAGAGTAGGAACTAAGGTAAAGAGTAGAAAAGATTTTGGTCATGGTTAAAGAAAACAATGTTGACTAACTAAGAAATGTGATGCTTAGTCTCCTGTGTTCAAGTCACATACTTTGTTTGGTTCATTTGGGACTCATATCCCGTCTCCCTGCTTGCACACTTTCTCTATGTTTTGCGTTTGCCTGTCTCTCACCCTTCCTTCTTTTTACCTCCTCGCTTTTCTCCTCCCCTCATTATAATCTGTCTTTCCATCCTGTTTCCCTTTGCTGCTTCTTCTCATTCTCTCCTCCCCACCGTTCCCTGGTCCTCATAGCTCTTTCTTTCTTTCTTTCTTTCTTTCTTTCTTTCTTTCTTTCTTTCTTTCTTTCTTTCTTTCTTTGCTTGTTTCCAACTACTCCCTCCTCTTCCTCCGTCCCTCCCCTTCTCCTCCATACTCTCTCTCACACACAGCGGTTTCCCATTGACTGTCCCTCCAGTACTCGACAAATTAAAGCATATTTCATCCAAGGAGGAATATACAATGACCCTCTAAACTGCAGGGCTTCCCCGGTTTGTCTTCTGCTTACACAGTGTAAGCAGCAGTGTGTAAGATTATATTAAAACAGCAAGCCTCTGGGTTGTACAAGTTCTCATTCCAACACAAAATGAGGCAATTTGAAAACAAGAAACTTTTTTTTTTTTCTCGTCCCATGTGTCCCTCTCTTTTCCCCTTCTTGTTTGAGCCTCACTTTCTTTCTCTTCCTCCCGCTTTCTTTTCGCCTGAAGAGGTAGCTCCCTGCAGGGTGTTACCTCCTACTGCTCTACTGACACATTCGCCTCCTCTTCTCTCCTTCTTTCCCCTTTGTGCTTCCTTCCCTTTTGTTGCCGCATCCCTCGTTCTCTTTTTCCTACAATTTTCCAACTTAAACATTAGACTTCCTTTCCCGAGACTTTGTCTTTGAAGTAGAAATTTACAAGAAGCTGGACTTGCTGCATGGTTCTGAAATGTTTTGTCACTCATATCACAGGTTTGTATTTTCTCCTGGATGGTGGGAAGCTTCCAGGTGTTAAACCTCTGAGGGTTATCATCATATTGTGTTTGTTTTAATGCTTTAAGATTCTGTGCTTGCACTAGATTTAATATTGTTTAACTACCTAGGGCGTAACGTTCAGATGTGTAGGTGTCTTTATTTAGCCTTGGATGATGTCTATAAAATTCACCCAGTTACTGCTGCTTTATTTACTGACAATATGCAACCTTTATTAGTTTAATATTAATAATACTGTTAGTATTAGAGATCACAGATGTGTGGGTTTGATTTCACATTGTCTCCATGTTCACCGTCATAATGAATAAAAATAAATGTTTTATTATTAATGCCCTAACCCAGCTTAAGATCATGTTTAGTTTCATCCAAAGAGACTTGATACTTCATGATAGATGTTGTATTTATATCTTTATGTCCTCTACTGCCTTATCCTTGAAAAAAAATACACTGATAAAACGTTCCTTATCAAACCCAAAAAAAACACATTCAGAGAAAATGTGCTTTTAGCCTCTTTGTGCAGCTCATTCTCATTCCGTCAAATACACGTACACATATTTTTCTCATACCGACACACAAGGGACACTTAAGTGTCTGTAAAAAATGCTCCAGTCCAAAATATTTACTTTTCAGGGCTATACAGGTGTATGCTCATTACCAGGTACTATGATTTAGACTATGGATGAGCCATGAGTTTTATATCTAAACAGAAATCGTGTACTATCTAATATGCTGTGACGTCACGTTATGATGTGTCACAACGGTAACAGCATCACAGTTGTAAAAGCCAGAGCTCTCATGTCCATTTAATATTTCTTTTAGAAATCTTGGCCTCATCCTTCATATGCTTTATGTCTTTTTCCTCTGTCTTCTCATCAGTGGTCCTTCTTACTTTCTGGCTTTCAGCATGACGGGTTACTGTAGCTAATGTCACCGCAGACTTTCTGAGTAGAAGAAAGTGTGAAACAAAAGAAAGAAACGAGTGGTGTCACTCAGTCAACCTTTTCCAGTCTAATCTGTCAGTTGAGCAGAGGACGCAAAGGATCCTTGCTTCTGTTTTAGTATGTGTTGAGGCCACACACACACAGAGCATGGTCCACATATATTCAGGATGAAACTGGTCCCACTCCCTGTCCTGGAAGGGCGAGGTGGCTTCAATTTAAGTTTGGCCTGTTCATAAGTTTCTTCAAATTTCTCCTAGTGCCACTCACCTTGCCAGAGAATGTTCCAGCTGCATGATGTGGATTGGAAAAGGATGTCTGTTTGTTTACTGAAAAAAAGAGAAGGATGGATAGATACTATGGGTTTAGAATGACTACAAAATCACTATAATCAAATAGTAGATGCTGACAATGTCAGTCTCTCATAGCCTTGAGGATGACTATTGAAATATCTGATCTGATTTTGTATTAAATGTGCCATTTGAATGAAGCGTTTCTCTGCTCCGGTGTATAGTCCACAGTACTACCTTGCAGCTTACTCAGATATAGCATCCATTCTTCTCAATGGAAAAGATGCACAGAGGTAGAAAGGCAAAATTAGTTGTTTGCATGAACACTTTTGTAAAGCGGCCAAATGATAAAACAAAACGCTCCATCTGTCAACTTGAATCCTCAGAATAAACTCTGCAGAGGCAACTTTAGGGGAAGTTGTCCTCGGCAGAAAAACAACAACATCTGTTGCTTGTGTAGATGCTTAAACCGGCCGTCTGTATGTTTACTTTCTCCAAACAACCCTTTTCTGTGGGTGTGAAAATAATGACTGTCCGCTGTTACAGCATTGTTATAGCAATGCAAAGAGAAGAGGTAATGGTGCAAAGTGTCTGACTTAAACATCAGTTGCTGCAGTCTGCATCCTGTCTAACAGTGACTATGCTTTTAATTTGGAAATGTTTTGATAACTGTTACTGTTGTTTGTCTGTTTTTTACCACTATGACGTGCGCTGCTGCCTTTTTTGGCCAGGTCACCCTTGTGAAAGAGGTCTTGACCCTAAATGTTTTTTTTTATCTGGTTAAATAAAGGTTATAATCTAATATAGGGTTCTGTCTGCCATTAGTACGATTTTTACAATTTCTGCTTAACTAAGTGGTTTAAGTTGCATAACTTTCTAAATCGTAGCTGTCTCAGGGGAACATTAAAAAACGTGTTTTGTGTATATATATATATATATATATATATATATATATATATATATATATATATATATATATATATATATATATATATATATATATATATATATATATATATATATTTGTGTGTGTGTGTGTGTCATGGTGGTTACAGACAGACATTTGAAATGGGATTGGTACACACACATTAGTGTGTGTGTGTGTTTTGACATGGAGACTTAAGACTTAATTTCTCCGCCAATCATGTGATGGAAATTAATGTCACATGTAATTATAGAGAGAAATATATTACCATATTTCTCTAGCACCTGAAAGATATATAATTAGTGATTTCACGTCTTCGCTCTCTCTCCCTCTATTTCTGTCACACGCACGCACAAGGTCAGAGCATATGAAAAGTCATTAGCCATCAACTGTCTAGCACTTGAAAATGAGTCTAACCACACGGCTGGCGGTGGATGTAAAAGGCATGTCAATACATGCTCTGTAAGTGTCACAGAGTATGACTGAAGGACAGGGAAGGCCTTCACCAGGGAGAGAGCATCATGTTCAATGAGGAAACTTTTAGTGCAGACTATAGCCTCTCAGTATCATTCACTGCTAGGCTGAGTGTCTATAAGAGTTTTGACTTTATAAAGCATCTATGAAGGCCGCCAGAGTGAATTCCACTGGTGCAACACGACGTCAGCATTAATGGGCCCTGAGAGTACTTGACGCTACAGCTACTGTGAAAGCATATAAAACATTTCACTACACTTAGGTTGGCAGCAGAATAAGAGGGTTTCCAAGTTCAAACAGCTGCGTAAAAAAGAGATAGTGGCACGACCAGATGGATGCTTATGAAATTGGAAATGGATCAAGAATATTTTGGAATGATTATTTTTTTAGACTTTGACTCAAATCTGCAATATGTAAGTAATTGTAATTATCAGAATTTATCTCTGAGCTATTTTCACTAACAAATTCATCTCGTTTGCATATTTTTTTGTGTGCTCTCTTCTTCATAAACGCTCTGATCAAACCTGGAAACTGTCCAGTACAACTTCAATCCGATCTACTGGCCACTGAGCAACGCCACTGGAGCAGCTGGGCCTTGCTCAAGGGCACCGTATTACTCAATTTTGGTAATAAGAGACGGGCAAGCTATAATATTTTAAATATTGATGCCAGAGGTGCTGCGATATGCCAATACTGGCAATAATCATCATATTAAAAAATGTAAAACTGAAAGCATGTAAATAACCCAGCGTCCCTTCAACCATTTCTGTTTCTTTCTGTTCTCACTTTGTGGTTCACACTCCAATAGTAGTAGGTGGCGGTAATACGGCGGTAATACACAACCTGTAATATACAATAATACAGTAATAATCCTTGTAATTAATTTGTCAAAGACAAAACACACAATAAAAGTCAAAGATGACTTTTATAGCCTTTTTTATATTTTTTTGTCATTAATGTTAATAAAATCATTATCATGAATTGTTTGCCACGATAATCATGCAGTGAGAATATTATAACTAATAATTAGAACTTATACTACATATGTAGTATATAGTATGTAAACACATGTGTCGATACATTATGTCTGTGGAGATTTAGCAAATAAACATTTCTCTCAGGAGTTGGAGGAGACCAAAACAGAGCTAATAAGAGAGTATTTTTTCCATCAGCATACTTAGTTTACTCAGACCTTTAATAGCTAGATAAAGATAATTGAAAAATCCACTTCCTGTCATTTTAAGAATATATCAGGAATCGAAGGATTTGTCTCAGCAGGACTTATCCGTGTGTTTATCTTCAGTCTTACTAGTGTTCTGTGCTGTTCTGTCTTTCCAGGTCTCTCCTAAACCAGACAGCTGCAGCTGACTCAGAACCGTGACCCTCAGTCTGCCTGGGGCCTTCCTATGTGGAGTTGTCTGCGTGGTTCTCTCTGGATACTCCAGCTTCCCCCTCCTACAGTCCCACAGAGAGCCACAGAGCGTGAATGGTTGTTTGTCTCTATGTGTCAGCCCTGTAATGAACTGGCGATTTGTCCACCTCTCGCCCAAAGTCAACTAGGATAGGCTCCAGCCCCCAGTGGCTCTGATGAGGATAAGGGATTACAGGAAATGGATGGATGGATAAAAGGTATAGCACCCAAGTACATGCATGATCTGTTACTCCTTTATGAGCAGTCCAGACCTTTCTGTCCCTTCTTACGTCCCCAGAGTCAAAGCTAAACATGGAGAAGCAGCATTCAGTTTTTATCAGCATCCTGTGGGGACTGGAGGTTTGAAGCAGAAAACATGGGTTCAGCTCCAACTTTTTTGTAGAGCTTAAGATTTCTGTTTTCTATCGCACTTCAAAACATCAAATGTAAAACGTTTTATATTTTGCACTGCACTGTAGATGCACTCAAATTTTTACCTGCGTTTTACTATTTTATCTTTTTTAGTTAAATCTTGTTTTGTCCTCCTTTTATTTACTCCTTTTAAATTCTATTTATGTGTATATCTTTTTATATAGCTTTGTCTTTCTTTTATACAGCATCTTACTAACATTCTTTCAAAGTTGCAATACAAATAAACTTGATTTTTCTATAAACCAAATGCGTTAAGGGAACAATCCTCAACCAAACAAAAGACTGGCAGCATGTTATAAAAATAACAGTGCCAAACATGATCAGAAATGTTATAGTGGTCAATAAATCAATCATGATCATGGTAATTAATATAGCCAATACCTACTGAATGCTAATGGTTATGAATGTATGTGATCTGACCATTCAAAGATATTTTCTGTTTTTTCTCTCTCCCCTCAACATTATGTCCACATCTTTCCATCAGCTCCTCTTAAGAACGCCTTTTTTTGCTTTTCGGACTACACAACAAGTTTTTTGGGACCACCGTTGATTCATTATTTTTCTTATAGCTTATTTTCTGTCAGCAAGTACAGAGCAATATTTGGACAGCCCCCGGCTTTTGCTGATTGGTTTGTTAATGGCTTCGGGAGCTGGTAATCGGATGATGACAGTGGGGTGGAACACTAGTGAGTGATGATTGATGGCTCGTGCGGCCTCAACTTGCTGTAGCTAAGATGTATGTTACGATATTGTGAGTGTGTGCGCGTAGGTGCGTGTGTATGTGTAAAGGGTAGAAATATCTGATAGCATGTCAGCCAAACCAGAAGGTTTTTCTGAGAAAATACTTGTGGGAAATGAGTCACATGTGTCTTTTTCACACATGACTCCTGCTGTTGTTGGATGTTGGCTTCTGTGCGTCCACATACAGTGAGAGTGCGTGTCTATGTGGATCTTCTCTGTAGGAAGCCAACATGAAACGCATCTCCATTCCTGTCATGCAGCTCCAGCTTTGATTGACAGGCCATGTCATCCATATGCCAAACTCACGCCTCCCCAAACAGATTCTCTGCTCCCAGTGGACTGAAGGTAAGTGAGCTGCAAGTGAGAACAGAATAAACGCTTTCAAGTCAATGTCAAATAGACTTGAAGAAATTCAATATTACAGCTGAAAAGTGGGAAGAGGTTACACTTCGCAGATGGTTGCAGGGCTTCTCTACATGAAGAGGGAGGACCTCCGTGAAAAATGGCAGCCATGGCTGGAGAGCGGTCTTGTCCACACTTCTAAATCTGCTTCCGCTGTCAGCATTTGACAGTCTCTCTGTAGGTGTTGCGTATTTGATCCTATGTGTGTGTAGGGTGTGTTGGCTGTGTGTAGCAGCTGAAAGCAGAGTGATCAGCAAAAACCCGAGGTCATCCATCACGCACAATGTCTATAACAGACAAGCAGCCTGAGGAACTACAGAGAGCCATGACGGAGCCAGGCCGTGACACAGCAGCCTGCAGACCAAACAGATGTGTACAGTGGGTGATGTGAAACATCTGCCCCAAGCTGAGGGAAAAAAGGAAGATTCTTTTTGAACAGACATGGATAGGTTGCTATAAACATATTTTTTTACCCTGAATTAATATTTTCAGATTGACCACTGAGGACCAACTGAACCTGAATCCTATGTGATGTAGATTGATTGACTAGATTGCGTTAAGTAAGTTGTATTTAATTAAATTAGTTACTTTAGCATATGTATTATATTGGAAAAAATGCACACAAGAAGGGAAAAGTTATCAATCACTACGCAGGGAGGGTTCAGTCCTCGGTTGCTGTACCTCCAGTTTAGTCATCATGTGTTCCTCTGAGCACAGCTGGCTGTGTTCATCGATGGGAAGCCTGTGAGGGATCAATTCAATTGTTGTAGCAGTTCCAGCAGTTCCATCCTAACAGGGAAAAATACTGTGAAATGAATTTCCCCTCACAGGCTAATAGTGGTATCATCGGGAATAGGGGAGTTGTGGATCATTAGAGCCAGAATTCTTTCACTGCCATACTACATGTTATTTAAGCGTAAACACTTAAAAACATTAGCATCTCTCCTCTAAACAACTCAAACACACGAGGGATGTAAATGGTTTGCTTTTGTAGATATGTGCACGAGAGCATCCTGAGGTCACCACTGCAGATGCAATATTTTTCATTCTAATGTTTACTTTAATCATACTGCATAATCTTGATAAACAATGCACACTCACAAACACACATATTAATGTGCTGTACAGACAGAGGGATATGAATTGAGTCAGACAGCCTCTCTCCTTCATTATGTTCTGCTCTTATCTCCTTTGTGTTCATTTGTGTTTCTGAGGATGCACCCCGTTCACAATTACACACTGTTTGGAAGGTTGGTTTGAAAGATATATGACGACCTTGTGTAGTCATTGCTGAGTTATTGATATTGATTATTGACCATCAATGCCCTACAAAGGATCAGTTTGTGCAACAATTCACTCTGTACCCACCTTAGCAAACCAAACTGAGAGCTCAAGTACAAGTTGTTTTCCTTTGTAAGTGTAGTTAGGATGGCAAAATCTCTTAAAAAAACATTTTAGACATACAAATATGGGCATCAGGTAATTAGATTGTCAAAATCTACAGAATGGATAATGGGCTGTTTTTGAAACATTTCCACTATCTGGAAATATTCACCTGCTCAGTTTCACCGTTGTTGCTCTAATGGGCTCAGAAGACAAATTGAATTCCCTTGTATGCTGTATTGAGCCACAATGGTGGCACACCTGTGTGGTTTCAATTTCCCCAGTCTCTGTGCTCCAATAGCTCAGCACAGGAACGGAAGAGACAAATAACACTGGGAAGCTGCCACACGTGTGACACCAGCAAAATGATGATGGTGCTGACCAGAGCACAATAACTAGGTGCTCTTATCTGTGACTGGGTGGCTATTGACTACATTAGCAGATGGAGTAACAATAGGACTGCTGGAAAAATTTGACTTTATACATCCCTATTTAGACTAAGGATTATGAAACTGAAGGAGAGAAGATGTCCCGTTAATGTCCTCACATACGTACTGTACACACATCCACAAAACTGCTACGTTTACATTCGCTGTAGCTATATGAAACATTTCTCAAGAGACTAAAAGACTTAAAATGTTTCATTTACTATTGGGAGGCAGTCAGGTGGCTCCAACAAACCATGTCCTGTGCATGCCTCTATTTGGTGATGTTCAGAGATGTACGATGGGCTAGGAGGAAACCCCAGGGCAAAAAACAAAACAAAACAAACAAAAAACACCACAGGGATTAAATCCCTCAGCTAGTCCAAAAGTCCTTTAGGGATCCTCTAGGCAGATAATCCTCTAGGTAGTGGAATGGCACTCTTGTAAAGTAGCAGCATGTTGGTGTTTTGGTCACCTGCCACTTGGTAATAATGTAGAAATTCATGTTGCAGTTATTGTACATGGGTAAGATTGTCATGTGCTTTGTTTTCTGCTCAAAGAAACTAAATGGAGGTTCAATAAGAGCTTCATTTCTGCTAAACTTGATCTAAACTCATTTGTACTGTAAATGGTCTGATGTCACACAAATCTGTGTTACACATGGATTTACCACTGAATGATTGTTTCGATACATTTTTAAAAGAAAATATTAAATGAGGGCTACTGTGAGAAACCAATTTGTGCAAATACAGTCTTTCGAGACTTTAAAAAGCCTTTTTTTGTTAATGAAGTCCTGTTGGAAAGGGTTGTCTGGTGGCAAGGTGAAGCAGTGAAAACATTCTTAATGTAGCATACATGTCACACCGGTCAAGTTGAGTTTTTGTCCTGTCTCCATGTTTGTCTTGTGACTTCCTGTTTTTTTAAATTACCTCTCCTCTCATTTCAGGTCACTTGCCCTGTCATGTCACCAGTCTGATTGTCTTCCCTGATTCATGATCGTGTGCACTTGTTCCCCATTACCTCTATGTGTTCATATAGTCTGCGTCTCCCTTTGTCCTGTGCCAGTGTGTCATGTTGTTCATCCTGATACACCAGTCATATCTTGATCCAGTGATTCCCTGTCACAGTTTTCGCCTCGATTTGAGAGGTTTTGTTGGCCTTTTGCCATTTATTTTCATAGCTTTAGTTAGACAATAGGATTTAGTGTAGTAATTTTTCATAGCCATCCCTCCTGTTCAAGGTGCTTTCTGTTGCCCATTCCCCTTATTTGTTGTCTTCCGATCTACTCTGCATCCGAGTCATACTTCTGTGTCCCAGGCCTGTCAATACACTTAGATTGACTTTAAGTTTTTTTGGGTTTGCACTTGTTTAGGTTGCTGTCCCTGTCCAGTGCATTGCCTGGCTTCTGTGCTGGTCCTCCTGTTTGCTTTGCCAAACTAGGGGCATACTGACTGCCATCTACTGTAGGTAATTGGCTTTGGCTTTGGATAAATACCTCATACAATACCAATGGAAATAGAAAGTTGCTTTTAGTAAAAATGAATATACAATGTTTAGTTTTTCCCCCAGTTGACATGCATTTTTTTTTTTGCTTTGTTCATGTTTGTTTTGGCAAAAAAACATGCATTAATTTAATTTCACCAGTGCACAGCATCCATTGCCAAAACACCAAGGCCTCCTCTGACCAGCAGCTGCTTGTTTGGGCACTGCCAGAATGGTCTTTGTTCATTTGTCCCTCTTAAAAACAGAATAAAATGAGACATTACTTTCTGGAAATCAGAAAACAGGTTGTGCCTGATTAACATATCTCAACAGGGGACCGTTTATTCGTTCAAAAATGATCATGCTTTTCATGAAATGGGTGTCACATGGATTCATCAGCAGGGAAATGACAGCTCAGGGGAGACTGGCAGTTGTTAAGTAACCAGACAAGCCAATTATCATCAGTCAACAGGGCTGTTTGCAACCTTCAGTCAAAGATACACAGGGCTGAACAGGTTGCAAATGTGATCATTTACAAAATCTGAGCTGAGTACCTATTTAACATGTAATCTGTTATGACACCAAATTTAATAAATCAATCCACATTACTTTATGATTCATGCCTTTATAGAATACATTTCCTGTCCAGTGTCTCTTGAGATTGATTCCAGGCTCTGGCAACTCTGCAAAAGATAAGTAGTTATGGAAAATAAATGAATGAATGAATAAAATGTACTTTTTACCATGTCAATCATTTATTATATGATTGACAAGTAAATAGATTAAGCAATGTAGTAAACCAAGTACCAACAAATCTGTCTGTCTGTCACACTACTGCAGCATTAACATCCAATGTTTTTTAAATATTTACAGGAACACAAGGACAAAATAAAGATACAACCTGGGATGCATTTTTTCAGACATCACACTTTTTTTTCCTGGTGTACAATGGAAACTGCCACATCTGAATCGTGTCTCATTGTATTTCATTGAATAGGTGGGTTGCACGTTATGTCACGTCTGCGCGCGAACCTTAAGTGGTGGTCAACTGGTGGCACAGCCCATTGATATCACAGTGTTTTCAGCTTCCACAATGCCTCAATTTTGTGCAGTTTTTGGCTGTTCTAATCGGTCTAACCGAGAGAAGGGAAAGGGTTACTACCGAGTACCTATGGTAATCGTCCATAGAGGTGAAAAATGGAAAAAACTGTCACTGAACAACGACGTAAAAAGTGGATAGCTAATCTTCGTTTAAAGACTAAGGGAGCTGAAACTGCTTATGCTCGTGTCTGCGGCGACCACTTTGTTAAAGGTATGTGTAAAAAAATCTAACAGCTTTGTAGTAGCCTAGTGCAGTGGAGTATTATGTTGTTAAATGTCAATACCAATGCCAACAGTAATGTAATATTAATACGGGCTACGTTTGGACTTTGCCTTGAAGGCCGCCCCAGCGTGTTGTTCGCTACTGAGTCAATGGACTGGGCTCTGACGGTCAACCCTGGTTACGAGTCCGGAGGCACAGAGCTAAAGTCATCGTCATCTGTGAGACAGATCCGTAACTTCGGGATAAGGATTGGCTCTAAGGGCTGGGTCGGTCGGGCTGGGGTGCGAAGCGGGGCTGGGCTCGAGCCGCGGCTGGGGGAGCAGTCGCCCCGTCGCCCTCCTCTCTCCGCCGCCGGAGGCGCGGCGCGCGGCCCGCCTCGCGGGGCCCCTCTGGCCGCGCGGCGCCTCGCGCGTCGCCAGGCGTGGGGGGTTCTTCGCGGGGCGGTGTCCGACGCCGCGCGGAAGGCGGGCCGGCGGAGGGGACCAGGTACGGCGGTCGGCGGTTCGCTTCCAGGAGCTTCCTGTCCACCAACAATGACTAACACATAAACCACGCCCGTTTCCAAGGAAACAAAACGCTATCTTTAGAAAAGTAATTCCGCACTTAAAGTGGGCTACCTTTAATTACAAACATTCTGTGTCAGATCGAAAAAATGAAGTTTTGAATGGGTTTCAATGGCTCCAAGCCCAGGTTGTCCACCACTTCAAATTCGAGCGCTCCCGTGATGACGTAACTGCAACCCACCTATTGAATTTGTAGTCTTAGGAACTTATCGCCTAACATACTTGGGAATTCGTTGGCTCAATTTGCAGACATCTCACTCATCCTACCACCTTCTTTGGCCATATACAATATTTACTGCCCTTAAAAACTAAGCTAAGTTTAGCGTTGAGTAAATCAAGATAAGGCTTTAAAACGTCCATAATAGAAACTTCACTACCATAACAGATGAGGACTGTGAAATACCTCAAAAAAAGACGAGTTGCAGTTGCAGTAGTTGAACTGACATAGGCAAGAATATGCTTCTATTGCAACATTATTTGATTAACAGGTGATCTTTGGGTAGTGCCCAGTGACAGTATAAAGAATGGACAGAGCATGAGTCGAAAAGTATGCGGTCACCATGTTGTATGTACTGCTCGGTTAATCTAAATATTCGCAAAGATGTGGTTTATTGGAAGATCTGAGGTGAACTGAATGATGCCGGCCACAATGTGGCTACGCTGTTAATTATGTGCAACTATAAGCCTTAATATCATCTGAACAGGTGAGTTAAAAGAAATCCACACCTCTCACAGTTGTCATGAACGGGGAAATAGCTATGGAGCCAAAACCGTTGCCTGATCCAAGCTGTAAACATGTTTATTTCTGCTGACTCACTTCTGCACCCTGTTTCAAGTGGCCGCTTGAGGAATTACAATTTCCCAACACTGGAAGTTGCCGCGTGGTAGTGCCACGTAAGAAGATCCACTCCAGTAAGCACCAAAATAACATACAAAACAAACCCTAAATCAAAACAAATAAATGCAACAAGATGACAACCACTTTAAAGAACCTTATGTTCTCAAAAGGCGTCAGCTCATTTACATTTGTAATTACACAAACTCTAATTAATTCATCTGATACGCGGTTTAATGAAGTTATGCAAATAAGAATAAATGAGGGATAATTTGTCCAATCATTACAGATTCCAGTGTGCTCAAACGGACAAGCAAATTAACAGAACATGATATGGAAAATGCACGCAACTTGTGTTTTTTTTTCCAACAATAACATAATCTGATAGAGAAAATAAAGAGGCGAATATTTTAGCTCAAAGGAAAGTGTCAGTCATTAAGAAGGAAGACGAGCCAAATAAAGCCATCAGCTGTCGTCAGGGCACTTTGAATTGAGAATTGAGAAGGAACACACGCACACATACCAATTTTCCCTGGGGATGCCATGTTTATTTTCTGAATACATTTTTTACTTTATGCATTATGTTGTATTCTTCTTTCCTTCACTGTTTTTCTCTTCTCCATTCACTTCAACACCCTATATCACTTTGTACAATATGTACCCTACATCTGCAACAAACAAGACAATCAACAAGCACAATTCTATATTGTTGAAAATCAAATTTAGTTATTGAACAACTTCTTATAAAGTCATCCGATGCTGTTGTTTGTTCTCTAACGAGTAAACTTGTAATGTATGTATTGTGCGATATCATTGTATCAGAAATGAATTGCCTATTGCATATGTCAAATAAATGATTTAATGAGTATAAAAGATGAAAGCAATAAGGATGCTGTATTGATGAATGAGTTCTATCGAGTCATGATTGTGATTGCTCACCACCATCCTGATTTATGTATCCCAGTGCCAAACTGTTTACTACTTAGGGAGGGCTCTGAGTGATATGATATTGACATTTAATGCCTCCGTGACCTTCAATAGGACCAAGAGGATGTAGGAAATGAATGAACATCAAAGCACATGTGCGCTTTTCTTGTAAATACAGCCTGTGTTCTGTCAGTACAGACTCCTGCTTTATCTGTTATTTGCAGCAATAACGGTTCTCTTGAAGCTTATTGACTGCCAAATTTACTTCACAGTTAGTGAGAAAATTGCCACCAATATCATTAAATAATGCACTCCACTCACAAATTAAAACAGTGGTCATATGTTCATCCTTGCTGCAGTTAGTTAGTGAGAACTGTGTCAGGATGGAGGAGGGAAACATCACATTTTATTGCTCACTAATACAGAAATGTCGTTCATGCAGTCTGAAGTACAGTACCAAAAGCATAAACACTTTTGTAGCTGCTTGCTGAATAGTCACTGATTTTACATCCTCCTGTTAATTAGTCATGTCAGAAACCTGACTCAGTGGCGTAAGGGTTGTGGGCTGTGTTTGCTGCATGTGTAAACAGCAACTTTATTTTAACCCATTAGCCGTAACAACTTTAGTCTACAAGGCAATAAATATGTCATAGCCTGGGAGCATATGGTGGCTACACAGCCCCTAGTATGCTTCAAATTAACTAGGTTTTATTGTGTTATTTGACCTTGAAAAAAGCCTGTTGTGTCACACCGTGGTGAGGTCTAGCTGGGTTTTTGTTATGTCTTGGTATTTCCTGTTTTATTTTGAAAGATAACTCTCCTCTCGTTTCAGGTCACTTGCCCTTCCTCATGTGTCACCGGTCTGATTGGCTGTGTCCGAAATCACTCCCTAACCACTATGTAGTGCACTATATAGTGACCACGGCATTTTGTAGTGGTGCCAGAATGTTTAGTGTCCACTATATAGTGCACTGAATGTATCCCACAATTCACCGCGAAATGTAGTGAACATCCGATGGTCCCTAACCGAAGCAAGATATCCCATCATGCATTGCCAGAAGTTCTCTGGGCGCGGAAAGGAACATAAATATGGCAGATGGACGGGAGTCAGCAGGGGGTGTAGTTTGACGGAGGATGGTTCATTAAATTAATTAAAGAAAATGATATCTACTCTAATTAAAAAGGCGCTAATTTGACGACGTCTTGCTAGTCTTAGAAGAGCAGCGCATCTTCTCCTTTCTCTCTCCCTCTCACTATTCTAGTTCTCCTCCTGATCATCAATAATGTAATTATTGATAAAACACAAACTATTTTATTTTATTTTATATTGTTTATTTTATTACACATTTCAAAACTAGGCAAAATTGCTTTCTACGTTCATTTAAAAAAAGTGTAAAACGGACACCATATAATTAAACATTGCAGTAGATTACACTGTAACTTTCTGTTACTAAAGAGCCAAAATATAAAAATATGCAAATACAGAAAACAAAACACAAAAATAAAACGTACAGGACAGTAATCAAAAGACTGTAATTTAATAACAATGCAGTAGTAAATGGACAAGTATTACGTGAGACGACATTAATGTGGTACGTTTTAATTATGCGACAGCAATGACGTAATTACCGGTGCCAAGAGAAGTGTCCGAACATTTCTTCTGTTAAGCTCACTATATAGTCCACTAAATTTAGTTCCCTATGTAGGGAGTAGGGAGTAGGGAATGAGTGAGTGATTTCGGACACAGCCATAGTCTTTCCCTGCCCTGATTGTTTCCACCTGTTCCCCATTTACCTCATGTGTGTATATATGGTCTGTGTTTCCCCTTGTCCCGTGCCAGAGTATCTTCGTACTTTCTGTCGCTGCACCCAAGCCTTTCCATTGCCTCCAAGCCTGTTCCATGTTTCTTTGCCTCGTAAGTTTCATAGCCATATATTCAAGAGTAGATAGTGTTTTCGTCCTATGGGATTGCTTTCTGTTTGATTGTTTTATTCCTTTTGATAAAGTTTTTCATCCCCTGGGATCGTTTTTGTTTCTAGCCAGTTTAGGAGATTAGGCCATAGATAGAGAGAGTTCTGTTTTCTCCTCATTTTTGAGTGAGTGTTTTTGTTCATTCGTTAGTTTATTCCTTCCCATTTTCTTTCTAGTTTAGTGATTGTGATTTTCAGAGAGGGTAGCAGAGTTTTAGTTAGAGTTCTGGTCAGAGTAGCCATTTTTGTTGTAATTTTTGTAGACTGTGTATCAGCAGCTCGGAAACAAAAGTTTCTTCCAAACCTGCATATTCCACGTCTGAGTCTGCCGCTTTGTTCTGGGCCTGACATGTTGTCATTGAGAAAATGTGGTGTGAAATATATAGAGAATCTGGTCAGTTTTCAAAATAAAATACCCTATGCAGACTCCCAAGCCTAAAAGTCTAACAGGCAAAATGCTCCACTTCTGAAATGTTCATGATTCGGTATGAAGCCGCTTGAAGAACTAGGGAGGCATTTGTAGTGTACCACAGTTTTACATACAAAAGGTGAGATAGTAAGTGTAGCGTGGTCCGATACCACTGTGGGTTCTCAGCAGGTAAGACTCAACCAGTGCTATGTTTTAATTTTTCATTCAGTACACACACAACAGCTCCCTTGAGGTTGTTTCTTTTTGAGTGCTGCCGACAGCCGGGAGCATCCATCCTTGTGTGACTGTGTCTGCGTCTCACTCTCCCAGGTCCAGCACACTACTGTGTTTTAAAAGGAGAGTGATTAGCTCAACAGGAAACCTGTATGCCAATCACTCTCACCGGGCGCTGCTCTCCTGAGCCCTCCCCACACCTCTCTCCTGCAGCTGATGCACCACGCCCCCACCACAGTGAGATATGTGGTGGAAGAATGAAACTTAAAGTACATTTCCAAGAAATGTAGATGGTGTCACGCCGTTGTTCTGTAGTTTTGTTGCCTAAACCTAACCAGACTACCACATTGACCACGTGTTTATTACTGTTTAAAGTGTCACCTGACAACGGCGATGAAAATAACTTGATCATCGTCACCATGACAATGCAGTTTAGCTGACGCAGATCTGATATTTGCACATCAAAGTACACCAAGGCAAAAGGAACTACAGGGAAAAATGTGTATTTTTGGAACAACAAGCTGTCGGAGCACTGTCTTCTGAATAATAGGCTGTCGGAACAGGCTGTCCCTGTATAGTCATGCCGTTAGCTACACTAGCAGCCATGTGCAGGGTCATCACAGCATCGCAGAGCTGAAGGATGAACAGCTACATCACTGCTGATCTGCTGGTGTTGCATCGTGGTTTAAGGGTGGAGTGTCCCAGGGTATGTCTTAGATTTCTCACTGATTTATTTTTGGGTGAAATGGACAGAGCTGGATTTTCTCTGGAAAAAGGAAAATAGCTTATTTTCCATTTAACATTATTGAATTGACTCGGATAGGACCCTGTATCACAAAAGTGAGATTACCCAGATAACTCCACGCTCACCAGTAAAACAAAGCACTGGGGTAGATCACTGTGATAACTTATGCAGCATGCTGCTGGTGGGCAAAGTTCAGTCCGGGAGAAATGAAGTCTGCATTAGGAAGCAATAAAGAGCAACAGAATGACTTTCTATTCATGATGGTTATCAGACAAACAGAGATGAGTGGTGGAACCATTAGCCCACTCTGGTTTTAAAAGAGGGCTTCTGACAAACACCAGGAAGTTATTGACCATATCTATCAATAATGAATGACATTTCCAGTTGCATATTAATTGTGGTGAAATGCTTTTATTCGCAGGGCACGATCCCAACAGTGATGGGTTCAATCTAGTCCATTTTAAACCCATATCACTTTCTTTTTCAAGGAAACATGGGTTGACTTTATAAATGAAAATTCTTGAAAGAGATGTTGGTGGTGAATAAAAATGTATATGCACACTATTAATAGTATTTTTATTTACAAAAATGTACAGGTTGAAAAGTAACTTGCAGTACATCCAAATAGCAGGCTGGTAGGTGGTAGACCTGTAATTTTTTACTACTTTCTTTTTGTTTTTACTTCTTTCTCGTTAATTCATATGTTTCTGCTATAACTTAATTTGTCCTTAAGGATTGACCCTCATGTTTAATGTCCTTCTCTTCCATCTATCGATGCTTTATTTGCTCTTTCTTACAAACTTTATAAATTGCTTATATCTTCTTTTCTCTTTATTTTGGGTCATTAGTAGATAATTTAGAATATAGTTTTCCGATGGGGGATGGAGGGTGCACGGTCCGTCCACCTGACGGACCTCCCATAAGCCTGGTCCCAATGTGGCGGCTGGGCACGCTGACGTCTCCGCCCATAGCGCACCTCGGTCCAGCCATCCATGCTTGGTGTTTTTCTAAAATACTAGAAAAAAAAGCGCTTCCCAAAATTGCGAAAGGAAAAAATAAACTTTCAAGTTTTCTTAAAAAAAAAAAAAAATTATATTTATTTAAACAACAAAGGAAGGGTGTGTAAAATATAAAATCAAAAAAAGCGATGTTTTGACCTGTTTAGGTCTTCATCAGGTAAAATACACATCAAAAACTCTTTTTATAACTCTAGGTGAGCTGGAGATGTTACTCAGTCGAGGATCGAAGGAGAAAGGTCCATAAGTTCCATGATATTCCAAAGTATCCTGAAATTCCAGGCCTTGAAACCAAGTGGTTAGGATTAGGCACCATCCTCCAATGATAAGGGTTAGGATAATCGACTGGACTGGGGCTAAATTGGGGAATGGGACTGCATCTCCACCAGCCCTCTGCCTGTCTAGGCTTAACCCTGACACGGCACTCACACAGGAGGCGTAACGGCAGCGGAACGGTAGTGCCGCGGTCCTTTGACCAGTGTCAACTCACACCGGACGCTTTTCAGCCGCGGAACGGCAGTGGAGCGAGCGGACCGTATTCACGTGAGAATCCTGGACGTAAGCGAGACCCCGCGACAAACAGTGTATAAAGAAAACAACAACAACAAACAGCTGACTTTGCTTCTCCGACGTGGAGGAGATTATAAAAAGCATCTGTTGTGTCATAAATGATTGTGTGTTGTTCCACTTCAACAATTAGTCTCTCATCGTTCATGTTGAGACCCTTTGATCGATCTTTGTTCACCTGGTGCCACCGGTCATGACGTAACGTTGATGTGAAGTTGTAAAAAGCGACATGAACTGTGTATTGTGTTTTATTTTGAAAGGGGGCGGACGTTTATTATGTTGATTCTGTGTCGGGTTTCCTGTCTGGTGCGCAGTGCTCTGTTGAAATTTACGAGGTTCAGCCGCTGCTCGCGGCAAAAATAAATAATGCAACGGAAAGCGCGCCCGGTGTGAGTGCTCTCATTGACTAGACTGGCTTCTATTTGCTACGGTGACCGCGGCGGTACCGTTCCGCGTCCGGTGTGAATTGGCCTTGATTCAAACACAGAGCTGGGAGGAGTTGGGAGATAGGACTGCATCTCCACCAACCCCCTGCCTGTCTATGGTTCAGAAGAGCCACGTTTTTTTATATATTTTTTTATTTACCAGGAAATCAACTCTAGAACAATAGGTTAATTTTTGACACACACATTCACATTTTAGATTCAAAAAGTTGTTATTGCATGAAAAAAAAAAACTTTTTCTGTATGTATGTGTCTGAGTTCAGGGGCCAAACTGTCTTTCTTATCTCTCCTTCCCAACTCTGGTTTTCTGTACTTATTCAAGTTCACTCTCTTGGTTGATGGCATCTTTGTCACCACCACGGAGGTCAACCAACTCCTGCCTCCTCACTCACTGCCTCCTCACCTCCCTGCCTGCATCTCTTGCTGGGTTTAAGAGTTTAAAAAACACTTCACTGACTCTCACTTACTCTCCCCCAGAGCAGGCGAAGAGATTGTCTGTAGATCTTTCAGGCGGGCACAAATCGGGCAACTGCAGTGAGGCAAAATAAGAGAATTATCTCTTGCTGCTATTTGTGTTAGGTGGATTTTTCGAGGAGGTGAACCTGAGATTGCAGTATGGGTGATCTGTGGTTGACTGTGTGTGATGCTCTTGGCTTGTATGTGTATTTTCAACTTTTCATCCAGGGAATATAAACTCAAAGCTCTTGCTCTTTCTTGGGGACTCGTACATAATAGATGTTCAATTTTGAGGCGTTAACCTCTGTTAAAGCCTGCTTTTCAAAAGCAAATGCATCTCAACCTTTTGACAAGAATGTCCCTAAGCATTGTCCAGAGCATTCTGCTCACATTAATTTCTTTAGAAAATGACTCATAATTTTGTCTGAATGTGTGTCTAGCATATTGATTACAGGGTTCCTACACCTTTTTCATGAACAAATTCAAGCACTTCTCAAGCACCTTCAAGCACCAGTTTTTCCATTTTTCCAGCACCTTTAAATAGGTAGCCTACTAGTTGTGTTTGCCATGATGGTCATGAGAAGCGCAGCGGTGCCACTGTATGGCATAATAATATGGGTCTAATTAGCATTATTTCATATGGTGGTAGATTGACTGTTTTGATTTTTAACTAATTGTGAATTGGCTTGTATTCTCAGCTTGTGAGCGGTGTATTGTGTAACTACCATAGCACAATAACAGTGACCAACAGGTGTGGATAGTAGTCTACTGTTATTTCTCGGCAGAACACCAAGCGAGTATGATAACTGAGTTCTGCATGTAAAGGCATCGGATCAAGCGCCTAGCCGCTAAGGAAACATTTTTGTTTTCTCTTGGTTTTTTGAGATAGACATCACTTCAATTTTTTCAAATTTCAAGCATTTTGAAGCACTTCACAAAAAAATTCAAGCATTTTCACAACCTTGAAAACACTGAATTGAAATTCAAGCATTTTCAAGGAATTCAAGCACCCGTGGGAACCCTGTGATTAAAAGCAAATACACAAACATACACCAAACGCTGGCAACGATGACCAGTTGCAACTCTTCGCCAAACATTCTCAACTTGCATTCTGAGCACACATGAGTTTTTGTTTGTCTTCTCATACTGCCGGCTCTTCCCATTGTCTCTGTTGATTACGACAGATGATAACTCTCAGGCATGAAGAGGTGGAATTATGTTCATATTGTCTGTCACCTCAACATTGTCTGTACGGCAACTTAAAAAAAAAAGACATGATTCAAAGCAGTGTTTGATTAGTTTGCCATAATTGCTTGAGGTTGGCCTGGTGGCTCTTTGCTACAGTAAAAAGGCAGCACCATTGTAGGGTGGACCTTTTGATAGAGGTGGCATCCAGCCATTCACCACTAACCCTAACCCTATTTTCTGAGCCAGAATTCAATCCTTCATTACCTCCGCCAAGGAGATTATGTTTTTCGGTGTCGTTTGTTTGTTTGTTTGTCTTTCAGCAGGATTATGGAAAAATTACTTCTTTGATTTTATGAGAATCACATAGTGAATACGGAAATAATGTTTCAGTGCCTGTGACAAAATGACCGGAATTTGTCGCAAATATCAGTGACGTGCCATTACAAGAGAAATAGCCACCAAAATAGCCACCTCTAAAATTACTATAGGAGCAAATGCAGCAAATAAAACATAAGCAATCAGGAATCTGTGTTCTGCACAATGGAGCACTGTCGCCTCACAGCATGGATTGCATGTTCATACACAATCTACAGCCTCTTAAATTACTGTAGAATTAAATCAATACATGTGGAATTAAATGTGTGGGTTACAAGTGCTCCGGCTTCCTCCCACAGTCCAAAGACATGCAGGCTAATTGGTGTCTCTAAATTACCTGTAGCTATGAATGGTTCTTTGTCTCTATGTGTCAGCCTTGTGATAAAATGGTGACCAGTCCAGGGTGTACTCCACCCCTCACTGGATGTTAGCTAGGATTATCTCCAGCTCCTGTGAATGGATGGTGTGCATATTATAGAAGACTGGATTATTGGCCTTGGTGGTACTCTGTGCTCTTAAAGTGCCCTCAATTAGAAGTACTTTGCTCAAAATTATGAAATTGGGAGGGGTAAATTCTACCGACTTGAAATCAGATACCTTTAAAATAATCAAATAAGTATACCTCTGTTGCTTGTGTGTGGCAATGTGTATTTGCTTGGGAATGTTTAACATATGTGTGCGATATATATTTTAAGTGTGCATACATAACAATAAAATAAATTAGTCCTTGCGGCTCTCTGCCAGAGCTGTTTTGAAGTTTAGTCGAGACAGGTACAGGTCAAGTTGTACATGTCTTTGTCCTGGTGTTACCTTTTTCTTCTTTTTTCTACTTCTTTTTTACCTATGTTCGCATGCATCATTGTGTGTGTGTGAGTAGTAATCCCCAGTGGTGATTCAGACCGTTGAGCTCTATTCAATAGTGGCTGAGTCCAGTTCATTTCTCCAGCTGTCTATTTGCAGAGCAGTCAATGAGGTGCACTCCCAACCGTCTCAGTGTCCCAAACACCTAACCCTGCCATCCATCTACCTGACACAAACTCCTGTCTTTTTTAAAACTGTTATTTATCCGGGGAGGGTTTGCTGAGCATGCATCCAGCTTTTCAGTTACACCCTGTTACACTCCCACACAGGTCAGGCATTTCCCATCTGAGAACAAACTCAGTATGTAACTGCTTGAAAACTGAGCTGGGTCAGTGTAGAAGTGGGGGTAGGTTTAGGGGCATGTAAATGTCATTTAAAATGTATGATTGTGACTGCCTCATAAACTGTCCACTGAACCTTTTGGCAAGCATGTAAGAATACTAGAAAAGCAAAGGTGTGCTGTAGCACTTTTACTAACCCTAACCCACCTCCCACCAACAGAATACAAAGGAGATATACCAGAACAAAGACTATATACTATACTATACTGTCTATATTTGGTAACCCTGTGATAGACCAGCAAACTGTCCAGGGTGTACATTGACTCATGCCCAATTCATGCTGAGGCAGGCTCTAGGCCTCTGCAACCCTGCGCGGGTTGGGTGAAATGATGGATGTATGCACTGGGAATGTAAAAACGTCAGAGGCCTGGGTGGTAGATTTGTCATAATTATTGGGGTCTCTGGATAAGATCCCATCTTATTCTTGTATGACCTTACCACGCTGCAAGTTTATCTTCCCTCATGGGTACTGTAGAAATATTCACCTAAAATGTGTTTAAACATGGCTTCTAGTACTTGTATGGACATTTTGTAGAGATACGGTTGTTTTGGGAGTGATGTTTGGCCCATTTGACTGTACTGGAGGTCAGTGTAAAAGAGTGTATGAACTAGTCTAAATATAACTCACTTATTCCCATCACCTCAGATAGATTTTTCCACATGTCCGTGCCTCTATATAGTGCAGAGACTGAAGTAATCCTCACTGATAGAAAAACAGTCAAAGTCACAAAGCACAATGTCTGCCCGCTGAGCGTGTGATGAGATAGTGAAGAGATTGCCAGGGATATTGGGGAATTTTCCTTCACTTTGACAAAGAAAGGACACCAAGGAGTACATAGAGTGAAAAAAAAGGTGACGGGTCTGGTACAACTGGAAAAAAAATGTTATTTTGCACTACAGTGAAGAGGAGGTGGAGGTCAGGCTGTGATAGTTCATTTACCACATCTGATATCTCAGGTGGTATCTCCAACAGCTCTGCTCTGTTGAGGTCATTTGGAGAGATGTTTCAAAACTGAAAAAAAATACACTTAGTGTGTCCTTATCTCTCGCTAGGTCAAGCACTTTGGTCCAAGCCAAAATATCTCAACAACTACTGATTGGATTGCCACAACGTTGTGTACAAATATTCACCAGAGTATGAGTTACACTGACTTTGGTGACCCTCAATCTCTTTCCTCTACTCCCATTAATAGGTCAAAGTTTTGACTTATTCAGTTAAATATCTTAACATCTTGTTGAGGGATCAATTTTTGCAGAGACGAGACGTGGTTCCAAGTTACCACTCAACAAAACCATGACTGTTTGCTGTCGCGGCTCCACAATGGTGGAAGGACCTCCCCATTGACATCAGAACAGCAGAAATCCTACACATCTTCTATTGCAGACTGAGCACTGTTGATATACTTCTTGTAATTGTGGGGTTGTATCCACATGGTTGAATGCATTTATACATGACCAATTTTATTCACAGGAGAAGAATTATGTGTGAACTCCTTGTCACCCCCAAAAGTATTTCCATTCCAACCCAATATCATCATACCATCATAGTATTAAACTAAAACATCAACCTTAACCTTTACACATCCTCATTCTGGTCTAAACACCACTGTCACAAATATCATATACAAGGACGAGAATAATGAAGGAAGGACTGGGAACAAAGACAAATGAGATCACTGTCATCTCGTAATCCCTCTGTCACATTTCCCAGAGCTGCAGCTCTTAGATATACTTCAGAGTGCATATTTACAAGGCTAAAACTAACACATGGGCAAGTCTAATGTGGATAAATGCATAAAAATGAGAAGGAGAAAAAAGGAAGAAGAGAGAGGGCATTATTTAGTTAAAATGTTATGGGATTATATCATCTGAAGGAAAGAGGGTTTTTTGTTGTTGTTGTTCTAGACAGACACAACTGGTCTGATTTTGTCAAAGTTGGAGGGATGATGCATTGTGTTACAGTCTTTTGTTTTTATTATATTGGCCTCATTAACATCCTCCAGAGGCCATAATAACTTCAACCAGCAGTCTGATTTGAATAAAGCTTGGAGAGATGATAGATTTTGTTGCTCTTTGGCCCAAAGGGTTGATGCATAATTTGTGTGTGATGAGATGTTTACAAATTAAGATGCTGTCACATTTCAGCCGACTCAGCCTGCCTCTTTAGCACATACAGTATGACCTGCAGCATGATTATCTATCTATCTATCTATCTATCTATCTATCTATCTATCTATCTATCTATCTATCTATCTATCTATCTATCTATCTATCTATCTATAAAAAGTTATTCAAAAAGATATTCAAGTCAACTCAATATTCAGCCATAAAATAAGCGTCTTCAGAAAAGGACAACCTTTTCTGAACATATGTGCAAACGCAAAATGATTTCATAAATTACGCTCCCGTGGTGCTTCATTCAGTCCGTTTTCCTGGGTCAAAGGTCAACTTAACATCTCTTCAGTACTCAACTTCGCCGTGATGTGGTCAATCAAAAGCCTCTCCACGCAGGCATCCATTGTGCTCACAGGGCAAAGGGCAAAAGTGTGGGGAGCTTGAAGATGTTTAAATGCATTAACCTGCAGAGAACCATCTATGTCAGCATTGTCAGAGCTGTCGATAAAAGTAAGAGATCCAAACAGGACAATCCACCGATCGAAGCACAGATGGTTATGGATAAGGACTATAGATGTTTGGCTTTATTTAGCGCTGTACACATTGACTGCATCTCTAGACAGAAACAAAGTAAATAAGTTGACATCCTTGAGGGAGCAATAGATTTTTCCTGGATATTCAAACATGGATATGTAAAGCTAGACAAAGCAAAAGAGACACCGATTTTATATTGTATTAAAATTCTGTTCATCTCACTGTAGTTCTGCACCACACCCAAATTTACATTACCCAAAAATGCTGTTGCTCTGGCAGTGCATCTTGGCCTCAATTTCACGGCACAGAGGAGCATAATGAAATCATTTCTAGTCGCGTGGATTGTTTTTCTATTGCTCTTCCCTTCAAATTGTGAAACAACCGTTTAAAATCATTTCACAGGATTACAAAAAAGGAAAGTAACCCACCTAGTTGCCTCGTAATGAACAGAGATCATGCTTGTTTGTCATCTTATTATTGCAAATCACAAGCATGCATTGATTCCAGAAGGGGAATAAACATTTTGGGATAAGACAATGCTACACCATAGTGGTTTAGATAATAATATAGTATAAGTATAACATTCAACTCTGTTTCCTAAGAAACACATTTATATAAAAGGTAATATGCTTTAGGTTTTGAAAGAAACATAATGTCTACTTAAAAAACACAAGTGCAAATGTTTTTCTGTACTGCATGGTAGTTGTATGAAGACATTCATACAACTGAGGAAGGTTGGAGGTACAAAGCAGAAGCTGAAATCACTTCCTTATTTACTCATTCACTCTCTCTATGAGTCTAAGTATAGTTGCATAGAGTTGCACAATGAGTTGAATCTATAAAAGTGTGATGCATATGTTGCCAGAACATCCACCTATTTGGAATTGAGGAGGCCACAGAAGGAAGCAATCTGTAGCAGCCCTGCACGGCCGCGTTGCAGGAAATATTGGACCTTGAGGACATTCCACATTTAGATCACGGACATTGCTCACTGGCACCAAAATTCAGAGATGAAGAAAAGCCCGGGCCGTTCATAATCCTGGTGCACTGTGGAGATGTCAAGAAAGTTAATCTCTGCCATTAGAGTCTCAAGAAGCAGCTCTCCTACTAGAGAGAATGTAGATGTCCCACATGTCCTCTGATTTTACACCAGAGATAGCCAAGAAGTGAGCTGCCTTTACAGATGTCAAGTGGCTTCTTTGTTTTTTTGTGTAAAGACCTTCTCACAATTCTTGCTATGATGGTTTACCATCTGGCCTAACAATATGCTACACAGATTTTTTCATTCCTTCTGTTTTTACACATTTACACAGTAACAGATCCCCCCACACTGGCACTGGCTTAAGTGCTGCGTCTCTGTCTTTTGCCCATTATTATTTCCACAGACCAAACATGTCGTTATCACTAGCCGGACAAATGATATGGAATATATAACTAGGTGGCAAATGTCAAAGGTCTGATGTATTGTGTGTTGGTTGCATCACTTCCTTTGTACAATCACAGGCCTGTCAGAACCCTGTGGTTTTATACTCCTGGAATTTTTTTTTAAATCTCAATTTAGTCTTAATGTCTACTTATGCCCCACTTGTAGCCAACCTGTTCCAAGCCTTCTCCATAGACAGTGTGTTTAATCAGTGGTAAAAGCTTTGCATGTTAAGCTGTCATAAAAACAAGACTTTTTTGTCAAATAAAAAAAAAGAGCGTGCTCTCGAAGCTCACAATTTCTTTTGTAATTTACAAATGTTATATTAGAAATTTATTTAGCGATTGCATGAGGGACAACTGAACCATGCTCTTTCCTTGGACTTAACGTGTACTTAACAAAAAGACAGTTAAGAAGTATGGACTAATATAAGTGTCTGATTCCTTTGAACTGGAATGTTAGTCGTTAAAGTGAAGTTTCAATTAGCAAAAATGAGTCAAACTCAGGATATGGTTACTGTGTGAATTAATGTTGTATTAGAAATCCATTAGCATCAAACAACTAGTTTAACAATTCAGTTTCAAGTTTATTTCATTTATAGCATTTTAAAAGCACCAAAGTGCTTCACTAAGACAGATACTCAGAATAAAAATAAGAAAATCTAAAATGAAAAAATAAAAAAAGTTTAAACACTGTTAAAGGCCAGAGAATAAAAGCAGGTATTAAGGTGCATCTTAAAAGCATCTGAAATCTCCCTGACCCTGGTTTTTATCTTGGACACAGCCTATATTGAGATGAATCCTGACCAAGAATAGATGGATGTTCTAATTTGTTGGACCCTGTTTGTAATAGGCTGCTTTTGAATTAGTCAACAGTGCAACCTACAGTACACTGCTGTAAGTTCCTAACGTCTGCCACGAAAATGTCACAAAAAAGTGTCATATGAAATTGGAAACATTTTTCCAACATTTTTTAAATATATAAATATCTTGTCATCTACACTGTATGATGCCTAAAGAATCAAAGACCTCAGAGGAAAATAGTGTGTACGTTTCTTTCTATGGATCACTGGTCAAATGTAGAAAATCGCCTAAAGATATTTCCAATAGCTAGTTTTGAAGCAGCAGAAGTTTGAGAAGATAAACAATACATACATGTTGCAATGAAGTAAAGTATTGAGTGTAATTTTCAATAAACCAATAATTTTCCATGTCCTTTCTAAGGTACGTTAAATAAAATAAAAAAAAAAATCTATTCTGAATTTTCTCAACACTGTCCATTTTTTACCATGTTTGATAAGACAGCTCACAGTGACTATTTGAGCCTCCTCTCCTCTCCTCCTCCTCCTCTCTGCATTCATTTATCAGCAGCAGCCAGGTAGTGCTGGGAAATTGCCCCCATCACTAGACAAATGTAGCGGCCATGGCACTCCTCTCCAGCCTTACAAACAAATGTAAGGCTGGCAATTACACTACAATTAGTCCATAAATCATGACCGATGGGTCCATATAAAAGCCATATTTAAACTGTAACAGTTAGTGAAACTGACACATTGAATGCTGCACGCGCTGTGCAAAATTAAGGTTGTATGTGCAGTTTACTGTGGATTGTATCTTGCATTGTCCTTTTCTAACATTTAGGTGTTGGAAGGCCTTTTGGCTACAACCAATATAAGTTCACTGAAGACATCTTACCTTTCATTAACCTTCTGACTGCCCATTACTCACTGACTATAGTAAGGCTTTAGAATTTTATGGTCTTTAGCTTGTGCTGTTGATGGTCTTCATAGCTAAAACATTTACTTTTAGATCACTTTATTATTTTGTCACCTTCATGGAACTAAATGAATGCTTTGCTTGTTTTCATTGTTATTTTAGACCTAATGATTACATTTAGATTCTCCTTTTGTCTTTGCAGCAAGCTAGCATTTGTTTGTGTTAGTACCAAGACAAACCTTGGTGCACTTGGCAAAACTTTTTTTTGCAAGTGGAGAAAAAACAACAACAAATAAATGCGTGCATTTGATTCATTAATTTCCACAGCTATCAGTTAGGCACAAATAAGGCTTTTTTGCAAAAATTATGTATACGCATTTTTACTTTTGTTTATTAGTCTGTTTATTTTGGTCCAGATCAGTTGATAAGTTTGAAAATAACATAAGTTTACACACACTTACAAATTTTTTATTTTCATTTATTAATTTATTCTTTTTTAGTCTATTTTTGCTTTTACTCTTTTTATATTTTAATCTTGCTCTGTGTATACAGTGCAGTTGTTTTGGTCCACACCTGAATGGGATTTCTGCATTCATACTTGCCCAAGCAAATTACTCCAAAGGGAAAACATGAACCAGAGTCTGATTTCAGTCTAATAAGCATAGGTGTTAAAATAAATAAACCAAAAAAAAAAAAAAAAAAAAAAAATCAAAGGTGCGTGCCTTGCAATAGAAATGAATTATAATCAGCTATATGCAATTTCATAAATAATATAAAGCTGTTATACTAAACAAAACCCAATGTGTAAACACAAGCCTCCATACCAGAACAGTTTATTAAAACAAGCAGGGATTTAGTTTCAACAAAATACCCAGGGGTGGGGTGGCAGGGTGAATCAGAGATAAATGATTAAAGTTATGCAGAGCTGGAGGTGGCAAATATCAAAAAACTGAGGAGAAAACAAGACGAGAGCTGGACATGTCAGAAATACACAAAAAAATCTTTAAAAACAAAGCACTGAGGACAAAGTGTTTGTTTCCATGGGGAAGCCTGAACTGGCAGAGTCCGGAGGTTGAGCCTGTGTTTTATACAGAGCAGGCTGATATACATGCAGCAGGTGTCACAGCAAGTGAAAAGGCAGGTGAGAGGGAAACTAGAGGCTGTGCCTAGCAGCACAGAGACAGACAGACGGACATACATGGCACCAAGGGGGCAATGGGAAACACACAAAAAAGCCTCAGTTATAACAAACTGCTTACAGTGATGTCTGTGGTTTATCCTGAATAAAAGCAACACTGTCTGGAAAGAGGCGTTTCTGTTGCCTTGTGGTACAGCAATGGCCGGACTTGCCCATAGTGGGACCCAGGACACAAATTAGTGTTGTGAGTTGTTGACTCACCTACCAAATTCACTTATGTACCCTCTTTCTAGCTCTTATTTGTTGTGGAAAAATTGCTGAAAGTCAATGGCACCAGGTCAGGAGGGAGGAAAGCATTCAGGAGCCTCTGGTGTCTTATGCTGTAATATTTACTGACGCTCGATCAAGGAGAATCAGAGACATTTTCACATATAATCCGGTATGCATATGAGTCTGTGTCTATTCTGCCCAACTCATGCTGGTGGTCAGATTTTAAACCCATACAGATAATGCCACAAATACTATACACCCAAAATAGTCAAATGGAATGCATTTACCCATGTTAGTGTTCACCTTCAACACATTGTAGTCTGGAGACACTGTTGTCTGTTCATGCTAATGGAACGTCAACAGTTAGCCATCTATTATGTCTAGGAGGTCAACATTCAGTTTTGTCGACCCTGGTTACCAGGCAGTGAATGTAGGACCCTTGAGATTTGGTGCTCTGGAATTGCTGTCCTCTTTACCTGGTTGGTAATCCAGCTTTGGTTGCAATCAAAGGTGGATATCCCGAAAACCTGATAGTATCTGCATGGCCACCAGTGAAGGTAAGTGAATAAAATGTCTTATTGAGTCTGTCTGATTTAAACAAGCCCATTCTTTATAAAGAGCCATCTACCAACACGCTGAGTTCAAATTACCATAGACCCACAAAAGTGGAAATTCATTTGGTGCTAATAATGAGTACGTGTCATTACATATGTGATGGCATTCAGTGAACCGTAGCTGCTACATGACTGTTTTGTGATGAGAACCAAGAGAACAAAGTAAGATACGGAGGCAGTGTTGCAGGGGTGAGGTGCTCCATCACTGGGTTAACATATAAGGCACATGAGGGAGGAGGTGGGAGTGTAGTCTGGGTGGTCATAATGTCTATCTCTGCCCGTGTGTGTGCGTGTGTGTGTGGGCAGTGGCACCAAGGGAAACACACACACACACACACACACACACACACACACACACACACACACACACACACACACACACACACACACACACACACACACACGCCCCAAAATACAAATGGAGCACAGGAGCAAATCAATACGTCTCATGCTGACCGACAATGACGTCAGTGGCACAGTTGGATCTCCCCCTTTTCTCCCCATGCCTGTCATTGCGCGCGTGTGAGTGAGTGAGTGAGTGAGTGAGAGAGAGAGAGAGAAAGAGAGAGAGAGGGGGGAGAGAGAGAGAGAACCTGCCTCCCTGCCCCTTCTCTCGGGCGCGCACATTTGAGGCGCGTTGCTACGTGCCCAGATTGGAAAGCAGCTGCGCGCCTCTGCACGAGGAGGCAATAAGTTGCACAAGTGATGGAGGGAGATGAAAAACGATGAATAGCTTCCCACTTTCCCCCGGAACTCCACACACTGTCTGAGACTAAACATTATGTAATTACTACCTCTGGAGACATGAGTGAGCTGCAGCGCACACCCCCATAATTCTTGATATCTACAGATCGTGGACAATAATGCACACTGCTTTCGTCTATAAGTGCCGCCGGGTATATATCGAGCCAGGATCAGGGCGATAATATTGTTGTAAAAACATTTCTGAAGATTGTTTTCACAGTGCAAGTAAAACAAATAAATATTAAATATAGGTTGCCACAGAATAGCCTGGAGATTAAAAATTGTCCAATTAACACAGGGTCGCCAGAAGCTGCTGCATCTCCTGAGAATCACAGATGCGTGAAGTCCCGGTGGGGATATATCTGTGATATTTAAATGGGGCTTGCTTTGGCATTTCAAACATGCACACCCGACATTTTTGAAATACTGATCGCTGGTGGAAAAAAAAAAAGCAAAGGCTTTATATTTTTCCTTTCAGTGTATCCTGTAGGGTAGGTTTGTGTATATCAAATCGGGAGCGGCTCTTGCCCCGATTCAACATCCCCCCTCTGTCTAACAGAGCCACCACCTCTCCCTCCCTCCCTCCCTCCTCCTCTCTCTCTCCCATCAGCCCGCCTCTGTCTCTCATCCCTCCTCTTGTATACCCTCTCTCTCTCTTTCTCTCTCTCTGCTGGAACGCACGGACCTCCGCCGCTGTCCAGGGATAATACTCTCGCTCTTTCCGTCTGTGCCGCTGCAGAACGGACCGTAAAGCTGCATGCTGCCGCTTCCTCCCTGCCAGACCGAGACCCCGATCGAGGTAAGAAAAGTCAAACCTCGCCGTGTTAAGTCCAAGCTGGGCTCAGCTGTCAATGTTGAGGGGGGCTCCTCTGCACTTGTGGGTTCACTGGGATGCCTGGCGTGCGCACTGGAGACACGCATGCTGTCACGCTGAGAGCTTGTGGTCTGCGAATCGCATGGAGATCTTAAAAGGTGCTTATTTGGTCAGTATGCACTTGCACCTCTTCTAATAGCTCACGTAGCTGCTCGGATGTTCCGGGATCGTTGTTGGGGAGGGTCCACTCCTCAGACACTTAAGCGATTAAGAAGCAGGGGAGAGAAAAACAAAGATGAGTAGAAGAAAAGAATGTGAAAAGAAAGAGACGTGGAAAGATTTTAGCAAATTGTTGAGCGCGACCTATTGACAACTAGTGCCATCCATCGTGTCAGCAGATGGCCAAAGGGCAGGTTTTTTCATTATCGCGTCACAGCGTGTATTTTATTTATTTATTTTTATTATATATGTATATGTATATATTTTACATTACGGTGGACAGGACAGCTGTTTGGATGATCAGGCGGGACCCTCCGGTCTGTAACGGCTGCCTGTGGATCAGGAGTTCCCGTGCTGATGCGCCTTATGTGGGGAGGTGGTGTTGGAGTTTGTCGGTGCCAAACACGAAGGAGGCAGCTGCTTGGGTGTGTGTGTGTGTGTGTGTGCGTGCGTGTGCGCAAGTATAGTCACTGCCATCATCACAGAGTCCGTGTGTGTTTGCTAAGACAGACAGGCAGGCAGAGATGGGAGAGATAGTGTCCAGCAATAAAAAGGTGCATCCATATGTTGCGCGCGCACGAGTGTCTGTGCTCGAGTTATCGATTTCCATATCAAAGTGATTGTTTCAATTTTTTTTTTTTGCATTAGTGATGATGGAGGAAAGAGAGATATGGTACTTGGCCCCTTTCAACCCTACAACCTCATTCAGTAGCAGAAGCACCGGTGTGCGCGTTTGGAGACGTGTGTGAGCAAAGAGAGAGACATATAGGGGGAGATGGAGGGCAGATGAGAAAGCGAGGGGGGGTGAGAGGGGGAGTGAGAGATATGAGAAAAGGGGAGAGATATGGCGTCCTACACCAGCGCTTTCTGGCAGTCGTTTGATTTATCGCCTCTCCAATGCGCACTGACGCACAAAGCTGCGGGTCCCCCCGCTCTTACACTCGCCGTCATTTCACCGACTGATCAGGATTATCTCACACTGACGGTCGTCGACCCATCTGGCCACCGGGAACACACCCTCACCCAGACAGGAGACCCTGTTACAGCCCTCCCATGTTATTACCGGGCGGTCCCACAGACCAAACACACGTTTAGACATGACGGATGATTGCCACCCTGAAAGCAATCATGACTGATGCGATGTGACATGCGAGCCAATGGACATCCAGCGGTGGTGTTGTGACTCCAGTGAGATTACTTCACCTGCTTCCCAGTAGCTACGCAAGTTGGATAAATTCGTTTATGCATCTCATTGTGGTGGCGCGTCCGTGACTCATTTAGTCGTGCAGTGTCGTGCCAGGGTAGCGAAAGCCAGAGCAGCGCTGCAGGCTGTTTGGAGGAGCAGCCAAGTTTTATTGGCCTCATAGGAAACATTTGGACAAGAGTGCATAAACACACTAATCTTCATCTTCACCAGCAACAGCGGGGTTTTTTTTCCGATCAACATCATTGTTATTACTTTTGTTTTGTTGATCCTCCTCATCATCATTCTTATACCATTTAGATAAACATCACCATCTTCTTCTCACAATCATTCTTCTTCCTATCCCTGGTATCATTGACTGTCAACAATCTTCATCTTTGTCACTGCCACCACCACCACCATCATCATCATAATTATCAAAGTCAAAACATCTGAATGACATGAATATCTTCATCAGCACCACTTTCATCAATAGCATGCTCTTCATCTTTCTCCTCCTCGATCCTCCCCTACGCATCATCATCAGCACCTTCTTCGTGTGATTCTACATCATCATCATCCCTCTCCCTGTCATTATTGGCATTAACATCATCACCTGCACCTTCTTAAGCATGTCTGCCTTCATCACTGCAATTATCATCATCATCATAATCATCATCATCATCAGCACGTTGATTTGGATAATCTTTATCATCTTCATGATTTATGATCAAATTGTCATTAGGGAGGGCAATCGATTATTCTGGTGGTTAATTTCTTGATAAATTGATTAACTAATTGATTTATATAACATGCCCATCACATTTTTGCCGAGCCCAACGTGGTTAAAGTTATTATGAAATAAATTGAATTTTTTCTGTTTCTGACCCAATATATTTAATATAATTTTAAGATTGGGTAGCAGCATGTTTTCACGTTTGAGAGGCTTCAACAAGACAATGTTCAGACTTACTTAAAAAATAAATGAAAACCGATTTACCTAAATTATTGCAGCTTCGTCATCAACTTCACCATCATTTACTTTGTCATTGTAACCATCATTATCAGCACTATCTACTCTCACTATCAACATCACTACTCTATCACATCCTAATCATTATTATCATTAAGGAGAGTTTGGACCAAACACAAGGCAAGGTGTAGAGCCATTGTGATTGCATAGAAAGCCAATGGAACAACATGAGTGGGGATTAAAAAAAATCCTGTTTAGTGTAAACACCTGTTCATTTTCCTTCATCATCATCTTCAGGCAACAGGTGAACTGGCAGTCACGCACACAAACACATTACAGATCTTTTATTTTGAGGAATAGTGATTTAAAGAAGACCCCAAAAGATATAAATCAATACAAACACAAATTCCTCATATATAAAGCTCTACATTATGTACTGTATGTGTGTGTATGTGTGTGTGTTACAATGTGGGGCTTATCATAAGTGCACAGCAACAATATAATACTAAAGGGAATATGAGCAGTGGATTGGATTTAAAGTCCCTAAGGTTCATACCAAATCCAATGAAAATGTGAGAAGGGCAGATCAGAGAAAGAAGAAACAAAAAGAAGGCGATAGATAAGAGGGGAGAGGAAGACGGGAGATTAGAAGAGAACGTAAAGAGGGACAGAGAGAGAGAGAGAGAGAGAGAGAGAGAGAGAGAGAGAGAGAGAGAGAGAGAGAGAGAGAGAGCGTAGAAAAATGTGAGAGAACACTGAGGAACATTGAACACTGTATCTGCAGGTCTCACAAAGCCAAACTCAAAACATATGAGACAATTTTAATGCTACCAAAAAAGAAATAAAGCATCCAAAAGCAGTGTAACAATAAATATCGGTAATTAGAGTTCTGAGACCTGAAATGTGGTGACTGAAGAACAGGACACATGGAAAATCATTTTTTGAAGGGCACAGAGTCCAAACTACATGTAATCTGTGAACATTTTGAGACTGTGGCGTCCCACAGTAAGCCTCAAGACTGTGCAGTCATTGAGGACATTCATAAACCAGTGATGCCAATCAGGCAATCTGGTTCGGGGAGTAACTTTTAAAGAAAGTCATTTGCACTTTTTCAATTGACTCGGAACAGCATGCCAGCAACGGTGTGGCACACTGTAATCCTACACTTTTTCACTGCGACAGCAGGGATAAACCTGCAGACTCTTGGTACCAAACTGTGATGATTACTGACTTTAACAGAAAGCCTATCCAATATAAGGAGTCCTGCAGTTAGCCATTGAAAGAAAGCAGCATTTAAAAAAGCCCGCCTATATTCCATAATTGTTTCGACGGTTTGATCCTACATCTCTGCCCTTGCAGATAACAGCCTCGTTTTCTTTTCTGTTCCACTATGAATGGCACCGGTTGCTATGTTTAGCTGCTCAATGCTTTCTGCTTATGCTCTCCACTAGCAGATCTCTGGAAGACCTTTACTGTGAAGAAGCAACAGACAGTGTTAAACAACTGACAGCTATACAGCTAGCAGCTGAATGGATAATTGATCAGTCTGAATAATGCAATATCTTCAGTGTTAAAAAAAAAAAAATCATTAATACACAAGAATTGTTTACTACTCTTATTGGGCCTTGTTGAGACCTTACAATAGGAATTAAATGTTTTTAAAAAAGAAAGAAATCTATACTAAATGCAAGATGTATTGACAAAAACCTTCTCAGGATAATACATACTTACTTGATTCTGGGTGTTTTTAGGACTAAAAAAAAATCTCAGTGACCCACATGAGCTCAGATGAGTAGCCTTGAGCAGGATACTGTCACTAATCAGGAGAAAAGTCAAAGGACAAATCAGTATTGATTTCTCTCAACACCTCCAACAAGCTGCATCTCTGACCAGGACAGAAATAGAACTGGACTCAATGGCAATGAAAAAAGTGGAAGAGGTTCAGCCTCAGCAATGTTTGGGATAAAGCCTCAGGGTTAAAGCAAGTACACATCTGGTTCAGTATCCATTTGGTGCTCTGAGAGGAGAGCGTTTCTTCCAGTGGTGCTGTAGGTAGTAGCAAGATCAGCCTAAAAAAATATGGTAGGAGTGTTTACTCTGTTTGTGGGCACAAAAGTCAAACAGTGTCCAATTCTTTGACCACTTTTCAACAGCTGACAACATCACATCCTCTCTCTTAACAGTCTCAGTAGGTGGGCTGGACCTAGCTCATTTAGACTTTATGTTTTTTTAAGACTTTTTGTTCTTGCAGGAAAATAGTTCCAATAAAAACTGTTGACACTGAGGTTTGCGAATAATCCAAAAATAACCAGGACATTGTTGCTGAAAATGTTACTGTTGTTTTCCAATGACATTTTTCAATGACATCACATATGATGATTCATTTTATTTCATTATAATTCATTGTCATCGTTTTTGAAGATATTTTCTTCAGTGTGACTGTCTGTCTGTGAAAGGTTTGCACCTCTGTGTCTCCAGCTGTATTTGTATATATACGGTTATGGTTAATGTTTTTCTGCCCCTCCTTTCCACTTTTTTACCTCAACACAAAATGAGAGGGACGGACAGAAAGATGGAGGGCGATGGAGGAGAAGGATGCTTTCCTAGGTTAACTCTGCTTTTTGTCCGCAACAATAATGACAACAACAGGGAAGACGCATCTTATCGCTTCCCAAATGTTTATTTTCTGCCATTGTGATATGCCAGACTGTGGCTGGTGGTGATAAGTTATTGAAGAAAAACACCATTCTGGCTGTTTTTTTAGACAAATGCAAAAAGGAAAAGAAGGGAGATAGGGTGGTGAGGAAGAGAGGTGGCTCTTATTGATGGAGAGAAAAAGCTTTAAGTCCTGTAGAATTGTAAAGGGTGGTGCCAGTATTCAAAAACTACTGCTCAAGATATACAACATTACACAGAATCTCAACAATGATCAATGGTTGTCTCAGAAAATATTATTTTAGACTAGAACCAGCAAAAGACACTTGTGAATATAGCTCACAGTTAGGATGATGGTCAGCAGAAATGTCAAAAACTGTAAAAGAAGTCTTTGACTTGAGGCTGTTAAAAAAAAAAAGGGGGAATCCCTAAAAGGCTTGTTGAGAAATTAAACACATTATTTTCCTTTGTGTGATGGGAGACTCTTGAGAAAGAAGATTAAATAACAGTCCAGATAGAAACAGAAAAATGTATCTTAACTTAATTTGTGATGGCAATTGAGCATCAGCGGATGAAGCCAACATAATTTGAATGTAAGTGATTTTTATTTAAATTATGGAGGATAGTCGGCACTGTTGCAGCAGCATATTGTGACTTTATTTGATACAGTGGGTGTATTTTTTTTTTTTTTATTTTACAGAAGAATCTAGCACACTGCAGCTGGGATGGGATGGAGATGGCCAGGAAACCTTTAATGTACTTTATTCTATGTGTGTCATACAGTACAGCCTGCAGAAAGACTGGAAGTTTCCGCTGCGAGTTGCTCTCAGGGTAAAACTTGTTTATGGAGATGGCAGCTGAATCCATCAGGAGTTGATGATGTGTTGAATAAAGTCATTGTTTGGCTTCCGGACGCCTCGCTCTTTCTTAGGCACACATACACAAACATGTACACATTCTCGCTATTCTGTCTTTCTCTAGTAATATTGTTTTGTACAGTTTATTTTGTTCCCTTATAAGCTTATTCCATGTTGCCTGAGGTGCTGATTGAAAAAAGTTCAAGTGAATGAAAAATAGATAAAAATGCAAATCACAGTAGAGTTATAAAATGAAAGGACCTACGTATAGAGCTTAAGAAAAGGAATTTGGCCTAAACTAAGTCTTTGGTATCCAAAACCTTGTTTTTATGCCCCTTGTTTGTCCTCACTTTCATAACACACAAAAGATTCAGCCTTTTAAGAAATCCCTCTTACTAGTAACACCCTGCATCACTTACTTTCTTGACTATTTTACAGTTTTGCAATGCGAAGCCTTTGTGTCTTTGATTGTTCCTAGAAACTTCTGAGGCACTGGAATGACAGAAAAACTGGATTTATTTTAAAACTAATAATTCAATTTAGTATGAACTGGGAAGCTGCTTAAAAGTACAACATTTCTGTTTTCCTCAGTGAAATACCTAACTTTTCTTTGGATAAAGTTTCAAACAATTCAAAATTTGCCAAGCTTACAGAACATATGTATGAATCATTCTCTGCCACTTCTCCTTTTTTCTGCATTCTCCCTTTTCTGTGTTTTCGGAAATTCAGCAGGGCAGCAGAGTGACACAATAAATATATAAAAAAGGACAAATGTAGACAGATCAAGATGGTTTTCATACATACAAGTGCTTCAATGATGCTAAATTTGTACAAAAGTACCCACCTGTGCATTTCATGCACCCATCAAACAAAAAAGTATGGAGGAAAAGTTCTTACAATTTCTGCTTTCTGATAAGAGAGCAATACTTGATTCTCCCTAAACAATCCTTTTTGAAGCTGCAGCCAAAGCGCATCAGTGGTTCCACACACCAAGCAGCAAAAGATGGGGCTTTTCCAATAGTTACGGAGTACAAAGCAGAGCATTTCTTTGTTTCAGAACTTGCATTATACTAGAAAACCTGTGTAAGCTCCACTGGAACGCATATCACTGTCTACCAAACAAATAAGATCACATTACCTTTTTGTTTGTTATGTAGAGGACAAGTTTGAGCACATCTACACCTTGAAAGCGTACTTTTCCACAACTGCGGTCTTAAAAAAATTAAGTTGAAATGATGCATTTAGTCCACGGCATTTCAAATCAAATGTTTCAGACTCAGGTGACGATGTACTGTGGACTGGCTCTAGCTGTCAGCAGCAAATGTGATGCTTTAACAAAACATCACTAGAAATGCAGCCCTGTGTAGCCCTGTGAGAGCTGCTCTCTCGCCATGTCTCTCCACATATCTCTGGTCTCTTTTCATTGAAGCAGATTCACAAAAAAACAACAAAAAAACATTCATTTCCTGTGATGCGACCGAATGGGTGGAGATAAATTAATGCAATAATACAATTATCAACAATGCTTGTAGATGGCCAGTGATTTATACTTCAAAACATAGATGGTGCACAGATGATCTAAGGAACAAGAGTGCGAATGTGAGAATATATTTGCAGTGCCAATTCTGCACACAAAGAGTGAGAGGCAATTTGGCTCAAAGGTGGCTTGAAGGTCAAGTGGTAGTAGAGTTAACCACAGGAGCACATCAGAGGCATTTTGGGTTAATCAGACAAAAACTGAAGCATGCATGCTCTTTTGGGGTGAGACGTTTATGGAATACAGGGTTTGTTATCTCACATACATATTTGTATTTTTACTTTTTCCTGCTTACTTTGAAAAAATATTTACATCAATATATTGAAAGTTCAGAAAGTCCAGCCTCTACACATGTCACTACAATTTTGTCAAACAATACCATGGGACTCACACGGGAGGCGTTACAGCAGCGTGACGGCTGCGCCACGTTTTAGCTGCGTCCTTTGCTCGGCGTCATCTCACACCAGACACATGTCAGCCGCATTACGGCAGCGGAGTGAGCCGGCTGTACTCACACGAGATCACGCGAGAATCCTGGACGTAAGCGAGACCCAACGCTAAACTTTGTATAAAGCAAACAACAACAACAAACAGCTGACTCTGCTTCTCCGACGTGGAGGAGATTATAAAAAGCATCTGTTGTGTCATAAATGATTGTGTGTTGTCCATGTTGAGACCCTTTGATCGATCTTTGGTCACCTGGTGCCACCGGTCATGACGTAACGTTGATGTGAAGTTGTAAAAAGCTACATGAACTGTGTATTGTGTTTTATTTTGAAAGGGGTCGTAAGTTTATTACGTTGATTCTGTGTCGGATTTCCTGTCTGGTGCGCAGTGCTCTGTTGAAATTTACGAGGTTTAGCAGCGGCTCGCGGAAAAAATAGAAATACTACGGAATGCGCGGAGAGACGCTTCTGAGACGCGCCCTGTGTGAGTGCTCTCTGCTTGCGGCTATCCGCTACGGTGACCGCGGTGCAACCGTAGAGCAGCCGTAACGCTTCCGGTGAGAGTGGGCCTTAATTTGCATCTGATGCCCACTGGTTATTTTTTATATACAGTGATCCCTCGCTATATCGCGGTTCACTTTTCGTGGACTCGCTGTTTCGCGGATTTTTTTCAGTGTCGTTTTGCATGTTTGTTTTTTTTACAGTGTACTGTACAGTATGAACGCGCATTGTGTTCTGCGTCCTGATTGGCTAAGGGAGAACCGCACATGTGTTCTGCGTCCTGTTTAAGGGAGTACTGTACAAAATGTGTGTAAAAAGGTGTATAAAAGTGTGTGGTTAGGGGTTTTACGGCCTTAAAACATGTAGAATAATTGTAAAACTCACTTTGCGGATTTTGTTTATTGCGGGTTATTTTTGGAACGTATCCCCCGCGATAAACGAGGGTTCACTGTATATATATATATATATATATATATATATTTATTATGTCATGTCTACACTGTACTCACTGATAAAAGCTTTCTCAGTTCATACATACGTTTCATTTGCTCGCCTGCAGGCAGACTGGAGCAGATACAGGTACTGGGTAATTACATTTTGAATAGCCGAAGAACACGAGCTGTACTTATTTATCTGATTTAAGTCTGCCTGGATGTTTTACAGAGAAAAACGATTCCCACTTTTCACACAAGAGCTAGTGGAGAGTGAAACATGATTGGCCTTTACTTGAACTGTCTGATCTTAGTTTACAGTGATCCAATTCTAGGTAACGGTCAAAAGATCCACCACCACCACACAAACGCACACACAAACGCACACACAAACGCACACACACACACACACAAACGCACACACACACACACACACACACAGTACTTATAGTAGAAAAAGAATACATTTTTTGACTTTTTTTTTCATTCCAGTTTCAATCCGTTTTTTTTTCTCTTCTGCTGCCACAGTGCCAAAACGAACTAAGCAGAGAGGTCTGGCTACAGAAGACTATCCTTATCTTGCAAATTAAGTATCTACTGCTGTTCAGGTCTGTGTGAAGATAACTCAGGAACCATTTCCTTTACTTCTCCTCACTCTAATTTAGACAGATATGGATGTTAAGCCCGCAGGGAGAATTGGAAAAGATTGTAACTAATTACCTGTCGAACATTTAAAAAAATCTAAAGGAGCACGTTATCCTTCTCGTATCTTTTGCAGTGAGTGATATGCCACCATTTGAAGCTATTTATGTGTGTGGAAATAAACATGTCATATCATCATCACCTCAGGCGTTTGGCATGAGATGGGAAGCAGGTAAGAAGCCATGTGTGTAATGAAAAACAATACTAAAGACTATACGAGTTGCATGTCTTAATTTCATTGTTTTGCATTGCACATTTTATTGTGTTACCTACTGTGATCTCATTTAACTGTATCTCTATCTGTGTTAGATTTTTTTTCCCCTTCTGTTTTTTCTGCTGTAGCAGTGACCCAATTTCCCAACAGGGAACATTAATCTTTAACTTCATCAAATCTAAGAACCATGTACACTGGAATTGGACATTTTCTGGAAAGCCACTGAACTTGTTGTGGTATATACTATCCAAATTATTTAGGGTATTGATCTCTTGCGTCTTCAGAACATTCTGGCTGTCATTATGAATAGAAGCATGACTGAGGCTTGTGACTCAGAGATTCCCCTTTCTCATACTAAGGGCAGATCCTGTGTCACATTAATACATGTTCAAGATTAAATTGTCATCAGTCCTTAGCCTCATGATTGCTGACATTGAAAAGTAAGGTCCATTTGTGGTGATGTGTCTACATTGTCTTGATTGATTGTGGGGAGTCTTCACTAGGGATGTAACGATACACTGAACTCACGACTCGATTCAAGTCACGTTTTTTTGTTCACGATACGATTTTTTCATGTGCTCCAAATCTGAGCAAGTAAACGAAGTCTAGCGGGCTAAGCGCTCGCTCCTGAAACCTCCCGGTGGGGTTTGAAGTCGCGTGCAGGACAGACCAAATACGCCACGCTCACGCAATGAGCCGGGAAGCCCGTTTGACCAGTGAGAGCACGGGCTGTGCTGGTTCCCATTCACCAAGAATCGCGATTCATTTTTTCTGTCTGCCGATGCGAGTCGTCACGCGTTTGTACCGATTTTTAAATCGTGTCACGATGCATCGTTACATCTCTAGTCCAGCGTGTAGGATTTAGTGGCACCCAGCAGTGAAGTAGCAGAAATTCACATAAAAAGGCCATTTCTAGATCATCTTTGGGTTGTTTGCTCTGGGCTGCTGTAGAAAAATGGTGGCTCAACAACTGCGCTTGGACCATCCCAACCTTGGTGGGTCCGACATTAATGTTGCAGCCTGTATTGTTTTTGTTTTAATGAAATGACCACAAACAAACTGACTGACTGAAAGTCCGGAGCAAGATAAATTAGTCCAGGACTCCTTGTTAGGGTCGTGACTCAACTTCAAAACGTGAAGGAGAAACTACATTGTTCTATTCTAATATTTTTGACATTTTTTTATTTACTCATTCATGTGTCTTTGATATACAGAGTGTATGTAAATAACTGAATGATTTTGCACCATGGTGGAGACCAGCATCGTACTCTGAGGCAGACCATAGACAGTATACAATGGATGTAGTATTCGCAACGTCACCTACAGGTTTCTGAAGAGTGTGGTGGCTCTGGCTGCCGCCATATTGGCAGTGCAACCATGTGTTTACATTTAAATTACACCATGTGACTTAGAATGTGAACAAATCAGAGAAAAAGGGGTGGGGCAAATGGAACTCTACAGATCAGAGCAAAACCACACATTAAAGGCACATGCACTGTGACATCATCAGGACTGTATATATAAGGCCACGACGCTTCAGTCAGTCAGTTCCTTTCAGACCTTTCACATCGTGACACCACAGTGAGAAAGAGCGAGAAAAGACAATTTGCAAAGAGACAACGACTGATACAGAATACAACTGTTCGTCAGAGATCTACAACTGCAACCTACAAGCATTACTTTGTGACTGACTACCAGCCAAAGAAAGAAAATGCAGCGCCCAGGGAACCCCAGTGGTAACCAGAGGAGCGATGAAGAGCAGACCGTACGCGGCTGCTGTTGTGAGACCAGCTCCCAAGTCTACCAAGAGTTGGAGGAAACAAAAGCCCAGCTGAAGAGACAAAAATCCTTGAAGGAGGCGTTCATCAACAAGGAAAAAGAGACAAGGCGGGAGCTAGAGAGACTCAAGAAGTACACCAACCCAGAAACTCTCAGCACTGCAAAGATCGCCAACCAAGTCAGGGACAACACCAAGCAGAAGAAAAAGAAACTTCTGCAAGTGGACTACGAGGAGCTGCAGGTGGCCCACATCATTCTTGAGGAAAAGTTCCAGGCAGAGCAGAACAAGAGCAAGCTTCTCCAGGAGGAACTGGAACACCTCCACATTTCTTACCAAGTGCTCAACGCCAGGTATGAAAATGATGTCCCCAAGCTCACAAAGCAGGCCTTTTACCTTCAGTGTGATCTGGATAATGAGATCTTACAGAAACATCTCGTGCAATCTGACTACGAAGAAGCCTTCAATGCACTCCAGGAAGAGAGAGAGAAGAACAAGACTCTCCAAGAACAACTGGAGAAGGCGAGTGTGTCACTCCATGAGGTCAGGCAGCAGGCTGACACCCTGAGGTCCGACCTTGAAAAGGAGCTTGAGCAGAAGAAACTCCTGCAGACAAGTTACGAGGAGCTGCAAGAAACACACAAGCTTAGTCAGGACAAGTTTTCTGCCGAGATTGAAGCTGAAAAGGAAAAGAACATGATTCTAAAGAAGGAACTGGACAAGATGCACGAGACTACCCAGAAGTATAAAGCCGAAGTCACCACGGTCAGAGAGCAGGCCGAGACCCTGCAGCGTGAGCTTGAAACGGAAGTCAAGTCTCATGCAGTCTCAGTGTCAGAGGGCTTCCGTATGATCCAGAACGTGAAGGCTGAGCAGGAAGCCATCCGTCAACAGATGGCAGAAGAGATCACCATCCTGCAGCAAAACGTACGTGAGAGCGAGAAGATTTTTGGGAGCGAGCTGGACGACCTGAAAACTCAGCTCAGTGTTCAGATCTCACTCAACCTGAAGATATCCACTGAGCTCCAGGCTGAGAGAGAGGCTCTCCAAAAAATCACAGACAGTAAAGACAACCAACAACCAAAGGAGGCTGAAGCCGCTGAGGACAAGCAGTGCGAGCAGCAGGCGACCATCAGTCCTGCACTGGCCCTCGAATCCCAGAGAGGCGCTCAGGGAAATCTTCCAGACAGGACAGCAGAACCAGCTTCTGTCTGGAAGAGGACCCGTCACTTTCTGGGGTTGAGGAAACCAGCGAGCTGGAAGAGGAGGAGGGAGAACTAAAGAACATCGAGTTCTCCGGGTTTTCTCCAGGTGCTCTGGTTTCCCCTGCGTCCAAGGATGCAAAAAAAAATCCACCCCCCCCAAAAAAATTAAATAATAACCCCCCCCCCCAAAAAAAAAAAAAATAATATAATTAAATAAAAAAAAAATAATAATAAAATTCAAAGTTCAGATATTGTTATATTTCATAGTTTTTGTAGTTGCACAGCTCTTGGGCCTTTTTACTGAAACATTCTCTGTCTGTGTCATTCTAATTTAGGATGACATTACATAAACATTAAATGATCTCAGTGTTTCAATTTAGCTGATAATATCCTAACTGAATATAAAAATAGAATATTTATTCAAATATTTAATTGTTTATGCTACATTCATTTTTTTTAAATCTTCACAGTCATTGGCAACTGAGAATTCATGGATTTATGCATTTGTTCTTTAAAGCTACACTACAACCAGTTTACCCTTTAACAATAAAAACTGGTTAAAACTTGAAATGAATATGTAGAATGTCTCAGAATAGTTGGGGTGTTTTTAAAGTGAGGTTGTAGCTGTACTTATAGCTGCAGTAGAGAAGTAGAGCTATGCACTGCTGTGGACAGGGTCAGCAGAAAAAAAATATTTCTGTCAAGAGAAATGACAATCAGAGGTTGCATTCTAGTGTCCGCACTGCAAAAAAAAAAAAAAAACACACAAAAAAAACAAAAAAAACAAACAGAAAACAACACGACATATCCCTACCGTGTGCGCCACCTGGACCACATGCAGAATAAATAAATAAATAATCAATAATAAATGTATCTCCTTGTTTTGGCTACTATTAAGAATGCTATATATATTCACATTTCTGTGTTGTACACAATGGTTTGGGGGAAAAAAAGATAGCCAAAGCAAAGAGCTATAATCACTAAATTGTTTCATTTTATCCAGATTAAAGATAAGATTCTACCTTTTCATGGCATGAATATGAGCCAACTTATTTACTACTTTGTTAGTTCAGGATTTTTGAAAGGTGGTCGTATGGTACAACTCAGTGTGCAATAGGCAGTGGCTAGCACACTTGGAGAAGCACAAAGAAGTCCCGACACTCAAGTAGAGCAAAGCACTGCTGTACACATGGATCATATTTTAAACCACACACACACAAAAATCAACATCAACAAGTGTACGCTAGTGAGCATATTCCCGACATTTTCTCCCTGCCATCAGACAACCCTTTCTCTTGCTCTACATTGTTTCAACCGTACAACTTTCCCTTTGACATCGAAATAATAAAGCCTAAGTAAAGTCATCTGAAAAGTGAGCAAACAAAAGGCTGAATATGTAAATTCACTGCAAATAAAGAAAGCTGTAGAGCGATCCATATCAAAATCAAAACTACAGTTAAAATAGAGAGTTCATTTTCTTTGTGGCTTTGCGCAAAGCCTTTCCTAAACTCTTGCCATAAAATATCAAGCTCACAGTTGTCTAAAATGTCATTGTATGCTGGCTGTATGAAACTGAATTAAGAAAATGATATTCAGGGCAACATGGTGGCTCTCCTGGTGGCGTCTGTGCCCAATATACAGGGACTCGCTCCTTGGTGTGGAAGCCCAGGTTTGGTTCCAGTCTGAGGTCCTTTGCTGCATGTTGCATGTAAAATTAAAATTAAAGCATTTATATATATTCACAGCAGCCACAGCAGAGGAACAAGTAGTCTCTCTCACACGGGTACTGTGACAGGTCAGTAAAGCAGAAACAGAATTCATAACAAACTGTATTTTGTAGAAAAAAAAACACTCATTGGAAAGCGGTTAGCTGCTGTGTTTAAGTGACCTTGTCAGGTGATGCTGTGTAATTCACATCTTACCTTCTCTGTGTGGTTTAATTCATTTGGCGGTTAGCTCAGGGCCAAACCATGAAGGGACATAGAAATGCATTTGCTCTGCCTTTTCTCTGGAGAAGGCAACTAGGTGCAAGAGGGACTTAATCTACATGTCTGTGTGCATGATAATGTATGTATTTCAATGAGTGGATGACTCCCTTATACTCAATTTCCCAAAAGGTCCTGCTGTTTGCTGTGGTGCATTCAAAGCTCCCAGGTACATTCAACCTTGTATACCATAGGTTGTTGTGTGTCTGTGTGTGTGTAACCCTAATGAGACTCAGTAGGCTTATTTCTAAGCAGGAAATTGATGATGGTGAATAAGAGTCTAAAACTCTGTTTCAAAAAAGCCCCAAAATACATCAAGATCTGCATCATTTCTATCTTTTATTAATCTGTTTCTGTGTGTGTAAGCAGCCATGAATGTTTACCAAAGCCATTCATCCCTCTGATCCGTACATGGCTTCACCTCAGCTCAGCAGGTGTCTCAGCCGGTGTCAACATGCTTTCTGATACATCTCAGCTGCAGAAACATCTCTGCTGTTATATTTCAGCAGACAAAGAACGGCTTAGCGATGGGATAGCGTTTAAGAGGTTGGGGCCCTGAGTGTTTATATTATCTGCAGAGCGAGATAATCACCGTGGTTGACTAGCTCGGTCACATAGGCAGTTATCATGAATGTGCTCACGTTGGTGTTTGATGTTGTACTCAATCTGAAAGTAATAAATGACCCACGATTTTCATAGAGAAGAATTTCAGCGATGCAGCTCAGCAGTGAACAGTGGGGATGCATCATGTACTCTAATAAAGAAAGCTTTGTCTTCTTTGAAACCTGCAATGCAAAAGTGTATGCCTTAAAGATTAACCATGTGGCCAAAATAAACAGTTCAAAATGTGTTCTCACGCCGAAGACTTCCCTAACCCTAACAGATCTGTGTGAGATGACTGAGGTGAAAGAGCTAATGTTGGCGAGTAATGGTTTCCATCTATCTATCCATAGAAGCCTATCCCAGCTGACTTTGGGGCAGGAGGCAGGGTGTCCTGGTTTCCCTTTAACAAAAACTCTGCTGGAATTTTATGTTGAAAACACACCAATAAACATTCCAACAAGACATTATGTGATGTTTACTGTATGGTGTGTTTTATATACAGTAAATTAGGTAGGCCATCTGGTAGTGATCAAGAGTCCATATCTAAATGCATAATTTATTGTATTGTCTTGTATGGCCTACAACAGTGCTGTTGCTAGCAAAGAAAAAAAATAAAAAAGAAAAAAAGTGGGAAAGTTGAACAGGTTTTGAGCATCTTACTTTTACACGCCACAGGAGTGAAGGTAAAAGTTGAATTCAGGCTCATTTTGTATATTACAGGGTTCCCACACCTTTTTCATGAACAAATTCAAGCACTTTTCAAGCACCTTCAAGCACCAGTTTTTCCATTTTTCCAGCACCTTTAAATAGGTAGCCTACTAGTTGTGTTTGCCATGATGGTCATGGGAAGCGCAGCGGTGCCACTGTATGGCATAATAATATGGGTCTAATTAGCATTATTTCATATGGTGGTAGATTGACTGTTTTGTTTTTTAACTAATTGTGAATTGGCTTGTATTCTCAGCTTGCGAGCGGTGTATTGTGTAACTACCATAGCGCAATAACAGTGACCAACAGGTGTCGATAGTAGTCTACTGTTATTTCTCGGCAGAACACCAAGCGAGTATGATAACTGAGTTCTGCATGTAAAGGCATCGGATCAAGTGCGTAGCCGATTAGGAAACATTTTTGTTTTCTCTTGGTTTATTGAGATAGACATCACACAAATTTCAAGCATTTTCAAGCACTTCACAAAAAATTCAAGCATTTTCACAACCTTGAAAACTTGAAATTCAAGCATTTTCAAGGAATTCAAGCACCCGTGGGAACCCTGATAATAAATTTATCTGAATTTGAGAAAGAACCAACTAAGCATCCAGGGATGGGAGTGTGAAGGTGTCACAAGAGCTTGTTGGACAGTCGAGCAGTAACTAAAATCCCATCCTCCACAGTTTTTTAATGTCGGAATTGGGGGAGGCTAAGTCTGACAATTTCTGTAACTTTGTGAAACCAACAATTCAACAACCATGCCCACAGTGTGTAAAGGTGAGAAAGTAAGCAGGGTCTCATCCTCATATAGGGTCCCTATATAGGGTCAGATCCTCATATTAAAATGATTGCATCTCACCGCTCTCTATGGTGGCAGGGCAGTGCGGCCATTCAAAAGAGCTTTTTTTGCCTACTGCAGGGGATGTTCGTTATTAGCACGCCACTTTCTTTTGGGCCCGTGAAACTACTGTATACCGACCATTTTTAGAACAAATGGTTCTTTGAGGTAACACTGTTTAGCCAAACCATTTACTTTAATCATTTCACATGATATAATATTCTTTCATGTTGCAACAAGCATCTTCTAGAACCGTGTCAAGATGAATTCAAGCAGCTCTGAAGGGTTACCAGATAAGTGTACCGAATAAACCGTTAACCATGTATGAATGACTTTATAGGCTCTCTGCGGCACCAGTTTTTTTGCCGCAGACCATATTTCTCTTTCATTTAAGCATTTAGCTGTAAGCAGGGAGCGAGAAAGTTGAGTGAATGGTGAAATAAAGGAGAGAAAGAGAGGCATAGAAATTAAAAGATGCTGTACAGTATCTAGAGTATACAGTAAAACTGAGAGGATTAGAATAACTTAAAAAAAGGAAGTTGTGACAGTGGATGATTGACAGGTTGCAATGCATGGATAGATGGACTGAGAGAGGGAAGAGAGTTGGTGAGTGTGTGTGTGTGTGTGTGTGTGTGTGTGTGTGTGTGTGTGTGTGTGTGTGTGTGTGTGTGTGTGTGTGTGTGTGTAGATAAGAGGTGAAGGGGGATTGTGTGTATTCATGACAGGAGAACGTTGGAGGCTTAGTGACAGCTTTAGCGAGCCAGACAGCAATTAGGGTTATTGACACTGTGTGTGTGCGCGTGTGTGTGTGCGCGTGTGTGTGCGCGTGTGTGTGAGTGGGAGAGGTTGTTTAAAACTCTGACAGACTCAAAACCATGACTGTGAAAATATGGTGGCTCCTGTATTGACACTTATATATTCGTGTTCTATTTGTTTGTGTGCCTGAGACAGACAGACAGTTTATCTGCAGAGATACTGACGGTTATGTCACAGTAAATGTTGAATGGCAGCTTTGTGACTTTGTGTTGTAGTCTGTAGTTTATTTATACATATTGTAGCGGGTCAACTAGAATAATGCTGGAGTGCCAGTCAGAGTCAAGTCTGACAAAGTAAAATAAAACGGAACAAAAATAGTTACTCAACCCACACAAAATAATAACCATGCAGATCGACACAGCAATAACCCACGAAAGCTATTAAACACACAAACAATGTGATTTTCCAAAAGATATATTTTAACAATTATCATGCACAGTGCCGAAAGTTCAGTTCAGTGCAGAAAGTTTAGTTCTACGGAAGCCCCAAAAGGCCATACATACATACATTTTATTCCACCTGTTTTCCTTGATAACGAGATCATTTCCATAATTTCCGACAAAGGTTTGTACACTTGATCTCAAGACTGGAGTGAGGATTAGCCAAAGTGTATCAACCTTTGTCAGAAATTATAGATCAAATGGATTTTACAGTAGAGTAAATATTGCACATAATGCCTTTTTCAATTCAAAATAATGAACTTTGAGGCTGAATTGCTCCAAAATGATACAGTAAATATGCTTTATACTGAATGAGTGAACAGTCAGGATGGTCCTGAGATCAAGTGTATCAACCTTTTTTAGAAATTATGAATCAAAGGGATTTTACAGTGGTGTAATAGGTTTGCTCGCTCTGTATCATGGACTACATGCATTTGCCATATTCTGTAATACGGGCGCACTTGATTTAATACACTAGACTATCGTTTTGTTTTCTCGAGATCTCAAATTAATTATCTCGTATTTTATCATAATTATCACGGGAAAACGGGTGGAATAAAATGTATGTATGTATGTATGGCCTTCAAAGTTCAATTAAATTTGGGAAACTCCGTTCCAGTATTCCACAATAGCACAGTTCAGTCCAGTTCATGCGCCACCACAAAACAACTCAACAACTCGAAACCCCGCGGGCCTCAACACAAAATAAGGAAATTGTCTCAAAATAACCAGCGTCTCTCGTCGCGGTGCAGCAACCAAAACACACACAAACAAAAAACAAAAATGCAAACCGGGTACTCACTCAGTTAGTTTGTCAGTCAGACTTTTGCTCCACTGGAACCGGCGTCTCCCGACACTCCTGAGCCCGCTGGTCCCACCGGGGAAGGAACATCCAACAGACAAACCGTGCCGACTCCAACCACGAGGATTTAATCCTGAATCCGGACACTCTTTTCCTCATGGACTCTTCTTGTTTTTTTTCCCTCACCGGTGAGGAAGCCATGGATTGAGGTGAGTTTTAATGGAAAGGTGTGTAGAAATGTGGCTCTGACTATAGTGTCTTTATTGTCTACCATTCAAACCTGTGTGTGAAATTTATGCTGATTCAGCAGTCATCAGTCTCACTGGCACAGATATAATATTTCATGCAACATTTTCTCTTACAAATCAACAATTATTCTATTTTTAAAACCCCATTTTCAGTTCTATATTTTTTTTTCTACCTCCAGTTTGAAACGTATGAAGCCTTACTTTCATTCCAGCTACTCATCACGAGTGAGTGCAGAATGTTTATCAGACCAAAACAGTCTCCTGTCATTTACTTAAAAGCCAAATCCATCATCTGCAAATAAGCTGAAGTCTGTCCTCCACTGGGAACTGACACACGAGAATGGAAACTGCTTTTTATAGCGAAATTAACTGACAGAGCTTTGGATGGAGACAGAAAATGATGTGTGATGAGTTCAATGATGAAGTGAAAAAGTCTTTTAGCTTTGCCCGGCAGCTGTTTTATTTAAACCTCAGTTATTTGTTTATCGTTTGTCATTTTTGTTCATTAGTGAGTCCCATAAGTCCTCTGTTTTATTCTAGGCGAACAGCCGGTATTAACAAGCCATAATCACTCATGGTGTAAAGAAATGTAAGCTTGCACAAAAGCATTTGTCAAATGAAGGTAATGTGATATAACTCCAGTTTCCAGTACAAATTTGCTTCTATCCTGTGTAAATCTTGAGTCTTCTGCTTACTGTGTCTTGTTTGAAGACACCGACACTCAAAATGTTTTGAAACAAGCGGATTTATATTAAAAACATTTAGAATATTCTTACTGTGCAAGATTTATTTCACCCTTAAAAAAACAAAAAAACAATCCTAGGTCAACGATTGTCAAACAATATTTGAAAATGGGGATTTTCTTTCTGAGATCGGAACACATCAGTATACTGTACAGCATTTCGAGTGTAGGGAGATTGCTGTTACAGCAATATGGTGGTTAAAACTCCCAGTCTGACAAAACCAGATGCTGAACGAACTTTATATTAATGTGTGGGGGGTCATTAACAAATTACACTTTCTTTTTTTAAATACAGTTTATTTTTCAGACATGATAAACGCAGTTTTTTTTTAAATTGACATATACATGGCCTCACTGACACAAGGCTAGCTGAACTTAATAAACTGTGAAAACTTTCGATTTACAGAATCATGCTGAAATTGTAACATTTTGTCAGCCTCTATGTGGATCTCTTGCATTATTGCAACGTGAGATGGTTCATGTACTTTTTTCCCCTCCATTTTTTTCCGATTCGTAGCAGTGAGCTAAATTATCTCAATTATCTCAGTACTTAATAAACTAGTGCTTTGACGAACACAAAATGGTGCCTTGTTTCCGCTGCTTTTCCTCCAGTTTCTCAGCCAAGCCGACTGGTTGGACTGCCGCTGTGGTAGTTAGGCTCAACGTGGTGCCTGGTTTCCACTTTTTTGTGCCCACTGATTTTCCCGCTAAAGCTCAGATAGCAGAAATGGTCCTCCTCACCGTGGGTTGCCGCTGTGATACTTTGACACAAAATGGTGCCATGCAACGAAGTGTTCACACGTTTACCAACAGTTACCAGTCACAGTGTTAAACCCTGCAGAGACTGTGATAGACTAGAACACAACTATAGGTAGAGGTCTGGACAAGCTCAACACTGGGACTGGGTCATATGTGGCCCACACTCAGACCTGAACCAGCATTATACTTTAGATATTCCTTGTATACTTGGCACACAAAAAAGCCTTCTTAGATGCCCACCTGCACAAAAAATGACAGGCCTCAAATATCCAATAAGCTATTGCTGTTACATCTTTAGTGGCAGTAACAATACATACATTTCCGCCAACTAACCCACACATGGCACTAAAGGATCTCATAATAATAAGCCATCTGCTTCAGCTGTTGGTCAGTATCAAATTTGACTTTTGGTAGCAGATGAATAAAGCTGGTAAACCTCTAAATCTGTTCTCAAACCGAAACACAAACAAAGTTATATAGTATACACAGGTCATACCACAGGTCATTCAAGGTCAGGATACACACTAATGAAGGCTTCCTCGAATCATTTGGGATTTCTGCCTCATTTTATTGATTGCTGACCTGCAGTTAACACCTTATCCAATGCAACAAATAGCATTTCTGTCTTTCCTGCTGCAACATATGTTACAAATAGACACAGGTCATTAAGGCAGCCAGAGAAAGAGAGAAAGAGAGCAGAAGGGAGACATTTCTTCATAAATACCCAGACCTTAATCTGACCTGAGCCTGAAGCTGTACACAACAGCAAGTCTGACCTGGAACCGGACACTTTTGCTAATGAAATAACACCTAAGTCAAAACTATAAGGCAAAAAGTAACTACTCCTATTTACACTGGCTTTGTTTTATGGGCCTTGAAAAACCATACAACATAAACATAACTCACTTCTTGTTTTTTTTTCTGGAAGAGTTTGGTCATAGAGATAATGCAGATGTGAACATAGTTAATGTAGGTCAGTAAAGTCTTTCTGGTGATAAAGTTTCAGTTGAAAGCTCTGGAAAAGTTGAGTGCAGTGGTGGAGTTAAGGTCAAGCTCCACAGGGTACAGCACCAGTTTGCATGCTTACCACTAAATGGATGAATTAACTTGATACTCAGGTCTGCACAGTGTGTTGTTGAGATTTGGAAGGAGTAGGCTTTAGCTCCTCTGTTTTTGTTCCAAATGATAACCCAGAAAATCATTTTCTTTTTCTTTTATGTATGTGCTTTCTTAGCTCATTCTGTTTTCAGAAGACTTCAGTATACTTAACCAGGGAAATTGTTGTTTGGCTCCACCCACTGAGGTTTAACTGAGTGAGCTTATCTCTACCTCCAGACAAGCTCTGCCTCTAATGTTTGTTGATTTCAAACTCCAGTGTGTGGCATATGTATGAACAAGCACACACATAGAAATACAGAATTATTTTTTTCTGATTGCAGTTCATCTGGCCATCTTCCACGCTTTTGTTTGCTAAAATCCACAGTAGCCTATATTCTGGAAGAGGCTTCATCACAGTTTTTGGCAATCAGCAAACTGGCTCCATTTAGGAAGTGATATTCCACCACATCTCGTTCCTCTAGGTGCCAATCAGTAATTTAGCTGAGCAGTGGGTAAAATAGTCTATCACAATCCATCAGTGAGTCTGAGTAGAAGCCAAGTCGTAATCATCCCTGACATCAATGATCTGCGCAGGCTGAACATCGTCCAACATTTACAGTGAGTAAGAGAGAAGTTCTCATCAGCTACTTTATTGTAGCTACATTGAGTTGCTAGTGTTTCCTTTTTCTGTATGCAACCCTGATAAACCCAATGCTTTCAAATGACTCTCTGCGGGAATTTGAAACATCTGCACATATTTAGGTCACCCTAAAAGGCGGAATGGGTGGTAAATTCAATTCAAGGAGACAGATTAGATCAATATTCTGAGAATGACTCACAACACTTAACCTCCATCTTTGTGATGTCTTATCAGCTCCCATAGAGAAAAGAGACGGATAGATTTAGATTTAGATATTCTTCTTGAAATTAACAGACAGTCTGTGGTCTGCAAAAATTAATGCAGGTCATCAAGGACAGCCTGCATACATTATATCATGTCGTGCTGGAGTGTAGAATATATTATATTTTTCAACCCTTTGTTTGAATGAATGTAGACCATGTGAACATTGGACATTGCTTTTTATTGTGTCATGTATTTTAAGTCTACTAAACTCCATACTGAAATATCTCAACAACTATTTGATAAACTGTCTAAACTTTTGTACAGATGTTCATAGTTCCAAGAGGATGAAACATCTTGAATTTGGTGATCCTTCTGACTTTTCATTTAGATCAGTGGGTGAATTATCTCAAGAACTGTTGGATTGACGTGAAATCTGGTAAACGCATCACATTCCCTCTAAGTTTAAAATACCTTGGTTGATCTCCTGACTTTTGATCAGCGCTATCAAAAAAAAAAGAACTAAAACTGACACTCATCCATCAGCTACAGCTGTGTGGATGATGAACACTGAAAACACAGCTGCCAACACCAGCTTGTTGACATTGTGAGTGTGAGCATTTATTTTAAGCATACATCGAAGCCACTAGCATGGCTGTAAATCTTTAGTTTTCATCACCATCATTGATAAAGGATCTAACAGGTGCAGTGTGTACAAAGCAGAAAAAAGGGGTTACAACATCCTCCAATATCTGAACAAAGCAGACAATCAATATTAAAACTAGAAACATAAATGAACAGAAATCAATTGACACCAAAAGCTAATAAAACCAAAGGCATGTGAGATAAGGCAAATTAATTTTAAAGCCATCATCAGGCATGTAACCAAGGGCTTACTAGATTATTAGATAAATATTTCTTTCTTTCCTTCAGTCAGGATTGTTCTGATTTTAAGACTTTGTCTCCCTTTTCCCCTAAAACACAAAAAAACAAGAACACAACACTGAGGGATCTTGTGCAAAGGGATGGTCATAGAAAGAAGACAGGATCAGATGTATTTGTCATGCTGCAGATGAGTGAAGGATTAAATCGTGTTGAAACACCCAGAGGCCAGTGGAGTTTATTATATTCTTTTGTGGAGCTGTCCGTGGTGCTGAACAAGGATCAAGGCAAGCTGAAGTCAGTCAGCAGGTCTGTGCTTTGAACACAACAGTGCTGCAGGGAGACGAAAGACACAGAAAAAGAAAGAAAGTGCCCTAGGCAGTTAAACTTCGGCTTACAGTTTAGTTTTCCTGCAGTCTGATGTCACAACAGAGGAGATGGTTGAGTAGTAATCATTGTTTTTTGTATTTTGATTATATATTTTGTTTTTGAAAACAGGTGGCTTTTTCATTTCATGCAATGAAAGTGGCTCATTCCTGAAGCAAGACCTTAAGACAGTGATTTGTTTGGGTGTATGTGTTGCTGTCCATGCACAAAATAACAAGTTTCGTGAGTCAGTGAGCTGGCATGTTTGTGAAAAATAGCTCAAGGCTATTTGAATTTAGTCTGTGGAGTTTTGGAGAGGTTTGTAGCCATCTGCGGACTGTTTCATGGTCAAACAGATTCACTTTGGGGGTCTCCAGGTATGTCATTCTCTAATCTTCTTTTTATTTCAGGAAAGGAGATATTTAGAGAATAAATAGATATAATATAAATATTAGATGTTAAGTGGCTTTTGCATACAGTTTCTGGCATATGCAATCATAATGTGTAGAGAGCTGATGGTGATGGTGAGCACAGTACAGCATTAGTCATTAGAAAAATCTTATCTGTGAGGATAAATCGCAGGTTGAGGAACCACAGAGCCAAGTAACATGAAGACATCTTGGCCATGTGACGACATTCAAAGCCAGACAGGCCCGATGTAAAAATTTCTAGGCTAGTCTATATAGAGTCAGTATATTTCACTCATAGATGCCCTGGTTTCCACCCACAGTCCAACCACACTCCAGCTCAGGTGGAATTGAGACTGCCCACAGGGATGATGGCGAAAGTCTGCATGTCTGTGGTAGCACTGTGATGGACTGGTGGCCTGTCCAAAGTGTCTCCCTGAATTTCACCAAATAGGCTTTAGCTGCCCAAGACCCTTAAGAAAAAGAGTAAGTTGGGAGAGAGTATGAATAAATGAAGGCTGATGTTTTGAAAAGTTTCCCAGAGATCTGGAGCGTTCACAACAGAGTGTGAATGTGTCTCTGTCCGAGGTGCTGAAAATCTTCACGGCCAGATGAGCCCAGCTTTGCAGACATCTGTCCATGGTGCTGAAATCCAGCGACACGCTCTCAGCCACGAGACGTGCAGCCACAGATGTGGCCAGTCAGAGCGTGAACAGGGAAGACATGAAAACCTGCTTTAAAAAAATAAGCTCCTCTTGAAAGTGAACTGAAACACCCAGAATTAAAGTTTTAGCTTTGCACAGTAACTACAAATATATGTATAGGCTAACTATACAGTTGCAGGGCATGATGACATGACCATGTACCAGTTTGGTTATATTCTAATTACTTTCTGATTGCATCTACTTTACCGATTATTTACTCTCACTCAGATTTTGTCCATTCTAATATAGATTTGTGATATGTTTTGTAACCTAGTGTCTTATAGGTGCGGTTGCTATGCCAATCCTGTGATGGAGGTTTTAAAGGCAAGTCAAACCAATTTCTTTAATAGTTTCTTAGCCATTATGAAAACAGTCACAAAGTACAGTATTAAAGAATAGTCGATGTATTTCCCCACAATTCCAGGCAGCATTAGCTTCCATTTCCCCATATATTATGAATTATTATCTATTAGTAGGCTCTTAGTGGTCACATAATCCAATACAGTGAATTTTTGTTGCATTATTCTTGTCAATGTTGCATTATAGGCTGGTAATCCAGTTTAAACCGATTAATTAAAAAAGTTTGCCATTTTCGTATACTGATGACCTAACTTTATCAAAAATGTATGTATGGAAGGAAAATGTTTCAATTTCTGGCTGTGTCCATCCCCTCTGCCATTTCAGAGGCAGATGGAGCCAATTGTTTGGCAGACTTGCAAATGTTACATTCTGCCATGTCAAACTTTTTCACAGAAGCAGCTCATCAAATATTTATTTTGTGGACTTCTTCAGACTTAATCAGAAAAGTTCTGACTATAAAAAAAAACAATTGGGGAATATAGAATATGCAATTTTCCAATAATCACTTGCCACAGTACGTTAAGTAGGGTTGTGGAAATGTAAGGTACCAAAGTACATGTGGCAGAGCTTGAGCCGTTCAAATTATTTAATTTCAGAAGAGACAATAAACAAAGCTTATGAATGTCAAGCAAGTTCAGGTAAAAAACAGGTGAGGCAGTTCAAACTCGCAAACAAATCCAGTAAGGAGCAGGCGAGAAATAAAAGTCCAAATGGTAAACTAGGTTCAGTAAAGCAAGGCAAAAATCCCAAAATATCCAGAAAACAAAACATGAGGAAACACACTGAAACAATGAAGGCTGAATCCAAATGTCTGCAGTCCTCACTGGACATTGCTGAGAGTTGTCCAAACCCACAATTCATCCAGTCCACAAGAGGACTCAAGTGCATTCCCGCAGACTTCTACAGTCCACTTGGGGTTCAGACTTCACCAGATTTCACTAATGTAATTATCCATGAGTCATTGCAATATAGATGTGATGTTGTAGTTTTTCCACTTTTAGAATAAAAACAGAAAACCTATTATAAATCATTATTATGAGTCAAACCGTTACTATGAAAACACTACTTGAGTTATGTAGTCAAGAAATAACATTGAACCGCATCATGATACAGAAACATGACTACTGGCTCAAACATTTCCACAGCAATGAATTCAACAGACTTGAGGCCTGTCTGTCAGCATCTCGTGCCCTCGCAATGCAGAAGTGATGACGGTGTACAAATCATAGTAAATAGAAGTCTGCCCTAAGTCCAGAGGCTGGACATTTTGATTCAGCCAAAGACTAAATACACTGGAGGGGGCAGGATAACAAGATACAGGTGAAAACTAATCAGGAACAGGTGAAACGAATTAGTAGAGTAGACCTCGGGTGGGAAAAGACAACATAGGCAGGAAGTAAAGTTACAGGCACAAGGAGGAGGAAGAATACAAAATAAAATAGGCTTGTGAAATGCTTAGCTTTGAAGTAAAGGCTAAAGGGGTAAAATATGCACAAAAAACACTAGTTGTGTTTTAAACCAACCTACTGTTTACATAATTCTATTCATACTGTTGTTAACAAACCATGACATTCAAATGGCCCCTTCAGACACACGGACTAAGTGGAATCCAGCAGTTTTTCAATGAAAAGGTCTTTTTTTCAAATCCTTGGATGTTCTTTTATGAAAGTGGGCACCCCTGCCTGTTTAGATATTGAACAACCCTGTAGGTAAAAGCATTACCTGAAAAAAGTAAATGTTCACATGCATTTATTTGGCCTAAGAGCCAAAGTCTTCTCGAAGTTTCCATTAGGAAACAAACAAGGACAGAGCCCAGGCAGAAGAGCGTTTTCACGGCCACTTTCCACAAACATTCGCTTTAAATGCTGTTTTAATTATTCAAGGCTGTGCGTGGGAAAGATATGTAGGGTATGTCTGTGTGTGTGTGTTTGTGAGGTTGATACATTTATGATGAGGAAAACATAAATCTCTGTTCTATCAGATTAAATCTTACTGCTCCCTCCTCTTCATACTCACCACTTCAGTCAGCGCCGGTCCTGGCCACATGGGCGCCCCCCTCTGCCTCGTCAACCCCCCCCTACAGGGGGCGCCCGCTCCGCTAACTTGATGAGCGGTATCGAAAATTCGCGAGGTTTTTTTCATTTTCGGGCGCCCCCCACGGAGACGGCGCCCTGGGCGGCCGCCCACATTGCCCATAGCTAGGACCGGCCCTGACTTCAGTCAACCCTAATTCTGGTTTGTAGCGGAATCAGGGTCGCTGTGCCACCTAAAGACAGATATTCTAGCAGTGTGCGTGTGCGCATTTGTGTGCGGGAAATGTGTATGATGAATGAGCAGGAGTAAAACCTTTGACAACAATCATGGCTTTGTCTCAGACTCTGTACCGTGCGAGTGTTTCTTTTGTTTGTACCTATGCTCTTTTGTGTTTTCAAGTGAGTGTGTGACTGGCTGCATTGCTGCAACACTGTGTTTGTGTGTGTTTGCGTATAAGTGCGTCTGAACGGCTGCATGCTCCCGTCAAACGCGTATGTGAATCCTTGCCAAGTCACAGATATAAATAAACCGAAGCAGTGGCTGATACCCTGGTTGAGGGGGCCTTGTGCTCCGGCAGATGTAGCTGACAGTTGAAGTGTGCCTCTCTGTATGCGTGTATGCAGTTTGGGTTGTTTAGTTGGAGAACTAACTTGGTAGTTTCATACATACATTTTGCCTTCTTAGTGTGTGTGTGTGTGTGTGTGTGTGTGTGTGTGTGTGTGTGTGTGTGTGTGTGTGTGTGTGTGTGTGTGTGTGTGTGTGTGTGCGTTTGCGTGTGTGTGGGATGGGTAATGAGGAGACTTAAGAACTGAAGTAAAATTTTGTATTCGTTGCAGCTGTGCCCTAGCCTAAATGAAGTGAAAGTACACACACACACACACACACACACACACACACACACACACACACACACACACACACACACACACAGAAAATAAATATCCAAGTACTGACATGTTTTCTCAGTATTGCAAGATAGCAAATTTGTTGCTCCTGAATTCATATTCAGCAGGAGCGTGTGCTCAGCACTGTGCGGCTTGCTAAATATACGCTGCTAAACACTTTATTATTGGTCTGCTAACTCATCTGTACCTGCCAGAGATGCACACGTGAAAATCAACTGAGAGGAGTGAAGCTTTCGGCTCTGCGGAAGCCACACTTGGCATTTGAAAAGGAGAGTATGTTCTGTCAGAATGTGGAACAGCTGAAATACCTGATGTCGAGTTTTCAGTTTTATTTCTGATCATTTATACTTTAAGATTTTTCAAACCCTTCCGAACAACAACAAAAGTGTTTCATAGTGGATTATTTTCTTCCAGAAAAAGAAAAAAAAACAGCGGTCCAACAACAACATCATTTTTTGGAGGAATTTATTATCATCATTTGTAGAGGTTTATTACATTTATCATTGCTTTAGTAAGAATGAACCTCAAATCTGTCGCTTGTATGACATCTGACTGCAGCGAATGTCTTTTATAAAATTCATTAAATGAACGTTTCAAACTTCTGCGTGTGAATCTTCCAGATTATTTCAGTTCTGTTCTCTGACACAGAAACTGTTGGAGACTGATGTAGAAAATCTGCCGTCAGTAAGGAGGATAATCTTTTCATATCTGGTGGAATGGACAGAACTTGATGTGCTGTTGGTTTATATCGAGTTGTAATGAATAATGTGATATGGAAAATGTCTTTGCACTTCATCAGACTAACATCAAATATAGTAGTTCAGATCTTACATTGTAAATAAATAAATATTATCCTAGATATACACAGAGGACCTTTTTAAGCTGTGGTTTTAAGTAAAATCATTCTAAGCTCTAGTTCTCTCCATATCAAACATCCCTGTTACCACTTCTTTCTAGATTTGCTTGTTGCTCGTCCAGTTTCCCTTTTCTTTTGCTTCTGTGGGCTCCGGTAATTGTCCTGACTGTGTACCTGCAAAAAGACTACATCTTGTAATAGATGACACTGTGCTGCTAACTTGTCTCCGCTGTGTGTACTTTTCAAGCGCGACGAGGACAATTAAAGCTTGGAAAACTGTTTTGAACATTAGGTATGGGCCTATCACCCTGGGTTTCGTTGAATGTGTAAATATAGTTTTTTGCTTTTTAACTTGCATCCTTCTACATCAGGTAGAAATAAGACAAAGTAAAGTTCTCTTTCTCTGCACCTATCAAATCTAAACAAGTACAATTGAGACTTTACATGAAAATATTCATGGAAATATCCACATCAGCTATTGGGGATCAACAATATGCAGCTGTGAATGTGGCCGAATGCTGCACAGTATTACAGACTGGGGTGTTGGATTCTCAGTGGGATTTTCAGTTATTTTCACCCCCAGGGAGTCATTCGATTAAATATTTCATGAGACGTATAACTTAATGATGTCTTAAATATCTGTCATTTAATAAAGGGCATTTCTTTGGCAAAGACGGGGCATTATTTACTTTACTCGCTTCTACTCTCTCCATTTCAGTTTTAGCCACCTTTCCTTTCCCCTCTTTGTTTTTTCTTTTCCCTCCCTCTTCGTTTGATTAGTCTTTCCTTTTTAGAGGATACTAGCTGCCGTCTGATATTACACTGTTTTGACATGGACAACACATACGCACACACACTAACACAACAACAACACCCAACACACAGAGCTGTCATGATCTTATCTCAGGTATATAATTGATAGAGACAAATTCAGAGCCATAGACGGTCAATGTTAGTGACACTAAGACAAGCACACTCACCGAATACAGAATAGGTTCCACCTCTGTGTGTGTGTGTGTGTGTGTGTGTGTGTGTGTGTGTGTGTGTGTGTGTGTGTGTGTGTGTGTGTGTGTGTGTGTGTGTGTGTATTTCTATCCTGATGGGGACAACAACCTGACTTTTCACTCACGCGGTGGGGTCCAGTTTTTCCCGTGGGGACCAAAACTCGGTCCCCACAGGCACGAGCATTGCAATCAATAGAAAACAGTCTCCTGATATGCCTAGTGCGGTTTTCTTGAAAAAAAAAAATGGACCCCATGAAATCAGTTTTTACGACTTGGTGTGTGTGGGGTTGTGTCCCCAGTGGTCAGAGATGGTATTGCAGTGTGTAAGTTTGCACCGGTGGGGACATTTTCCTGACAAAGTGTATAAGTTACACACTTACACACTTTGTCAGGAATGTCCCCACCTGTCACTCCTGACAAAGTGTATAAGTTACACACTTTGTCAGGAATGTCCCCACCGGTCACCGAGCAAAGAACATAATATTTCATACAGATTAATGCAATTTTAAGTGATCAAATTTTGATATTATTTTGCCTGAAATCAACAAGGGAAGCAATTTAATCACTATAACCTACTTTGAATGCAGTCTCATTTTTGTTAGCTGTATGAATATTAAAGTATAAAAATATACCTGCACATACATTTAGAAAGAAATAAAAGGTGGTCAAAGGTCAAGGTCAAAGTGATCTCACATAACATGTATCAGGTCATAATTCCAGAATTCATATGCTAATTTGACAAAACTTCACAAATGTCCAATTAGGTAAAAATACAAAGTGATGACATTTCATAGGTCAAAGGTCAGTCTCATTTTTGAAAGCCTGCTATCTCAGGAAAGCCTTTAGAGAATTCCTTCAAATTTGGCACAAACATTCACTTGGACTCAAAGATGAACTGATTAGATTTTGATGGTCAAAGGTCAAGGTGACCACACATGACATGTATCAGGCCATAATTCAAGATTCTAACGCTAATTATGACAAAACAATTAGGTAAAAATATAAAGTGGTCAAAGATCAGAGGTCAGTCTCATTCTTGAAAGCCTGAAATATGTAATTGCTGAGTGAGGATGTATTGGTTACAGGTGTAAACCATGGTAAAATTCCAGATATGTAAAGTTCTAATTTCCATGTTAACCGTAGTTGATAATCACGAAATGGAAAACTTGTGAGAGACTTTATCCAAGTCTCCTACACAGCTGCAGCTTGCAATATGGGAGGGAGGACAGTTGCTGCCCTCTGAACATTTTTCTGTCTGAAGTCTGGGTATATTTTGTTTTCTATAAGAAGGCAGAGGGACAGTCTGTTGAAGTTAGCCGTCCTGTTTGTAGAAGCTACAAAAAGGTTGTTGCAAGCGGTGACAACACTCACACATACTCATCTTAGCTCTAATCACCTTATTTTCTCCAACTGCAAATATGAATTATGTATCTCAGTAGAAATGGCAGCACTTTAAGATGTCCTTCTTTGATGTCCTACATTAAATGGATATTAAACAGCCCACTGGTATGCTCCATGTGAGGTTTATAGGGAACAACAAGAAAATTGGTTTGCGCATTGATTAGATCTTAGATCAAAATACAAGCCATAAGACCAAGTAAAATTGGATGAACCAAAATTTCTTTCAATTAAATCAGGGCAAAACTGAGGTCACTGTTTCTGGCAATAAAGAGAAGATTTCGATTAGCAAGCACATTGAGTCACTATCTTTAACAACTCAAGATCAAGTCCAAAACCTTGCCGTGCTGATTTGAGACTTAGATCTGACCTTCATATCAAACCAATCATCCAAACAGCCTTCAGTCAACTTAAGAACATATCCAGAGTGAAGGACTTTATGTCCCAGACTCACCAGGAGAAGCTGTGACAAAGTGGTGACACCATTTGTCTCATTTGTATTACCAGCCTGTGTGAAATTATCTTTGTTTTCTGCCATTTTACTACGAGTAATTATCATTTTACAGAGACAGACTATCCCGGGTTTGTTTGTGTTTTGTATTATGTTTGGTTATATTTCATAGTTCAACATCTTTGGTGAAAATAAACTCTTACAAGTATTGTTAAATTCAGTTATACTTTATTGATTTAGTTTTTGTCAAAAGAAGTTAAATTAACAATCATTTGTGTTACTTACCATACTCACCATGTGGTCAGAATCAAAAGGAGGAAGTGCCACACTATTTCCTGCTTTTATACTCTGAGTGACATGATTCGAGGAGGTCTTTGGACTAGTCCAAATGAGGGTAGGTAAGGTACATTAGTTTTAGGTATTTTATAGATTTGTTTGTTATTTCATATAGGTATGGGTAAAGTAGGTTTTTTTAGGTAAAACAGGTAAGAGTGTTTTACTGTAAAGCAATTTAAGTTTTAACTTAGAAACTAGCTAATTGGAAATTAGGGAATTACCATTATTGGTATGACCATGGAGGTTGGGCCAGGAAGAGACTATTAGAGACTATTTAGGCAGTAGCTTTTTGTCGGTCGAAGAGAACAGAGGGGAAACTTAGTGCTGATCCAGTGTAGTGATTTACACTTTATGTTGACTCTTGCAGTGTTATAAGTTGAGTTATATTTAGTTCAACTCAGTTAACTGTTCAGTTACTCCTTTTTTGCTGTATATACTTTTTTCTATTTTTGTGAAGCTGGAAGCACTTGTGAATAAACTTATGCCGCTCTGGTCAGCTTCTCAACAAGCTGATTCCTGCTTTCATCTCCAGTAGACTCACTATGCTACTGGTCTTCAGATCACTAAATGGTTTAAGTCCAGAGTACATGAATGACATGTTGGTAGAATATAAACCCAGTAGGCCTCTGAGGTCAGTTCAGATGGTGGCGCACAGAGTTTAAACTGGACAGGGTGAAGCAGCATTTAGCTGTTATGCTGCACACAATAAACTGCCAGCAGAGCTGGAATCAGCCCCACCTGTAACCATTTTTAAATCCAGGTTAAAAATGTTTCCTTTCTCATGTGCTTATAATTGAGCTCTTTTAAAGCGCTCTTTTAAAGTTTTAGTCTTTCATTTGCACTTTATGTCCTTTTACTGATTGTAATACAAATCAATATTATATATATTTAGTCTGTTTTATTTTAAATTCTCTCTTTTGGATATTCTCAGAGGTAGATATAAAGAATAAAAGTAAGAAGTAATATAAATATAAACACTACATACAAGAACAAGCATGAAATACAACAACACAGATCTGCTACAATGTTCACACTGATCAGCTGATTGAAGGTCCACACCTATGTAATTAGTCTGGTTTTAAATTAATTTCCGGTAACATAGTGGCAGAAACGTGAAAGTTCCTATAACCCTCTTCAGATTAAAAGCATCACATTCATTCACGAATGGAATATTTTTATTGTGAAGGAGGATAAACAGGAAATGCCGTCATTACGTCTAACAATTGACTGTTGATGGTGGCGGTGGGGACCGCTAAAGTCAGGACAGGTGTGTGTTCGTGCTGAATCAGCGGTATGTACACCTTTTCTGACACCAGCGGTCCCCACCGCTACCGCCCCCCCCCTCATTCCCACCACCTGGTGATGACGTTGAATGACCCGCCCCCTCACAGTCAGTCGGAGCGTCTCGAACAGAGGTAGACAGAGAGGAGAGACATTAGCGACAGCGGAAAAAAAGATGGAAACTACGTAAGTACTAAAAACTAATATTAGGTTGATAATTCGTTTTTAGGCTTTTTGTGTGTCCTGTCTTAATTAGTAACTTTGCATGTTATTGTTTGCTGTGTTATTGTTTGCTGTCGGAAGCATTTTTTCCAGCAGAGCCTCAGAGGCTTTACAGTCTGTACAGGGAGTAATGTCAGCAAATGCTAACATTAGCTAGACAGTCACATGTTTCTAATGTTGCTAGCAGAGAGCTAACACACATTTTTATTTCCATATACTTGTCTGTGCATTCTATGGCCATATTAAAATTAAAACATTTGACATTTAATTTCCACTTCAGAGAAGTTTAAGTCTGTGAAAATTAAATGTTTTAATTCTAATATGGTCATACAATGTCCAGACAAGTATGTGAAGATGAAGATGTAAATTATATTACTGCTTTTTAATTTTGAGTCATATAAGACAGACATGGAAAATTATAATGCTATTGTAGAATTACATTTTCATTTGAATTAAGTCCACTTTACGCTTCCAGAGGCTGCCTCAGATTTGCAGCATTTTGATGTAATATTCAACTAATATCATGTTCTTAAGTTAACTAGGAGCCTAAAAGCTTAACACAGTTAAAATTGTAGCTAGTTGAAATTAGTGACAATGTTTGGTTAAGAAATGATAGACATCTTTGAGAGATTTTTTTAAGTCATGCATTTTTAGGTCAATTATTACATCAGCAAGGTGAACTTGTATTGTGTTTCACATCATGCAGATGGAGCAGGCAACTCACCAGGACAAAGGCAGGCTTACGTCACTGTACAGGGCACCAAACAGAGGTAATACAAGTTGTGATACAATATTAAGATTGCAATACATACTTATCTATTTTTGATTAAACATGGAGGGTCTGGTGAGAATAGCAGGGATTTTGAATGTCCTAATCTGAGCTGCATCTTACATCTCAATTCAAATGTTATTTGTACAGCCCAAATTCACAAACACATTTATTCTCAAAGGCTTTACAGTCTGTACAGGGAGTGACTCCCTCTGTCTTCATCCTTACATTGTCTTTTCCTTCCAAATCATTGCAGATGACATTGTGTGCCACGGATACTCATCGTGCAACAAGCTCCCATCCTGCGGTCATGTGTGAGAAAGGCATGGAAGAAGACTCTTGCCCACAGGACACACCTCAACAGGTACACAAACCTTCATCACTTGATGTTTACTTTTACAGTCTCTGTAAGTTTGAGTTGAGCAACTAAATAAAGCAAGTAAGCTCATTCCTAGGGGTAGTGTATTGTCAATCAGGTCTACTCACAGTTAAGTCTAATGCCTCAATGAGGCAAAAGATAAAGGGACTTTTAAGATGAATGTCACCCTCTATGAATAGTTTCCCTATTATGGCTGTAATCTGGCACATTTACGACGTCCCCACAGTGCACGTTTTATGTTACGATTAGTGTTGAATACAATAGTGTTAAATACAATCCAGACATGCTTTGTCCCCATAAAGGATGGTGACATGGTGTGTAAAAATGTCCCCATTAAGCTTGTTGTATTGAAGATGTGTGACAGCAAACACAGCTTGACTTATTGGTCTGAAATATTTCAGTACAATTTGGAGATTTCTTTTCCTCTCAAGTCTGGTATTTTGGCAAGTACAGTGGTCCCTCGTTTATCGCGGGGGATACGTTCTAAAAATAACCCGCAATAAACGAAATCCGCGAAGTAAGTTTTACAATTATTATACATGTTTTAAGGCGGTAAAACCCCTAACCACACACTTTATACACCTTTTTACACGCATTTTGTACAGTACACCCTTAGTTGATCAGGACGCAGAACACGTGCGGTTCTCCCTTAGCCAATTCAGGACGCAAAACACGTTGCATGTTCATACTGTACAGTACGCTGTGAAAAAAAAAGCATGCAAAATTACACAAAAAACCTGCGAAACAGCGAGTCCGCGAAAAGTGAACCGCGTGATAGCGAGGGACGACTGTACAATGCAGCGGCAGGAGAGAGCAGTTCATGTTTGGTTAGCATTGTGCATTAGGCAGGCTAGTCTATCCATCCTGAAGATTCTGCTGAGAGATTTATTATGAACAGTGTTTTCTGTCCGTCTTAGGAAAACAAAATGACGTTGTGATTTTTGATCAGGACTTTACCTGTCTAGTAGGTGATTACCTAATAAACGGCTGATTAGTCAAACATTTATTCCCAGCCCTTGTTTCCTTGTAAAATCAGTAATTCATAGCAAAAACCAGATCATTCCCTTGTTGACAGTTAAAGTTCATATATTTGGCTGACCACATCGTAAGTGTAAAGCAGCACATGTGAAATGGAGTAAGATTGTGATATTGTTAGAGAAACTGCTTTAGGCCAACACAACAAATCACTCCAGCACAAGTCTCTGCAGATTTGTATTGTAGCAAAACAATTGCTGTTTTCATTTAGATTGGACTTGAGATGTTTTCTCTGGTAAACCTGATTTTCTGATCTTTCTTTTTCAGAAAGAGCTAAGCCCTCTCAGTGACAGTGACAGTGACAGTGACGGTGCCATTATCCTTGACCTCTCTCATGCCAGCGTACCTGTGCTCACAAGAACAGAAGACAGTGTAATTGTACGTTTATTTAAAAACTGCATTTTCTCATATTTTAGTTTTACCTTTACAGTATTTAATTAAGAAATACACAGGTTGTAGTTTTATTCCATATGACACATGACATTAGCAAGTGAAGTGTAAGTAAAGAAAATATGGATAACAAAATATTGATTTAAAGTGGCTAGTAGTGAACGGATTTGAACTGCCGTTTGCTACTTTGTTATCCATAATCTGATCAGCCCAGTTCTTTATTAGCACTTTAACTAAATAATTATTTTTTTGTTGTTTTTTAAAGAATTAATTCGTAACAGCATTAGAATTCATTATTTTACTGCAAATATATAAATATTCAATATCAATCAACTCAATATCTTACTAGAAACAAATCTAAAATGTTGATTAAACAAATCAAATTCATCACATCAAAATACTGAGAGAAATTAAGGAAAAATTAAGAACTCAGTCAGTATGAGTCCTTCCTCTTGTCCTAGAACACCTTAGCAGCCACCTGACAAAACCCTAGAAACAATTAAGAACACCTGAGAAACCAACTTGCAAAAGTCTGGGCACAGTTAGGTTCATAAAAGTTAATGAATGTACTGTTGTGGTTGCCAAAGTATGCACATTGTATATATTTTACTATTTATCCAGTTTAATGTTGTATTTGAGCCAAGATTTCACAGTTTCTTAAGTGTAGCCTTTTTTCTTTCTTCTAACAATAAGCTTTTTTAATTTTTTTTATCTGAAGAGAGAAATGCTTGAATGTGTGGAAGACTCTCTATCAAGCTCTGAGGATGGGTATTTTCCTGATGGAGAGACAGGAATTGACAGTTCAGCAGAAGAAGAGAGAAAAGTACAGCAAACACATGTCCAACCACGCAAGATGGCACCTTCTTGTTCCCTGGCTGCACACACTACAAAGGGTAAGCTGTTTTCTGTAGTAGATAATGAATGGGTCAGCCTCCTGGTGTCATTCTTTAGTCTCCACCTTTATTTAAGTTAAGTTTTAAGTGTTATATTTACTCATTAATTGAATCAGCTCCCTTTCCCTTCACTTCTTTTTTCCCTCTTTCCCATCAGCAGTACATTTAATAACTCGCCAGAAAAACACAGAACTAGTCTACTGGATTTTTTAACTTGTGATTTTGTTTACAGCAGCAGGTGCCCTGCATGTGGAGGAGGCTTGTTAATGTAGCCTATGGAAAAGATACCAATGTGGTAGCTAACAAGTGACATCTACACTGGTGTGTTCACTGTCGCTTAACCTGGTCCGTGCTTGTAACAACAACTCTGTGTTTCTGTGTTTCTATACCTGAACGCCGTTTTGAACTTTAGTTAGTTTCAGTGAAGCATTGATCATGGTTGTAAGTTTTACTGTAGGTGGCTTTTATTCAAACAGTGAAGGTACGGTACGTTACCAGTTACAGTTACTATCTTGTATTAATATACTTATTTCTTATTTTAACAGCATCCCCGAGCTCTAAGAAAAGACGGCGGTCTGTTGAGTCAGAGAGTGATGACCCTCAAACCCTCAAAGGTATTTAACACACTCCATGTTGTTCTTATCACAAGTTATGAAATGTTTTCTTCAGCCCATTCTCCAGCAGAGTAGGTGGTGGCAATGCTCCTTAAACTCTTGTTGCTGTCCGCTATTAAATAAAAGAAGTAGAATCAGGCTGTGTGGTACCTGCTGGAGTCTGGAAAAGACTCCACCCACACCTGCTTTGTTGGAGGCAGATGAGAAGCAGCACCTGATGCTAGCGTTAGCAGCCAGCCTCACCAAGCTACACTCGACCTCGAGCAAGGCGTTCAGATGCAAACTGCTAAGTCTGCTAACGACCGATTAACAAACTGCCTCACTAAATGGACTGCAGGTCAGAGGCAGTGTTAAAGGACAGCAGAGATTTGACAGAGAGCATCAGAGAGAGATAACTTTATTTAATGAGTCACAGAGACTTTTACTGTGCTGTCAAACTGATGTCAGAGGTTTGTCCTGATGCTCATATTGAATATAAAACTTTTTAAATTTTTTTATATAATCATATTTCATGTTAATTATTTTCCATTCATTTATTCAGCTACTAAATCTAGTCTGATTTGAAACATGTTTGAATATGTTTGGAGGCTTTTCACAGAAAAAAGCGATTCCTTTAGATTAATTAATCAGAGCCTATAATATATTATATTTTTTTTAATCGCTTGACAGCCCTAATAAAAATAGTACTCACCATCATTCATTATTTCAACAGGATCCTCAAAACACAAGACAAGACTGAAACCTGTTGAGACTGGCGGTGACTCTAAACGAAGTATTTCAAACACTGTGCATAACTATAACTATTAGGTTTACTTAGTTACATTAATCTTTAGAAAAATCTGGTTACTGACAAACTGCAGGCAACAGTGTGTGAGAGATAGCACCTCTCTTCACAGCAGGAGATAACCTGGTGACTTGTTGTAAATGTATTCATTGGTTAGTCTTGTTAGTCTGTTATGCAGACAGTGCAGACAGCACAGCACTTAATAAATTGATCTGTAATCCTGGAGATTCCCAGTTTATTCTATAATATAAAATACATAAAAAGTTGGTATTGCACCATTCTGTACAAAAAATTACATAAAAAGGTTAATTTTTTTATTATTTAATTATTTAATAATTATTTTTATATATTTTTTTCTAAGGCTTTGTCTTGATATCAAAATATCAAATCATCAAATGAAATTTAATGTATATCACGCCAAGTTACAATGAAGTTACCTTTAGCCATTTTTCATATAGGGCAGGTTGACACCAAATTCTTTGGCATTACAAAGAAATCCCACCATGAGCTGCACTTGGTGACAATGTCAAGGAGAAACTTAACTGAATAACTGAACGGTTGATGAATTGCCAATTGAATCGTTAGTCTCCACTCCTGATTTTCTTTTTTGCTTTTCTTTCATAGGAACATCAAAGAAGAGAAGCTGGTCACCTGGTGAAATCCGGGCTGTGGAAAAAACACTCAATGATTTCATTGAATCTGGTAAAGTGCCCGGCAAATCACAATGCAATGCCTGCATTAAGGCTTCACCAGAGGCGCTGAAAAACAGAAGCTGGACTGCTGTAAAATTTTATGTTAAAAACAGGATCACTGCCATTCAGCGTCAAAGTGCCAAAAGATTTTATTGAAAAGCAAAGAGCACTTGAATGTTTTGTTAATTGAATTTTGTTCAGATGTTGGCCATATGTTAATAAAAGCCATTTAAGATTAACTTCAAAATGCCTGTCTTGTGTGAGAACATTTAAAGTTAAGTAGAGCTCTATTCTTCACCTCTGTGAGGCTTATAGACATGATATGGGTGGGGCTGGGGGTTGGCTCCAGTGGGGACCAGCCGTTGCCTCCAGTGGGGACCAACGGCTGGTCCTCACTGGAGCCAAAAATTCAGGTTTAAAATTTATGTGAGAGTATTTGATGCTTTAAGTCATTTTCATGCTCACGTGAATTTTTAAAAAATTTAGCAGTTAAAACCAAGTCTCTAGACCACTCAGAAAGGGTGGATCCCACAAGGACCCTTCGAGTCAGTGGACCTCACGGGGAAATAAAAACGGGTATGTGTGTGTGTGTGTGTGTGTGTGTGTGTGTGTGTGTGTGTGTGTGTGTGTACTTCCTGACATCCTGCATTAAGCATGAGGCCAGGTCTCGGGCACACACACAGCGATGTGTGAGTCACACTGATTAGTCTGTCCTGCACTGGTCTGTGAAGCAGCCAAGCCGTTGCCTACTTTGTATGCCGTGTGTGTGTGTGTGTGTGTGTGGGCTTGTGTGTGGGCTTGTGTGTGGGCTTGTGTATGATGGGCAGGTAGAGTATTAGCCTGTGAGGAGCTAGGTCCTTGTTAGCAGGCATCTGGCAGGCAGGTAGATGTAGAGCGACAGAAAGGTTTGCGGCATACACACACACACACACACACACACACACACACACACACACACACACACACACACACACACACACACACCTTGACTATCTTTCTGAATGCAGAACTAGACAGGTGGACATGTACAAACCAATAACACCGCTCATTCACAGTTGTTGCTGCATACTGAGATGTGAATCGGATCTTTTCTTCTTCCTGTTTATTTATTTTCTTATTTCTCACCACAAATCATTACTTCAGCTTGTTTACACTGGAATTTCATGTAGTAACAAAGCCTGGGAGAAGTTTAAGTTTTGTTTCCATATCTGCTCAAGTTTCAGTCGAACGCTTTTCCCATAATCTCAAAGGACTTTGGAATCCATGGTCTTGGACCAAAGATCCATCTCTGTAGGGATCCTTTCCATAAGGTTGTCAGACACTTAGAATAACAGCTTTAGTGGACGTACTTCGACAGGCGCTTTTGTCCCCAGGGATTAGCCACATTGCCATCATTGCAGCTTGTTTCATGAATATTCTGACATCCAACTTGATTCAACCAAAGCATCCTTGTTGAATTTTGGAAAGGCAGTGAAAAGGTTAATGGGAAAAAAATTTGATTTTGTCTCCTGTTGAAATGTGTTTTAACGATTATCTGTGGTGTTTTTTTTGCTGCACCCTGCTGGCCGTTGGTAGGGTTTTCCATTATCTCCCATTATCTCCTGTTTCAGTTTAGCCATCCAAATAAATTAAGCTATTTATGTGTTATGGTTAGCCTTCCATGCCAAATGCAGGGTTGATGTTTTTTTTTTTTTGTTTGTTTGTTTGGAGGGAGAGTGGAAGAGCTAAACAGTTGGGTTGGCACTATCTTTCTATTTTTCTATGTGATTTCAAGGACTTATTATAAAAGCATATCCAGGAATGCAGTTTAGCCATTCATGAGCACATTAGCATTTGTGCTGTCGAATCATGGTGCACTGCAGTGTGTTGACTTTGTGCCTTTGAAGGAATGTAAGAGTGGAACTAGATATTCACACATTACTTGGTCCATGACACCATGCCATCTGTGCCCATTAGAAGCTGCAACATACTTCCCAGAGGCCTTGCAGGGATAGTGGTGCAGGCAAGAGGGTGACCCAGCCAAGTTCTGCCTGAGTGTGAAGACCTCCCCTGGGGTTCAGACAGACTGCCAGTCCCCTGTCTGGCTCTCCTTTGTCGAGGCCTCTGAAGGAGGAAAACAATGATGGATTTAAAACATTGCAAAGCAGAAAAATTATAAATTTTTCTGAACTTTTCTAGTGGAGTGAAATGAACAGTGGAATGCCTATAATTGGTTTGTCACTACATGATGATTCATATTATCAATATTGAGGTATTTATGTAAACTTATTGTGACGTAGTTTTCTCAGGATTGCCAAGGTCCTAATTCAAATTATTATTATCAATGAACTGATGAATGAAACTGGCTGTTACTTAATATGAAACGATGCTTATTAGAGGAAACTTGTATCCTTCAGACATGAAAATGGCCTGTACTGTATTGTTGAGGTTTTGGATGAAAAAATCAAAAACAAAGCAAATTACTTAAACTTGTATTTGTTGATTATGTTACTTGAGGATAGCACCACAATCTCAAATGCAACATATCACCTTTTTGCTTGTAAAAATTTGCCAGCAAATGGTTGTTTATCCAGCAAGAAGTAGCGAGATGAAGATTTATTTGTCTTGTTTGTCGTCACATGATGAATATTCACTCTCCTTTGACCTCTGATTTGGTCTCCACCACCTCCTGAAACAAGAGCAGTTGATGTGCAGCGGGTTCAATCAAAACCCAGAACAGTTGCGTGCTGTGGCTGAAAATGAGTTTTATAAGAGCTGAGAGACTGAACCAAAGCAGTACAGTGGCAAGTCATGAATCCAACCCAATGAGCTGAAAGATGTTGAAATGCTTTAAAGAGCTGAATGGAACTGGGTGCGTGATAATTATCGATTAACTATTAACAAAACAATTTTTAACGGCAATATAGTAATTAGAGTGTTTTAAATAGTCATCATGTCTGCATAGGATCTTGCAAGATTTTTAGAGTTATTTAACTTCATCTTTAATGCAAGCAAGTTAACTAGTCTAGTCACTGCTGATGATATTAGCCAGTAAGGAGCGAGATCCTGATTAGTAGGAATGAGTAGCATTAAATGGGACAGAATCTTAAACTGGCTTACTCTGTTTCATCCCAGAACTAACAAACCTGGATGTAAAACAACCAACACCACTGCTCCGTACACACCACAGGTTCCATACACGTACAAAAGTAATTTACTGCTAGAGATGTAGCTAGATTTCTTGTGCCGCTGACACTTGAGGGCATTTTTTTTTCTTCCTTTTTGTCTCCAAAGCTCATTCCAGTTTCATAGCTGCATATAGAATTTTAATGTGGATGGCCACACAAGGAAAAGCTAACATTTACTGAACCGCAGCGACCTGTGGTTCAGTAAATGGCTTCTGTGTCTGTAGGTGAGGTTCTCTCAGGTAATTAATTCAACATCAGTCAGCAAACCTGTCTCTGAAAGAAGGGGCAGCATTTTTAAATCGTCAAGACGGTGAGCTCAACTTGAGTGAGATGGTGAGTTTTCCTATAAGAAAGCAAAAGGAGGGCGTAGACTGAAATAAGGCAGACGCACAAACAACCCTTTCTCTAGTTTAGTTTAATTTTAAGACTTGTAAATGTTGTTTGAAGCACAATCAGTTAAAATAATAAGGGCAAGCAGCTCCATTCTTTTTATTTTATTTTACTAACCTTAGGTTTCATCTTGTAGAGGAGCCCTCCCTTAAAATCCAACCCAGATGATATTATGTGTACATGGTGCATATTCCTGTATTAATTTGTGTCTTATGAAGTTATAAACTAACTGACACAAAGCAAAACCAGGAGATCCACATCAGAGTTTTGGTTACTTTCTTGGGCTATGGGCAAAATACTATAATGATGTGAATGAAGTGTCATTTGTCTGAGTGCTCTGCAATTAATGGGTACTTACGTCAAATACAGCTCATGGCCCAGAGTTTCTGAGCCCTGTCTGTCTGAAACTATTACTATAAATACAGGAAATCAATAAGTAATTTAAACAAAATGTCAAGTAAAGGATGAGTGGATTATTTTGGAAAAGCTAAAAATAGTAGATGTATTCTTTTCTAGTACGCATGTTAAGAAATTGTAACTCTTACTGGTGTAAAAGCTTGGAAATAAGTCTGCTTTTGTATGTTCAGAAGAGGCTTAGCAAACTGATTTCTACAACAATCAAATAACTGGGTAGCATTATGAGTGACAATAGATGTTTTGAGAGCTACAAATTACTGGGAATTATCTGTCATCTGGATGTTTGACAGGGTAAATGATAGTTTTACAGTGTATTTCTGTGGAATATTTGACTGCAGTTTTATTGCAGGGTTGATACTGGAAAAAGGCGGCTGCAATTACTGCCAATCTAATTTTCAGTTCAGTTGATCAGTTGAATGTTAAGATAACACTTTAACCCTTATGATGCAATGACAAGTTAAAATCAATGATAAGTAATCAGAAGTCTGGAGGATGAGTCGCTGAAGCTTTCTAGTCTCTGCCCCCATTATAGACATATCTGTAATCATTTTATTTTCCTGCACAGATTTGGCACAGACGCCAGCTCTTTCATAGTCATCAACAGTACTTCCTTCATGCACAATCAGATTTCAATGTGTATAGCACGGTTACCCTTCTTCTGTCCTCTCTACTCACAGCAAACTCTCACAACCAAGAAACTACAATTAACCACATTTAGTCCAAAGACTGAGTACAAGGATTATAATTTATTCATTTTAATAACAGGGAGAAAGTCGTGATTCTTTGCATCTTTGCAGCGAAAGCAGCAGCAACACTTTGAATGTACAGGAGATGCAGATACAAAAACAACTCAAAGTGGTAATGCAATACAAAACAACACCACAACTTCAAAACATTATTGTGAAAAACGTGAATAAAAAAGTTCTCTGGCATAGTCAGAAGGCAGTAAGCTTCCCAAAGGCACTGTTCTGCATTGTTGTAATACTGGATTTGATTATTTTCCGCTATGTATGTAGCTGCATATGTGTGAGTTTCTGTGTACGCCTGCATATGCAGAGCAGCAGGTGGTGACATTTTAAAGCGGTAAACAAACAGGAGCTGGTTGGTTGATTTTTGTCCATGACTGAGCTGCAGAGAGAATACCACTTTGGCATTTTGTGTTTCCATGAAAACTGATTTCACTGTTCCAAAGCCCTTGGACACCCACAAAGGTGTTTTTGAGTTATTATATTATGGTCTAAATTTCTTCTGAGGTCCACATTGCTTGGAGCTCAGCTATGAATTTGCTGAGGTCATTAAAATCCATGCAGTAATAAAAAATGAAATAAAGGTGTTGGTTGTTTTTACAGCTGTAGCAAAGTGAGCTGGAATGCCACAGAAATCAAAAGTCTGCACATGACCACACAGCCAGCTCTTTGCAAAAACAAACTCTACGTGTCTAGACTAAATTAAAATAGGTTTCGCCATGCAAATGAGTTCTCAGAAAGAGATAGGAAAAAAAAAAATAGGTACACTCTTTTAAAGATTTCATCAAATAGGATGGCAGTAACAATGAACTAATAACATTGGTAAGTTTAGCATGATTGGGTATTTCCCTCTCATTCAAAACTTTTACCATTCCATTAGAAAGAGTGTACAACCAGTATTGTACCAGTGACGGACATTTTTTAAAATAGTTTTAATAGTGCCACCTGATATGGTGAACTAGTTTGAACAGTATTGGATTTATAAACAAAAGGTATAACCCAATCCCAGACACGTAAATGTTTTTATACTGCTTAACTGAACCGTGGATGATGGAGCGCTACCTCCTAATAACTCGCACAAACACACTTAATAATAATTAAATGATAATTAAAGGTGGATCATTTCATTCTAACCCACATACTGCATACAGTATCCATGGTAACATGTACGTACATGGCTGTATGGCCCAGAGAGATATGAAGTGATTTATATAACCACGTGGATCGATGGAAATTACAGCAACATTAACAAAACTTGATCCTTACCTTTGATGACTGCAGATAGAGAGGACTGTCTGCAAATCACATGGTTGGCGGTCTGATACCCGACTCTTCTTATGTTTTATGTTGGTGTCCTTAATCGAGATGCTAGACCCCAAATCCTGATGGTCAGACCAGTGCCTTGCATGGTAGCTTACTGCCAGTTTTTTGAGTGTGTCCAGAAAGATTACAGTGATATAATGAATATAGGAAAGTGCAGAAAAAATACAGTTTAACACAGATTAAGATAATACAGCATGTGAATAAGACAGATCAAAGGCAGAGAGCTAAAACAAATAAAATTATTCAAAACACAGTGAAACAACAAGACAAAGCTGAGAATATTTAAACATTTATGTTGATTTAAATCTTTACAAAAGGTGACTGTAAAGACATCTAAAGCCATCCTGAGGTGCATTACGGAGGAATCCAGTGATAAATGCTGGAGCTCGGCCATGGGACTCCTTGTAGGCGATTAAAAAAAAAACAATCTTAAAATCAATTCCAAAATGTACTTGGAGACACACAGTGTATGTACAGTATGTTCTTGTCTTGAACAAGGTAAAGATTATGCAAAGATGACTCACATGAAGTACTATGAAGTGATCTGTGAGGAAGTCATGAAGCACTTCCTGTGCACCTGTAATGATAAGATGGACATCAGATCTCAGTTTTTAAACTACCACACTACACTGGAAAACTGATTTTGGAGCGCAGGGCCTTTGAGACTTTGTGGTTGGTTGCTCGCTCATTTCACTTTCTTCTATGCCTGAGCAGTGAAGGCCATGTGGAGAATGAGATGGGAAGTGTTTGTATATTTCATTGAGGGGGGGAAATGTTTTATTTTCCATTACAGGATGCAGATATCACCTGTCTTAAATGCTGAGTCACTGTTATCAGTCAAAAACCCCATCATCATTTTGTGCAATGAGCCAGGGAATTTCTGACTTACTTTCCCTTGAAATAAAAAAAATAATCTGAAATTTACACACATACATTCTGGCAACATCAGCATGCATGAGCTCAGGTCTTTATAGATCGGCTCATCTGCAAAACTGATGCAGGCGCACCCTTAAACGTCTCCTTCGTCACTTTCTCAATCTCAGATGCACTCAATGCACACATCTGTGATACCCGGAACATCTGCAGTATTCAAAGTTTTTACTCCCTTATGCATGGAAGTCATGAGAAATTTCAGATTCTATGGTTTGACTAACACTGAACCTCTTTGGAGGACACAGGCAATTTAAAAAAGCTATGAGCAAAATATCAGGATGTAACACTTCATAATCTCTAGACTCTATTTTGGTTTGGTTCACTCTGACATGATTTATTGGCATGAAAATAAAGAATAATGCTGGCAAGAAATCAGGGTTAAAAAAAAAGAAGAAGAATTTTCCATTCCCATGTTCCCGTTCTCTTCTTGTTTTTCTGCATTTGTATGTGTGTGTCTGAAAAAAGAAAGAAATCACTGATAGCAGTGATAGTAGTAAATGTTCAGATATCTGGCTATCTGAATAAAGAGTTCACTGGAGAGAGTCAGAGGGGGGAGATTTGGTTTATGTGAGAAAGTGAGACCATTTTTTTGTCATTTTGTGTGTTTGTGACAGCAGGGCAGAGAGCAGAAATCCCATTAATAATATGAGTTTGTGGAGGGAAAATGAAATAGTTTTTTAAAGCCCTCGTTATCGTGTCGAGCTGGACAAGTACCATCTTTCTCCCCAAATCCTATTTCGACATTCGTCCACCCTACTGCCCTCTTCAGCATCCCTCCCTCCTCCTCCCTCTTCATTCTCCTCCAATTTAACTATGATCATCCTCTACCTCATCCCCTCATAACTCTGCCTTGCATCTTTCCGCTACACCTCTCCTCTCCTATTTCCCGCATTCTTCTTCCTCTACTCCTCCTGCTCCTGCACTTGGATATTTCTCTCTCCCAACTTTTGCCTTAATTTAATTTTCTGCACCATTAATACTAAGCTAAGGCCTTATCGTCGTGATTTGCAGCCCGCTCCAAGAGAAGAAGGCGAGTCTTATTTAGGGGCCTTTCCTTTTAATCAAAATGGTGGCCCCAGCCGGCTGATGGGAGGAGATGCTGATAGATGATGGCAGAAACAGAAAAAAAAAAAATTGGCAAATTTAAGCTGGGGCCCAAAGGAGAAGACACACACATTCGCATGCACGTACACACACTGACGCTGCCGAGCGAGGTTCTGGCTGAAGAGTAAGCTAGTAATTGACAGTGCGGGGTGCAGCATCCATCCTTCCATGAAGTCCCAACTACAGCCTGTCTATAACAACCTCTCCCCGCCTCAGCACCTCTGCTTTAACGGAACTGGGTTTCTGTGAAGGAGCGGATATCACGTCTATACAAGACAAGTTGGACTTTCACTTTGAAATATAAGAAGTCCAAATACATCCAAAGTTCAGTTTAAAATGGTTATGACTCTGCTCTCCTCCTGGCTTCTCACTGCATGCTACTCACTCGTAAACAAACCAACATGGAACCGCAACCGAACTACACAGCTGCTGAATGATTGGCTGTTTGTCTGTTACTGGTGACGTCCAGGGATATGATTGGTTTCAGCACGCTGGGTCCGCCCGTCTGTTAGCTGATTGGCTGTTCGTGTGTTTCTGCGGGCAAGCATGAACTCCACGAAGACAGCTCCGCTTCGATAGAAACTCGCTTCAAAACAAACAACAAGCTAAAGTTCTGTCTCGCCCAGACACGAGACAACACACTCACCGTGGCAGAAGCACCGGGCCCGAGCAGCAAGTCTGCCGTGGCGTCTTTGTCAGTGGCAACACTAATTTTGCTTAAAAAACAAACGTCGTTGTTTTGAACTAACTTGTACAAATACATTGCAGTTTATAAAAATAATAATGATAATAAAAGGCTGCAGTATCGCGATAATACCCGGAACCAATACTTTGTCTGGTATAGTATCGTGGTTACTCATTTTAGTATCGTAACAACTCTAGTTCCGCATTGGCTAGGTTGCCGCTTGCCACTACATTATGTTACACTGACATCGCCATCACTAGATCCATGTAACCAGAACGACCACAAAGCAGACAGTTCATTTTTTTTAATGTTGCTTTGTAAGCATGACGGTTACACTAAATTCATACCATTTTCCACGACTGGCCAGTTCATCAGTGGGAATAGTGAAGGCTGCACACCACACGGCCCTCTTGGCTTGTTACATCTTTTCCTATTCAGATAGACAACAACATTAAGGCTGACACTATTTTAACACAGCGTGTTTGCTCTAATTGAGTCACAGTGTGGTGGATCTGTGGGCTGAGCGTGTCTGTTGACTGGACTGGTGCTCTTTGATGCGACATTGTCGGTGTTATGTCATGAGCGTCGCAGAGGCTATAGCCCACAGCAGCAGCTGCAGCAGTAGTTTCCCTGTAAATTCATGTTTTGCCTTAGAGGCATTGGAGGTTGTGACAGGGAGGGTGAAATTGAGTTTACACTTGCACATCATCAGCAATAAATGATGAGTCGAACCCTGAGACACAATTATACATGACTGCACAGCAAAAGGTTGAATAATGAATGAACACAGTCAGGGGTTTTCAAATAGAACTGCACTCAATACCCACCGGCATTCTCTCTTCATTGAGGGAGTGGGACCGTTTACAGCATGGGGCTTAGGAGAAGACACTGGAGGAAAAAGTACTGCAGGGATTTGATCCCGGGCCAACGGGCTACATGTGGCTCCAGAGATAGTGGTCTGAACCATGTTGTCTGTAATTTCTTACCTAACGGATACTACAATGTGGTTAAGTACTAAATAGGCTGAAAAAAATTCATATTATTTTTCAGCTGTGTAATTGGATAGAGGACAGCGAGCAAACCTGCCGGCGTATTCTTGATGCGATGTTTACAGCGAGTTGTAATTTCTGCTGTTTGATTTCCCTCATGTTTATTATGGCTCCCCTTCTGGAATCCATTAGGGCCGATCTGCAATCACCAATCAAGTAGACACACACGCACACACGCAATACTGACTCTGACACACCCACTGTTTTTTCAGATTGCTCCTCCCGTGCCTCATCTTCCCGGCAGCAGTACTCGCCCCCCCCCCCTTCTCCCCTCTCTCCCAGTGCCCAGAAATAATTGACATGCTCCAACCGACCTGCTTATTAAATAAACAACACCCTGCTCAAAACGGGGCTGCCTCTGCCACTCGCGCAGGGTTTGGACTCATGTTTTCTGACACATCTGAGGTCCTATTAATCAGTCAGATGCAATTTGTTTAAGGGGTCTAAGTACATGATGTGTGAGGGCAAGATGTGATGTGCTCTCCCTGGCTAACAAGGTAGTGTTTATTTACACAAGCGTCTGTGTTGTGTGGCTCTTGTATTGTTTTATTGATAGAACTGGCCAGATGTTGAGTTAAATGAACTGCTTTTACCAGGAGGAGCTGTCCACCTCATCCAGTCTTGCCTTGACAACAAATGGGTGCTCGGCTGATTCTGACAGCACAGCAGAGAGCCAGGTGTTGTTTTTCCACCCTGTTGTCATCCAGGGAATGGTTGCTGAGCATGTGCGCTTTATCAGAACCATCGTGTTTTTGCTTTAACCCAGGTCCACACCTGGGACTCAACCTTTACATCTGTAGGAAACATGCCTTCTTTAAAGCCTCTTATGATGAGCACGGTAGTTTTAGAGCGCATTAGTTGTGCATATAATACTCTACCAGTGCATATGGTCATATCCATTCATTTTCATTATTCGTGTCATGGTAAAGGTTATGCAGTTATTAAAAGTGAGCAGCTGGAAAAATGTAATCCCTCAAGTCTGCTCCAGGGTTTGCTCCCATATGATCATACCACCAAAGGGAAGCGACCAAGGGGGCATCATGGAGGAGCAGCTCAATACAGAGTTTCTTTCAAACATGAATCACTTTTTTTTATTTATTTTTTTATTTTTTTTTATTTTTTTTTACCACTAACAGCATGACCAGCCATCCAGCAGAGATCTCAGCTGCTCAAAGGATGCAATAAAGCTTTGAACCAACATTCTTCTTTGTGGATGAATAATAATAAATAAAAAAAATAAAATGTTCAAAAATTACTTACTTCACTTGCTTTGATTCCACAACTTACAAATACAACCTTTTTTAAGGATTTGAGGAGACTAGAAAATCACAGGTATAACAAGGCCAGTGGTTCAAAGCTGTATTTGCAGTAAGGGTTTATCCTCAGGTGTGAAAACTCTGAACACGAGGCATTTACAGAAATGTGCTGAGCAGAACTCTACTCACTTAATAAAGATTTTTAAAAGTGTTGAGAGATTCTGCACCCACATGCAGATTGAGGGATGGAAATTCATTAAATAATACCTGTGAGGACATTTGCAAGCAGTTAGTTCCTGTAAAACCTGTAACATACCGCTACTCATACCTACCTCAAACTAAACTTCTAACTACATTAAAGAATGCACAAAAGTCTTAAAACTGTCAATTAAATGTTGTTTTTACATCTATATTATGTTCACTATCCTGGTTTAACCCCCCTAAAAAAAAGTTTCATAGACTCACGGTCATCTGTTATCAAATGTCATTAAATGCCAGTGTTATGGCGCCTAGCTGCCAATTCAGCTAATTAGCTGAACATAATTGTACTCAATGAGTGCGTAAAATTCATATAGCAGTCAGATGCCCGATGCTGAGGAGCAATTGAGCAGATGGAAGCGCAGGCAGAATGATGGAGTGAAGGAATGAGGTCGAAAACAAAAGGGGAGACAAGAGACGGACAAGGTGAAGGGGAGACGGGAGAGAGGAGGAGGAGGAGGAGGTGGTGATGACATAGACTGATTAGAGGACAGAGAGAGACAAATAGAGATGGAGAGAGGGAGAAACGGCAAAACCTTTTGTCCTGCTGCAGCTTCTCCGGACGAGGGGACGGCACTTTGAGGATGATGGAGGAGAGGAAGTGAAAGAGTAGAGAGGGAGTGAGAGAAAGAGCCGAGTCTGACCCTCACATGACACTACACACACGGACATGCACACACACACGGACATCTACGCGTACAATATCTCACACAGATGGTTAGGAAAGACGCAGTTTAAAGATTCATAATGTTTATATACGCGGCATGTTCAGTATGCACTCATACAACACAATATGCAAACCCTCATAATTACTATAATATGTCATATGCCCTACTGCTGTATTAAATCTGATTTTAAACTGAATTATTTAGAAACACCATCTGGTTCAAATGTGTTTGTTGGTTTGTGAAAATATCTATATTGGTGTTGTGCTTGTGGGGCTTAGCTTCGACTGGGTCAATAAATTCTTCTGAACACATATTTTCATGAAAAATGACATTTAAACTTCTTAATGCAGTGTGGTGCTCTTCTGTTCTGTTTTTAAAACACCACAGGCGTTTACTGCTGCTTTTCTGACATTGTTGATTTTCTTGTTTCTTTTAACATCTTTTGGGGAAAAGCTAAGAGTGAGATCAAGATTTGAAACAAAAGGTTTTAATTGTCCAAAAAATGTCATTGACTGTATAGAAGTATGAGCAATGTGTCTTGATTTCCTCTACATAAATAAAGTCAGGAGGTGCCTTTTTACATCATCTGGAGCTGGAGTCTGTGTAGTAGTGATTGGGGTTGAAACCAGTGGTATTGAAGTCCTACCAATACACGTGCTTGACTCACAGCCCAGCCGTCAATCATGGCATGAAACTCAATGGACGACTATTTGTTAACAGCATTTCAATCACTGTATTTTAATCTATTTTGAAGACCTGTGCCAGACTTTCAATTCAATAGTAATTTGTAACTTAGTGATCTAAAGATAGTCAAGATAGAAAAAATACAATAATCCCAATTATATCATCAGGTAATGTCATTGTTAAAAAGCTTTTATGTGGACTCTGAAAGACATGAACTTTTATCTGTGCATGAAAGCTCCAACATAAGATGGTGCTGAGTTGCATTATGGGAAGTGTGCGATCCACTGATTTTAGAGCATATATGGACTTTTTTGGTAGGCAAGTTGTTGGAGATGAGGTAGATAGACAGTCTATTCATCACAGCATCAATTTTGGTCCAGACTGAAGTATCTCTATCGCTCTATTGACGGATTGTCATGGAAGTTTGTACATTCATGGTCCAGGGCAGGGACGGACTGGCAATCTGGCATACCGTGCATTTGCCCGGTGGCCCGACAGTTCCCGATATATATATTTAACGAGTAGATCACAAACCCCAAACACACTCTTGGGCTTAGCGATGGGCAATGTGGGCGGCGCCGGAGTGGGTAGGGGCCGGTTAGGCTAGGGCGCACGGCACGGTGGGGGGCGGGGTTGTGGGCTGCTATGGTCCAAAATGCCAGGGCCGACTTTTGTCCCAGTCCGTCCCTGGTCCCGGGGATGAAGCTTAGTGTCTTAGGCTCTAACTACAGACTACTGACTTCACCATGGCTTTTTGTCTAGTGCCATCATCAGGTCAAAATTGTATTAACATCAGCATGTTGGGTTTTGCCATTGTGATTTTGCTTACATCAGCACTGAGCTCAAAGCATTGCTGTGTCATGTTCTGTACAGCCGCACAGAGCTGCAAGCGAGGCTGTGGACTTGTAGTCATTCTAAATTATTGCTTGTTGTTCAGTGAGAGTGAAGCAAAGATTGAAGTGTGCTGCTAGAGCCTGGATGATATCTATTTTCGCAAAAGTGGCAGCTTATACACAATGGGTGTCAAAATGACCTAGAATATTCATTTTAACCAATTTGTACTTGTTTGTACACCCGTAACACAAAAGTCAGAGTGTTAGTGTCCTTTTGTCAACCAGTCATTATGTTTCTATGATTTTATGACTTAGCCAAGTCTCTTGCTGTCTGCTGTGATTACTAACAGGAGATCTGCAATGCAAGTCTGCCTCTAAACTACTCAGCAAATGTTATTCCTAGTAAAAGTCGATGCCAATTATGTTATTAAAATGAGATCGTTTGATTAAATAAGGGTTGAGGAAATGTGATGGTGATTGGTCAAGGCCAGAGGAGGAGAGGGTGGGGAGAAACCCAGAGGATAGATAAATCCTGTTAAGGTGGTATTAATGTTCTTAAGCATACTGATAGCTCATGTGTGTGTGTGTGTGTATACACTCCCTGTGTGTGTGAGACAGTGCAGCAGCAGCGCTATAGGCTCATTAGGCTACAGGGGAGAATAGCTAAAAGGATTAGACCGACATGGATTATTCACGCATGAGATACTGGAACCAAGGAGGTGGGGAGAGAAAGAAAAAGAGAACGAGAGTGAGAGAAAGAAAGAGAGAGAATGGCTGAATATGTCAGAGAAGTTGAGAATATAAATATGCATCTCTAGAAATATGTGGCGAAGAGATGAAACGACGACATGGCAGAGAGACGGACAGAGATGAGGGAGAGAGCTGGGGAAGTGGAGGAGGAGAGAGACGACAGAGAGGATGAGGGCTGAGATTTAAGATGGAGCTTGAGATTGTGAAATCTGTGAAATGGAATGAGCAAGTAGAGATGGAGAGAGATAGATGGGGAGAGGAGAGGATGACATATTGGGATATGAACTCAAACAGAGATGAGAGAGATATGAGGTGGGAGATGGAAGCAGAGAGGCGTGGATGAAAAACAGAAATGTGAGGGAAGACGATAGGAGTTGAGTGAAATGAGACTGAGAGGAAGAATTTAATTGTATTTCAACTTTTGTTCAAACAGTTTTATAATCAGGTACGTTGATGAAGAATCTTTAGTAAATTGGATGGAAATAACAGGTTTATGTGTAATGCTCTGTACAACCTTGTGCAGTTAACTACTTTATGCTTCCACCGACAAAACTAATGAGCACATTTTCTTTGTACAGCTGTTTAGCGATTCTAAAACATATGGAAAACATAATTAGGAAATTCATTTAAAATCCTCACAACCCTAAGCTAATCCTATGGTTCAACTGAAATGTTCCAGTTATAATTCAGTCTTTCAGTGAGTATGTTTACATATGCATTAGTATCCTAAATTTTGTGCCTTATCCTGGTTTTGATTGTATTCAGCATTTTCTTCTTCTGTATTCACCATACATCATTTAGCCGGATTTGTCCTAATCAGCAGAGATCTACAAATTGAAGTTTTCTGATTAAACATAAGTACAATCTTAGCATTTACTCCACTTGTGTAAAAAATGACGCAATTGTATTCTGATAACTCCCAGACTGACACATCACCACACTAAGTTTACAGTCGGATGTTTAATGCCGATAGTTTATGGAATCATGTTTAGGTGCAGATCAATGGACACCGAGATGATGCATTACCTGATAGCAGTAAACAACAAGTGGAAGGGTTTTATTTAACTGGTCATTTGTTTCATCACAAATGATGTTCATCTCTTAGATGATTACCAGAAATTAACACACACGTCATTGTGCCCCACACATGTTGGTTATGAGTAAAATTAGAGAGTAGACCAGTGGTTATGTATTTCTGTCTTTTTATAGAAAGGAAGGTTTTGTAGGTAATAAAGGTAAGATTTAAGGTGGGGGGTGGGGGTTCGCTCAAATACTTGCCAGTTTGAGTACCTTTATTGACTTTAATATAAAATACAACATATAGTGGTTTATAAGTATTCTGTTTACAAAGAAAATTTGGGATTCAAATAAAGGCCTAATGGCATAGTGAACAGCTAAAAACTGTCCATCTTACTATTTTAAGGAAATATGGAAAATAAAATTACTTAATAAGACAAGGTTTAAACATTTCAGGCAAATTTGCATCCTAGGTTTCTTGTCTATAAATATCATATAACACCATATAATGATTGAAGATCAATTGAGTTAGACTTGTTGATTCGTACCTTTTTATAATCTCATTTGGGTCAGTACAGTTACTGTCATTTATCCCTGCCACCATTTAGTTTCCATCCTGACTGGTTCATCCAGTATCCCTACAAATCATGTCTAGATTGGACCAATTCATGCCTCATGATTTGCACCCAATGCCAACGCCTCTATTCTAAACTCCTCCTATTCACATGTTGTTCACATGACATGAGCAAGACCTTACACCTGATGTGTGTAAATGCAGTATATTTACCACGCAGTTCATGTTGCATCACAGATGAGATGCAACAGTCATTGAACTTAATCTGAGGTTTTGCAGGATCGTCCAGTATTGATATTCCTCTCTGGTGATAAGGTCGAATGCTCACCTGCCCGGCTTCTGAAAGAGTCACCAAACAGAAGCCATTTAACCAAAACAGCTGCCACATATCCAATCACTGACTTTATTATTACTATATTTTCCCACATGCTTTAGCCAGCAAACCACCGGCCACATGCTCTCCAACCCCACTGCTTGTCCGGGCTTGGTTTCTGTCATGGTCATGTAGCACCGTTGCCCTCTGAGACAAGAGTACACGAGTGTGGGAATTACTGTCACATCACAATGCTAGTCGACACAGCTGTGACTTCGATAAAAGGGGTATGGAAAAAAAAGCCAAGGGGATAAAGAGGGACAGAGTAGAGGGAGGGATGAGATGGGAGGAGGCGATGGATTACAGGAAGGGGAGTGATAAAGAGGGGAAGAAGGAGATGGGGAGGAGAAGAAAGGATGATGGGAGAGAGAAAGCAAATGGATGAATGGTGGCATCACTAAACAAAGCTGAATACCATCAGAGAACGATTGGTGAGGAAGACTCACACACAGACACACACACAGAAGCACACGGAAAATGAGCAATGACACGGCCAAATATTTGGGAAGAACAGCCAGGGTTTGCCTTATGCTGTGTCTGTCGCCCATTGGCGCTGTCTGGCAAAGTGACATAGGCGTGTAGCAGAAAGAGAGAGAGAGATGGAAGAGGGGAGACTTAGAGCATTTGCAGAAGGAATGTGCAGCCACAGCGGCATGCAAATATGATTGTGGATGCGATTTAAGCAGCATGTGTGGAGTTAGGCGCGTTTGTGAACAGATCTATGACTCTGTGTGTGTGTGTGTGTGTGTGTACTTTATATTGACATTAGCATGTTTGCAGAGAGTGGCATCTAATGTGTTTATGCAGTCAGAGCTCATCTGGCTCCAAAACCCACAAATAAATATTTAAAAGTATCTGGCTGTTGCTTTTCATGACTTGTATAAAAGCACAAGAAGCAGTACTAAAAATGGGTTTGTTCTCACTCTGCACAGCAGATGTGATGTGTCTTTTGTATTTGTGTGTCTGTAGATCTTACTGCCAGCTTTACTGGTAATTGTATTTGTCTTCCTTCCTGTGTTTTGTACTGTATAGAGTTGCATGTAGTCTGGCACTATCTACGTATAACAGGTATGCTAATATCTGCATAATGGTAGTGGATGGAAATAAGCAATCATTTCCATTTCCTCTTGCCAAATCACTTGTAATTCAGTAATTCTGTTAAAATTTGTTTTACATTTGAATGGAAACATGGCCATTGAGACAAATTGCAAATAAAGTAAGTGTAAGTTATATAGTCCAGAAGTCAAAATGACAAACCTAATCCCAGTGTTTCTAACAGTGAGCGCTTCCTTACAGTGGAAACAAAAGCTGCAGACATGTTGATGCAGTCTTGAGGTTTAAGTTTGAGCAGTCAGTACTAGCAGGAACTTCACCCCGAACTGGAACCAAGATCCTTCAGTTCATGTAGTGCTGAACAAAAATTCCCATGTACCAAGAAGATTCCCTGGGCCGTGTGTCAGTGTGTCATTATCTGTATGTATCTTGGTGTTTGTTCTCTCTCTCTCTTTTTTTTTCCTGAGAGCTTTTGTGTTGGATATCTCTGTTTCACGGATGTGAACATTCCCTGTCATACAGATCCTTGGATGCTGCCTATCTTACACAGTTTTCATTAACAATGCATTGATCCTCAGCCTCTCCTCACTTCTTCTTTCTCTGTGGTCCCAGTCACACACTTCCTGTATCTTATATGAAAGAAAAAAAAAGTGCATTTGCTACTTTCTTAAGGAATGTGGTTAGAAAAGATCTCCATAAAATACAAAAAACAACAACTTGCGTCACACTTCTGTCAACACCTATTCAAACGTGACATTTCTAAAATTAAATCCAAAAAATATTTTTTTTTTTCTTAGTGTGGTGTCTAGTTGTTGATAAGTACAATAACCTTGTTTCTAAAATGTCATAATTTCTCATTCTCATAAGTGAATAAGCATAGCACTAAAAGATAAGAGAACGCGTAATTCACGCGTAGGCGAACATCGAGACGCTTCTGGGACGTGTCTGTAACGGGGTTGGATTCATTGACTAGAATGGCCACGATGACACGACGCTCACGCAACGGGCCCGATACATTTTGGGGGTTACTCTTTACAGTGAAGAAAAGTTTCTCTGATATTTGTTGAAGACAAATGGTGTGTGAATTCTGAATAAAAGGCATTCCGTGTATTATAAACAAAACAAAAAATAACCTAAATAAATAAAACCAACAGTTTTATGTGAAGGCCTGTATAAATAAGCATCTTAAAACATTGTTCCAATTATTTTCCACTCGTCTAAATAGAGCCTGTCTACCAACAGAGTTCATGGCCGGCGTTTTAGTAGCAGAACAATGCATAATAAATACTATCAGATTAACTCACCACCATCACAACCGTTCAGAAGGGAGCGACCCATCAGCAGAGCGGAGGAGAGGAGCAGAGATGTGTTTACCGCCAGGAGGAGAAGAAGCGGTATGCATGGCAATGTGTGTTTTGGTGAGGAGAGGAGCAGTCCGATTCCGAAGGGTAAAGCGGTGCTGCATTTTAATACCACGTTTTGCCTGACTGTAATCCAGCTCTATCAGATGTAGACATACTCTGGATACACGGACTATGGAAATTAAATTAGATAGAAAGGTGATCCCCAATGAATTTTGGGAAAAAAAGGCAGATCCTGATTCAAATACTAATACTTGCCTTTTTATGCAAATTCAACAACAACACAAAAAAACACAGTAAAAAGTTTATGTTTTTCTGGTGCCATTTTTATACATGATGTATGTATGTCACAAAGATAGGAGAACACGGACACATGCATAGTGGTTAAAGCTGATTTGACATATACTACATACTGTATGCGTAAACATGTATATACTGCACATCCTTAGTCTGAATGTGTAATAGGTGTGTCCCAGGGTCTTCGCTCTGCTCCCGTGGGTTCTCCTTGAGGTTAATTGATCTAGTCAGGAACATCAAATTTGCCCATCCCCACACTGATGGGTCAGTTTTTCAGTTTCCTTCCTAATTGGTGAGGTCAGGACAACATGGTGTGGAAGTGATTTAACATCAGCTCCCGGGGAGCTTCAGAGAGATCAAAGAGTCCCCTCTGGGTGCTATTGGCTTTTCATCTCTCGAGGTAATGTGTCAGTTTGTATTGCGTGTTTGTGTGTGTGTGTGTCTGTGTGTGTATATGGTTATGTATGGGGTGGACAAGTGAAGATATATCCTCTATAATCCCTGTGGGGAAACTCGGTCTTTGCATCAGCAAACAATACATCAGGGGGAAAAAAATCATAGGAGATCGTGCGCTACACAATATTTAAATTGAAACTTAATCTGTACGTATCTGTAAAGAGAACTCATATATATATATATATATATATATATATATATATATATATATATATATATATATATATATATATATATATATATATATATATGAGTTCTCTTTAATGGATTTACAAATTACAAAATATGTTGTGTGTGTGTGTGTGTATATATACACACACACACACACACAAAACATATTTTGTAATTTGTAAATCCATTAAAGAGAACTCATCACTTATCAAAGTCCTTTTAGTTCCACCATTACAAAAAAACATCTTTAGACAGACATTTGCCCTTGTTCATGTTCTGCCAATTTCTTTCTTTATAATCCAAAACTGCAAGATTTTTTTAGTCTTGCACAATTTGACCTCTGATTCAAACTGCAATTTTGAAATTATCTGGAAATTTCTTATTGAAAATCTGTAGGTTACCAAAATATGATTATAGCTACCAGAGAGATGGCAATTAAAACCAAGGAGATACTGTACAGGAACAAATCATGTGCAAATAGACTAAAGATACAGGGGCATGTGATGAAGCTTGATCCAACCTGGTGATAGATCTCTCTGAAGCTGAAAATGAATATTTCAAGGCATCAAACTTGCAGTTGAGTTTATCATGGCTGTCTCTCCTCAATACAGAAAGTAACACCAGAATGCATCTAGGTAAACAGAGCGTTTCTCGACGCCTGCGGTGCTTCCAAAACTGCCTGTTCCAAAATCAAAACACCCTCAGCTGCTCACCGGATCCTGTTTAGTTTGAAATGCCTCTAAATACCCATCAGACAGCCATCCTCATCAATCTGATGCCATAATCCATTATTATGAATGCAGAGTGGGAGGCTTTGATTCAAGGAAATAGCTCCTTTTGTTTCCTGATGAAAAATAACTGGATGGCTGTGACTTTCATACAGTCGATGAGTGATGGTTTTGAGCCAAGAACAAAGCAGCTGGAATGTTCTTACTCTCATTTCAACTGGTAGCTTTTAGACTTTCACAAATAATGTACAGCCTGATGGGAGAGCAGCCTGCTTACTTCTTTAAGGGTTCATGTTGGACTGCTTTTAGTTGGTGTGTCTGTGGGTAACATCTCTTACTAAAACCACTTACTTTTTAATGCTACAGACCCCAGTCTATTCCTACCCCCATAGAGTGAGGGAACATGTTTTTAACAGAGAATTTATTATTATTTAGTATATTAACAGTAGTTTTTAGAGCCATGAAGAGTTTTACTGTGTAATACACGTGGCTGAAAATAAAATGCACATTGTATCAAACACACTTCCTTAGGGTGAAACATTTGAAATTGTATCTAAAGAGTATTACTCGTTATTATATCCTTGATAACACTTAAGACATTAAGTAGATTATCTGCAACAGTTGGATAAACTTAATTTCCTACATATAAAAACTAATGGGAAACCATTAGTAAAAAGTGTCCAGATCAGTTTTCTTACAATATTGTATATTCCAAAGCCTTTCATAATGAAGTTTACAAATCAGAATAAATGCAAGCGTAAGTTAGCAGAGGGCATTATTTTCCCCCATCAGCATATTTAAATATGTTGAGGGGTAAGATTTGATAATGATATAATTTAGTTGGGGAAATCAGGTCTTCTTGATTGTGAAATGTATTACTGTGGAGGATAACAACAACAACTGTCTTCTTGACTTGAACATGCAATTACAGAATACAGAGTAACACTGGTTGGGGGGGGGGGGACTTTAAAGTGACTTTTTTTAAAAGTACAGTACATTATTTCATCTTGTTACAAATTTCTGGAACACAGATCACGGGAACATCAGATCGTGTGAGAACAAAGCAATGGGTTTGCGTCTGAGCGCAGTGGTTACAGACCAATTAGTGTCCTGTGAGAAACTACTACCCGCTATGGGTTGAGCTACAGGTGTGGTTCAGCCAAACTAAGTGTGTGTGATGATGTGTGAGAAAAGAGAAGTGAGAAGACTACTTGCAACAATGTCGGCTGCTCAAGAGGTTTAATGTAGATGCTGCTAGAATCAATAATATCAGAACAGAAAGATGTTTTCACTCTTCACCTCACTGGGTTCGGTAAGTTTGACTCAGATTCCAAACAATTTCTAATCACAATTTCCCACAGTGGTCTGTGTTCCTTTAGTCTTTATTTAAAGGCTCTACAAAGCCAGGTGTCTTTACTTATGTTGCCTTAAAGACCGCTTCTCAGTACTGTGTGGGCATATACAAGCTGCTGTTGTTGCACCTGTTAGAACAACAATGGTACTAACTGGTACATAGAGTTCGGTGACACCATGTTATTCCCAGTATAGCTCCACACACCTTCCACCTGAATAGACACCCAATCAGCCAAGGTAATTGAATACACCTGCATGGGTGTGCAGGGCCTTTAAAGTTAAATAGATGATGTTTGGTGAGAGTTCATTCTCAGTGTTATACAAGAACAGCTGCTGGAGTGGGCATGAGCACCGGGATAACTAAAAAGTGAAGAGAAAAGGAAAAAAATAAGTGTAATAAAGTGAGCAGAAAGGTCAAGAGCAGATAGTATCAGCTTTCAAAATGCCTTTTTCCTGAACTATGTTTGAATGACTTCATTTTAAGAATGTCAGTGCCAACACTTACCCACTGACAATTAACGGTAGAACCTATTATAGCACCAGAACCATCAACCATACTCTACACATTCATTTTTAAGCAGCAAATGTTTTGTTAATGAAATACCTTGAAATTCTATGGAAACCATTTTCCCAGTAAAGAATTACAGCCGTCCCTCGCTACATCGCGGTTCACTTTTCGTATGAACGCGCATTGTGTTCTGCGTCCTAAATTGGCTAAGGGAGAACCGCACATGTGTTCTGTGTCCTGATTAACTAAGGGAATACTGTACAAAATGCGTGTAAAAAGGTGTATAACAGTGTGTGGTTAGGGGTTTTACGGCCTTAAAACATGTATAATAATGTAAACTATGTAATGTAAAATGTAAATGTAAAACCACTGTACCACTGTACTCGCATTTCATTCAGAAGCCTGCTGAGTATATTGGCTTCTCTCTTGCTGTGTGTCACACACACGACATGTTTTGTTGATCTACTCAAGAAAAAGACTTCTTGTAAAAAGAAGTGAGTCAACTCAGTGGTTGCGAGAATGGAAACCTAAAGTAGAGGATATAAAAAAAATCAAATGGCATTACAGCGATTGTCACGCATGCATACACAGGGGTGTTTGTTAGCTCAGTCGGTAGAACATCTGCCCCATGTACGTGGGCTCAGTCCTTGTCGCAGCGGCCCAGGGTTTGAATCTGACCTGCGTTCCTTTGCTGCATGTCCTTCCCCATCTCTCTCTCCCCACATCCCTGTCACTCTTGAGCTGTCTCTATACAAAAAAGCTTGAAAATCTTTTTAAGTATACATACATAAACATTCACAGGCTGAACCGCGATAGTGGCTTTATTTCCAGAGTGTTCTCATGGTTGCATTATAACCCATATCAGTATTCAAACACACACGTGATTATAATTATCTAATCAAGTGTCCTCTCGTCTGGCTAGCATCCTTCACAAACTCTCTCTATTGCTAATCAGCTAATTAGGACGCCATTATAATCAACCCAACTCTGGCTTATACTGCAGATGAGACGCTAGATTAGCATGGTAAACAAGATATTCCAGATACAGGAGAAGAAGGTGCGGGAGAATGAGTTCAAGGAAGAAGAAGATGACGAGGGAGGGGAAATGGAGAAAGTTGGTTTTGGAGGTAGTTTTTTAATTGAGGCATAACATGGTGGGGAGACTGTCTGTCTGATTGCAGCGATGAAAAACACTTTTGTAGGTATGAAGGAAGAGGTGGAGGAGGACAAGCTGAAGTTTGCTCTACTGTTTTTGCATTGAAGGCTTATGCAGCACAGAATTTTAACTGGTGACCCGGGGCCACATTCCACCCACCAAAGCGTCCTGTATGAAAGTATTGTTACTTTATATATTAACAGTATTATGAGCTGTGCATCTGTGGCCACAGTGCATCCTTCTCATTATTTCAGTATCAGCATGGTCAGGTAAAAGTATACATAACGTTTTTTACATGGAACAGGGAAAGTACAGGTGAAATTAATCACATTTATTTAACATTTGTTCAGGTGAGATTTAAATTCCTGCTCTTGCTATTGTCCATGCTGGCAGCACTGAACATGGCGTTTTGAAATTAGTTTCACCTTGTGCCTTTCTTGCTATAACAAGTCAAAATGTCTGCTGTGGGAACAAGGCCTATTGGGACCTTGATGATACATAATTGTTAACCTTATTAATTACACCTGTGCTTTTCCAGGTTTGACAAGTTGAGATGTCACCTAACAATTATTAATCCTTTTGCTTACTTGATTAATTACATATTAATTTAGGCTGGGTCATTTTAGTTTTAATCGTGTTTACTGTGCACAGCACCTTTTATTTTTTGCACTTAGTATTTTTTTTAAGTTAATATATTAATATATTTAACCCCTTTCTGTGCTTTACTGCTAATACACAACATAGGGGAATCTTTCACAATTGACATGGCCAAATTCTACACCTCTTGATGTTATTGGGCTGATCAGGTGTAATTAGATTATGGAGATACAATCAATCACAACTCCTCTGCTTTTTTTTTCTTTTTTCTTTTTTAATGGCCTGTTTGTGGCAGACCAGCCTAACGCTTAAGACATATGTTTGTGGCATTTTTCAGAGCAAGCCTTATGTACTTACATCTACCTTTACTGTAAGTAGATGAGGTCATAACAGTTCCCACGCATCATATTCATCATCTACTGATTCACATGCAAACACAGACTTGTTTGCTCTTTCTTGTCCATTTTTATTTCCAACACCATTAACCTTTCCTTTTTTCCTGCTATTGGGTTACCTAGCTAGCGTTAATCTACTTGAGTCTTTGAGTCGCACAGCAACAAGATTCATCTGGCACTTCTTGCTCCCCTCCACCTCTTCTTTGCTCAGTTACTGATAATGCACACAGTTTTATACTATACAGAAAAGAGGAAAAAAAAGCCTTTGTCAGACGTATCGTAACTTTATAATCCAGTCTCCTCTTCGTGCCCTGTAGTACACCTTCCTCACCAATCATCATCTCTTCGATTGTCCTCTCTTTGTTTATCCCTTCAGCTTTTCCCTCCTCCCCTCCGTATTACACCACTTCTCACTTATTGCTTTGTTTTCCACCCCGCTCTTCTCGCATTTGGCGTCTCTGGCAGGCTCTATCAATTTTTAATATGGCTGCCAGTTCTGGACATGTCATCAGCCTGGCGGTAGCTTGAGTGTTTGGTCCTGTCATTAAAGCCTGTTGTTTTGTTTTTTTTACAGATGTAAAAGCTTTGGTTTTGTCTGATTTGCTTCACACAGCAGTGACCTCAATGAGCTGATGTGAGGGCCCCAGAGCTATACATCGCAGGAAGTCGTGACACTGAGGAAAGTGGTTTTACTGCTCTGGTGATTTTCTGAGATATTTTTTACTTCTCTCTATGAATGCGCATTGTTGCTAAGCACTTAAAGTCCCTCTGCTCCCTGGCTGTAGTTTAATCCATTACCTTGTGTCATAAGATTATGAAGTATTAAATCAAACAAAATAGAACCGTGAGGATATATATAAATGATTTGTATGTAGGTTTTTATTTAGATGCATAGAGCTGTTTGAGAGAGGGAAGTATTCTGATCGAATACTTATAATTCAAGATTCAAGATTCAAGTTTTTATTTGTCACATGCCTAAAAGTACAGGTACAGTGGCAGTGAAATGAAGGTGACTGTCGCGACTGTGCAAAAAAACACTCAAAAGGATAAAAAGAAAATAAGATAGAAAAGAAGAATAAATAAAATGTAAGATAGAAATAGCAAAACTAGAAAAATAAATAAACTAGAAAAAAGATATACACCACTGTGTGTTACTATTATTTACAACTATGTACATGACCCGTATAATACAAATTAACATTATATAAATATGTAAACAGAAAAATCTCACTATGAGAGAGCAGTGATGTGCAGATGAATTGGTGTGTGTGTAATGTAGGTGTAGTGTGGTGTAGTGCGGTCAGTTATGGGACTGTGATGTTATGCAGAGTTCAGGATCCGTGTGGCCTGGGGAAAGAAGCTCCTCTTCAGCCTCTCGGTCCTGGCTCTGATGGAGCGAAGCCTCTTGCCTGAGGGCAGCCACGCAAACAGTTTATGGTCGGGGTGGTGAATGTCCCTCATGATCCGACCTGCCCTGGACCTGCACCGCTGGGTGTAAATGTCCTGTAGGTCGGGCAGTGCGGTGCGGGTGACCCGTTCAGCACAGCGGATGACTCTGTGCAGGGCCTTTCTGTCCTGTGAGCTGCAGCTGCCGTACCAGGCCGTGATGCTCGCAGAGAGCACAGACCCCACAGTGGCGGTGTAGAAGGTTACCAGCAGTTTACTGGAGGCCTTGAATTTCCTGAGCCTCCTGAGGTGGAATAAACGCTGCCTCGCCTTCTTCACCAGGGTGGAGGTGTGTGTGGTCCATGTCAGGTCCTCAGAGATGAGAACCCCGAGGTACCTGTAGCTGCTCACTCTCTCCACCGGGTTCCCGTAGATCTTTAGAGGTGCGTACTCGATCTTCTGTCGTCCTCTCCTGAAGTCGACTACCACCTCCTTAGTTTTGGTGACGTTCAGGTCCAGGTTGTTGTCCTTACACCATGAGGACAGCCGCTCCACCTCCTCCAGATAGGCCATCTCGTTGTTGCTGGAGATCAGGCCTACCACCACTGTGTCATCCGCAAACTTCACAATGATGTTGGATTGGTGGGCAGCCGAACAGTCATGGGTGTACAGGGAGTACAGCAGAGGACTCAGCACGCAGCCTTGGGGGGCACCGGTGTTAAGGGTTAGGGGTCTGGATGTGAGGCCACCGACCTTTACCACCTGTGGTCTGCCAGTCAGGAAGCTATGAACCCAGGAGCAGAGTGAAGGACTCAGCCCTAGATCCACCAGTTTGGTGACCAGTCTGTGAGGAACTATGGTGTTGAAAGCTGAGCTGTAGTCAATAAACAGCAGTCGCACATAGTTCCCTTTGCCGTTGTCCAGGTGGGAGAGGGTGGAGTGGAGTACGTGAGTGATGGCGTCGTCAGTACTCCTATTGGGGCGATAGGCAAACTGCAGGGGGTCCAGGGAGGCCGGTAGTGATGAGCAGATGGAGTCTTTGATGAGTCTTTCAAAGCACTTCATCACCACGGAGGTAAGGGCGACAGGGCGGTAGTCATTAAGGCAGGCCGGGCTGTTCTTCTTGGGCACAGGGATAATGGTGGACTTCTTTAGGCAGATGGGGACGACAGAGTGGACAAGGGACAGATTGAAGATGGTCGTGAACACCGGGGCTAGCTGGTCGGCGCAGGACTTCAGCAGCCGTCCGGGGATGCCATCTGGGCCGGCTGCCTTCCTGCTGTTCACTCGCCTCAGAGCTCTCCTCACGTCGTGCTCTGAGAGCGAGAGGGGGCGGTCCTCCGCGCCGGTGTGGACGCCGGCGCTAGCCTCCAGGCTAGCGTTAGCGCCGGCAGCCTCAAAGCGAGCGAAGAAAGTGTTCAGTTCTTCCACCAGCGAAGAGTCCGCAACAGCCGCGGTGTTCACACGTCCAGTATAATCCGTCATCGTCCGCAGTCCTTGCCACATGCGCCTGGTGTCGCGGTCGCGCAGTTGTCCCTCCACTTTGTCCCTGTGTCTCCTCTTGGCCGCCTTCACCGCTTTCCTGAGCTTGTAGGCTGCAGCTTTGTAAGGTGACATGTCGCCGGTCGTGAGCCCCTCGTTGTACGCAGCGGTACGAGCATTCAGAGCTGCCCGGATAGTCTTATCCACCCACGGTTTCTGATTCGGAAAAACCTTCACAGTCACCATGGGGATGGTATCTTCAAGCAGTTTGCCAAGAAAGCATGTAACCACTTCCGTAAATTCGTCGACGTCACACGAGCTCTCGCGAAACATGTCCCAGTCTACGTCACTCAGCGCGTCCTGCAGTGTGGCTTCTGATTGACCTGACCAGCGTCTGACCTCTCGCGATACCGGAGGTTCACGGTGCAGTCTTTGTTTATATTTTGGAAGGAGGAAAATGGCGTCGTGGTCCGCCTTCCCAAAAGCCGGTAGTGGTGTGGCCTTATAACCTTCCTTGAACGGAGTGTAGCAGTGGTCCAGAGTTCTGTCTCCCCTCGTCGGACATGTGACGTGCTGGTAGAAGTGAGGCAGAGCCTTCTTGAGGTTAGCCTTGTTGAAGTCACCGGCCACGATGAGGGCAGCGTCCGGGTGTTTGGTGGAGTGTCTGCTGATGGAGTCCTGCAGGGTGGTGAGAGCTGTGTCCGTGTCCGCCTGCGGTGGAATATAGACGGCGACGATGATGACCGCGGAGAACTCCCGGGGCAGATAGAAGGGGCGGCAGAGGATGGCCAGATGTTCGAGGTCCGGTGAGCAGGAGCGCGACAGAACCACCACATTCCTTGGATCACACCAGCTGTTGTTGGTCAGGAAACATACGCCGCCACCTCTTGATTTGCCGGAGTCCACCGTTCTGTCCATGCGAAACACTGAGAATGTTTCGGCCGGGCGAACGGCGTGGTCCGGCACCTCCGGAGTCAGCCATGTCTCCGTGAAGCAAAGGACGTTGCAGTTCCTCACGTCGCGCTGGAAGCGGATCCGAGCCCTGATGTCGTCCAACTTGTTGTCGATAGATTGGACGTTGGCCAGCAGGATACTGGGAAGAGGAGGGTGGTGTACCCGTGCCCGAAGCCTGTTTTTGACCCCGGCCCGCTTCCCACGGTGTTTTCTCCTGCGCGACTTTTGTGGCCTTTCCCCGTTGCGCTCCGTGCTCCGCAAGATCTCCTCAGGCCAGGTAGAACTTTCCCTCAAAACTGCCGAAAAAGGGCAGATAGGCATGCTGGCTAGGTTGAGTAGAGTGTTAAAGTCATAGCTAGTTAACCCATAACAAGCTGGGGTTAAATAGTTGAGAAAAAATAAGTAAAAGACAAACAAAGAGCACAAACTACGCGGAGCAGTCACGACGGTGTCTGGACTCGTCCGCGCCATCTTGAACATCCACGGACCTTTACAGGTAGTGTGCCTGCAGCATTGTTGCCTGTTAGGGTTAGGATTAGGACAACAGCAGAGTAGATAAAGCAGAGTTTTATTGAAAGTACTTTCAAGAAAAAGCAAACAAAAGTATAAAAAGTAAAAGTTATTATTATGTAATGCTCCTTTTAAAGTCTTAAACAATTTATAATTTGATCATTTTAAAGTGGCATGGTCCATGTAGTGCAAAGTCATAGTACTTTATATACTGTACAGTTGGTCAATTTAAAGTTGTCCAAACGTCCATACCATCTGTATGGCTGTACCGCTAAAGGTCAAGTCAGAAAAAATGTGATTTTTAATTACGCGTAGTTGAGTAAGTGCACATTTTCTTCATCATGTTGTCCTAATAATTTTCCAGATCCTCAAATCTTTGGTATTTTTCTTATATCTCAATCCTCAATTCCTCTTAAGGTCCTGAGTTTATACAGCACAAGAGTATACAGGAGTGGAAATTGTTAACTGACAAAGACAAATGTTTTTATGGATCTGATGGTGGCCTTCATGAAAAATATACTGGTGTTCTGTTAAACTCTTGTCTATTGCGCTGACCTCTCTCTTCCTATTGAGCAATACAATGAAACGTTTACAACATTGTATAACCCATGTGTATAAAGATACTGCCACAAGCTCATCCATTTCTGAGACAAATCCAGCTCCTTTGTGCAATGCTTTCTCTGTCCTTACAGTCAGCAATAAAGCTGAGGTCAGTGCATTCTGATTTTGTTTGCGGGTTGGTATATTAGGTTTTCAGATAACCGACCAAGAAAAGGCGTTTCATTAATCAAACCACTCCAATCATAAAGATTCAGCAGCGCTTCATGCATTTTAATGTATGTTTTTATCATACAGGCATCTTACGAGCAGCGCTTATGAGAAATCCAAATATCTGCTTTTCACAATGTGTACAATCTTCCAGTATTGAGTTTCCAATACAAGCATTAACAGGAAGCCACTGAACGGTGTATAGTCACTGACAACCACATGGTGAGTCCTTGTGCTAAAACACCTGGGCCACTGCAACATGTGATGACAGCAAAGACCCCTGGGGATTGTTGTTTTACTCTATTGATGGGCTATATCAAAAAATGTTACTACATTTTTTCAAGGGGCAAATTGTTTTCTAAACAACATCGATGCTGTTTTTATTAGTCTATATAAGTATGAACACATGATAAATCTATAAAATTCTAGAAATATAATTACAGACTGTAGTCTTAAATTGCTATTAGGCTATGGTCACACATAAGTGACCATTCCAAGCTAAGGCGGTGATCTGTACATGATCTGCATTTGCTAGTTGCTTGTTGAAGCTGCAACTTGGCTAGTCAAATCCAGCAGTCCATGCAAACAAGCGACTTTAAACATGTCATTATGCAGTTCTGTGTGCAAGTGGCAACTGTAGTTAGTGGTGGTAACAGTAAATGCAGTTTAATACTACTTGGTCACAGAATTTTGGGTGGCAGCAAAACAAACAATTGTTTTTGAGGCAAATAATTGGCCTTTTCCCATTAATCTGTGAGCAACCATGATCAGATTTCATGCTGCTCTAAGTCTGTGAACAGCAACAGTGAAAGTGAGAGTTTGTTACCCGGCTGAGAAGTTGGTGTGTGCTGTCTGTTGCCTGCAGCTCTGCATCACTGCTCACTGCTTCTTCTTGTTTCATTACTCCCTGCAATATTTTTCAAACTAATCCGCTGTCAAAAAAATGACCGTTGTTTTGTAGATGTATAGATGTATATGCTGTCATAAGTGTGGTAATAGAAGGCGATGGTTTGGAAGCAAACAACTGGAAAAGGTAACAAAGCTGAAGCTGGAAAATCAGTAAAGAAAGAATGGTTTAATACTTGAGTCTGGAGTCAGTTTGAGACACACATTTTTGCATCTTCTGATGAGGACCGTTATTGACAAGACACAGAGTCTTAAAAAAACACTTTGAATAAGTTTCCAACAGTATCCCTTATTCTCCAGGTCTAAGATTTAGATCAAATAACACACACATGCAAATGTGATTTATGAGGTACCCGTATTTTCCTGCCCAGAATCTAGTTATATGTAATAAATAAATTAAATAAATCTGTACTTATATATGCAAATAGAAGTTCTGCATTAGTACTATAATGCATTGCATGCAAATGTATTTGTATGTACATTCACATATGTGTTTCATCTGCTCTATGTGCAACTCCGCAACCTACAGCCTGTTTTGAAACAGTTGCATGCTCCAGTCCAAACAGTGCCAGCATTGGCCATATTGCCCATCAGTCTAGTCGGTCACAGTGTGCTGACACATTGGCTGCAGCCTCATGCCATGTTTGTCATGCCAGGACTGAGAGGACAAACAGTCTGCTGCTGGCTCGTCGGATTGTTACTTCCACTGGCTGGGTCTTCCTGGTTTACCCGAAGGTCAGTGAACTGTCAGGGGGTAAGAGGGAGAACATGGAAGAGGTGATCTGATTGTGATAAATCACATGTAGGATAAGGGTTAGTTTGGGTGTGTTTGAAACAAACAAACAAACAAACAAACAAAAAAACTTGTCACAGTATCATATACTCAAAACCTGCTTACAACTGGGGCACAGCTTTGGCCGCACTATGTCCAAACTACTTTTGGAAATAAGAGAGGGTCAGCTGTCATGATGGTCCAGTTTGAAAAAAAAAATCCTGCTCTGGCACCTTCAGGACAGACAAGTGCTTTAACTCCACAGGGACTCTAAACCTCATGTTGAGAATGTATACCAGTGCCATGCACATTGTAAGTGAAAGCTGCACTTCTTTGAGCAGCTGCAGTCACACCATCACAGCCAACAACATAAAACTTTGCCATCTACCATTTAATGCATGTGCATTATGGAGTCAGCATATGCTCTGCCCCCTACACACACCTTAAAATCCCACACATATACACACACACACACACACACACACACACACACGGAGGCTGTTCGGCAGGACATGTGCTGACACTTTTCCCTAGGGTCCAGTATGAACTGTATACTCTGCACATGCATATACACACAAATACATATATCACATTTACATTTAGCTGATGCTTTCATTTACATTGACTTTCACACACACACACACACACACACACACACACAGACACACACACACACACACACACACGCACACACACACGTGGACAATGACACAAAAAAAACAGACACACACATAAAACAAATGGCCCCAGGGCCGGCCTGCTGCATTCCCCTCAGCACTATCCTTTTGTCCCTGGGTGGCACATCTGAGCTGACATGTCAGTGAGTTTGTGAGTTTGTGTGTCCTTGGGTGCAAGACAAGTTAAGATTGTGTGTGCGTGTGTGTGTGTGTGTGTGTGTGTGTGAACAAGAAGGAAATGCTGCGGTGGGAAGTGGGTTACAAAAATAGAACAGTTGGTTCACTGATACTTTTTGTTATTTTGGGTTCTTTCATGGAACTGTTTATGTGACAGTCAAAGGCAGATCTCTCACCTCCGGCACAATATCTGCCGGCGTCCGTTTTCTTGAAGTGTGATGCAGTGCGTCAGAAAAGCCTCCAACGCAGAAGAGATTCAGCGATTAACTGTCCTTGTCCTCCTTGGAGTAACTTGTGTTTGCTCCGGTGTGAAGCCACAGTCAGTGGGTGACAGCAGTGTTTACCCAGCACGCCGTCAAAGACTCTGGCTATGCATAGCAAGAGGGCAGTAGTGTGATGCAATTTATTGCAATACAATGTCACACAGCACAGGGCCTTTTATGCACTACAATGAAACATCAGTAATATGAATATGAATACATTATACTGATGCACAAGTAGTAGTAGTCAAACTAAAGTGGAAAACAAATGTTTTACCAGTCACGGCCTGGAGCTATTTCCTGAATAAATGATGCAAATCTCTCTTTGTCGCATAGAAGCAGATCCAATATATTTAATTACGATGACCAAATGAATGACAATCTGAGATAAATTAGTTTATCTGTATTAGATTTTAGTCTCAATTTGGCCTATTACAGTACTGTTGTAGAAGTATGGCATTTTAAGTGAAGAGTTTTCAGTCAATAAACACTAATCTCAATCATGCATTTATGATAATACATAATTATCATATGTTTATTTTACAAAATGTACCAATTATATCATAACACAAGGTTATTAAGTTGAGGGCTAATTTTCTAATCTCATTAAAGAGGAACTCAACATTCAGTTTACCCATCAGAAGTACTACTGTGCTGAAAACAGATTAGTATAATAATGTCTTTAGGGAGCTTTGTCAAGTGACAAAAAAAAATAACACTGATAAAGATGTCATCAGGATAAGATGCAGATATTTAAACAGAAAGCCTGTATCCCAAACTTGAATTGTTGAACTAGAAAAAAGATAGCATGCTAGTGCAGTATGGCAAATGTAGGGTAAGAGTAACAACAGCAGTGACGAACAACACTGATGGAATCCCTTCCAAAGTGATTTGATGAACAATATTGTAGTATTGAACTTATTGAACACAGCTGGAGTTCGCAGTGTTCGGGCCCATGTTTACAGAATGTTATCGTACCACTCACATCGTTAACGCTCCTGTTATAGTTATTATACTCGGTGTGAACAGCCCTTAAAAGTCGCATCAGTTCATCGGCTATCAGCTGTTTCATTGCCTGCCTGCGCGCTTCATCACTGCAAGCTGACTGCTACTGTAGCATCAAATCCTATTCAAACAGGTATGCAGGGTGACAGCTCTACAGATGCCCTCCTACCACTGTTGTTTACTCCTGCAGCTCCCTCCCAAACTCCTGCCCACATGTTGGAAAACATGCCAAAACTGGATTTTGCTATAAATAGTAATTTACCTGACAGAAAAGTACCTCCAAATGATTTTAAATCATGTTTAAAATGCAGCTCTCAGCGAGCACCGCTTGTTACAGCAAATTATTGTTGTTATTAACATCGACCCAGCAGGTGTTTAACCTCTTGCTACACCGCAAAACATTTTTTTAAGCATGACTTTAAGCATGAAAAACAAGGTAAGACCACACACAGTTAATTTGCTCCTGCATGACCATGACAAATGGAATAAATAACTCCAAGCAGGATTAAACTGTAGAATTAATGGGACACCTGCAGTGCAGTTCAGAGAAATAGTGGTAAGTCTTGTGTGAATCAGTTAACTTCTAAAGAAGGAAACAGGAAAAGCGGGCCTATGTACGTGGCAAGCACCACCTATCTGAGATACAGAGCTCTGTTCCATAAGATACCTGGAGGCTGTGCTCTCCGTTCCAAATGCATGTCAGTGAATCCACCATGAGCTATTATCTGTCCGCTATGTGGCTGTCCTAAGAGGACTAGTGGATTAGGGCCATTTATGATAGCACAGCTCCAATTTCACCCCCCACAAAACTTTCCTGTCAATCCCCTAAACTCGCCCAAATCCAGTTTACTGACTCTCATATAAAATTGGAGAAGGAGTCCAGGGTGATATTAAAGGTACTAGCTGAGTATAATGTATCAATATATATTTATTAAAAAAGCTGGCGGGGGAAATTGAATCTTTCCAGTGTTGTATGCCAAGGGAGGTTGAATTAAACCTCTCTCCATCAGCAACTAGTGCTGTATGAAATCCACTGCATAATGGGGGTGCAGCTGCAGAAAGAGTTTGAAACCTGAGTCGACATTTTGAGGGCAATAAACTGATGCTTCTCTGGAACGTATTATATCTGTCTGTTGGCTGTCCTTCACAAAGAGTATCTAATTTGAGTCTGTGATTTGATGTGAGATATTACATGTGAAAACATTTTCCAAACCCAGAGAGGTGAGCACTATTGTGGGTCAAAAGATCAGCTTTGGTTAATTTAAGATTGAGGAATTGAGAAATTTAAGACTCTTCAACAATACAGGGCCAGATAAACCCCAACAGGGCTGTATTCGTTGTAATTATGGTTAAATTGTGTGGCGAATAGCAAGTATTGGCAGCAGTGAAACCCTCCCCCCATAATCACAGGAAACTGCTTCCTCCAGGGTGTAATGGGTTATGAATTATTGTTACTGACACTTGTACTAACCGAAACATTTTATTAAAGAAGTATGAAAGCAGGACAATAAAGAAATATGAGCAAACCAGGGCTGTGTCTTATTAGCTGCCTGGTTACCACATGGGTTGCCACAGCAACCAATGTCACACTCATAACACGTAATTCATGGAAATTTATGGCAAGGCTGGAATTAATCTTCAGACAGTGATATTGCTCAGCTGAAATAACCGGCTCTATAAAGCCTATTCATTTCCAGATATTACCTGCAGTAAACAACTAAACAGAATAAAACTGAGGTTTATACAGGCTAATCTTCTGGTTCATATGCGTTGCTTGTGTGAGGGATGCATAAGTATAGCACTTGGGAAAGAAAGCCTGTGTCTCTCTGTGAATTTGGGAAGCCATGAAAAAGCTGCTGACTGAGAATGCATATTTGTGTACCGCACTCTACCTGGCTGTTAGAGATCCCTCATGTTGAGCGATGACGGCTTAAATGATTAGAAACCCATCTCCCATATGTCACCAGTTAGTGAAACTGACTCACAACCAGTTCACTGATTGGGTAAGCGGAGCATATCATTGGGTTGGCCACCCCTATTAAGCGCAGGTCATCCAGATGAATGATTAAACAGGTGGAAGGATGCTCTGGCCAATCAGCAAACAATTGGCTTTTTAAATCTGTATTATGCAAATGAAGCATCATGAATGCATCAAAACAACCGTATGAAAACGGTGCCCGGGGTGAACGTGGGTAGTTGTGTGAGTGTGTTCATGGTTCACGCCGGTAGAACTGTACGCACACAGTGGAAAGGAGTGGAAATAATAGGTATTGTATTTCAACCCTCAGTGCCATGGATTATTCTGCCTCACACAATGGGCAATGCAGGCAGGGAGAGGAGGGTGAATACATTCAAACAACAAATGGTAGATGATTTAGACTTCACAGGCCGAATCAGAAATAGCTGTTCCACCTTGTTTCAAGTCTGTGTGCTAAATTAAGCTAATCAACTGCTAGCTGCAGCCGCATATTTAGAAACTGTCTGTTAGGACTATATTATGTAACACTCTTACATATTCATATTTAGAAGACAAAACCATGGCCTGTCTCCAATCATTTTAGTTTGCCTTGAAATAATTGATATTGATCATATGGGGGTTTGTTTACACCCTGCCTCATCATCTGCATGCCAGTGCTGTCTTCCCTGTTGTTGTGTCGATGTAGCTGCAACCCCCGGCTTCAGATATGTAAACGGTAAATGAAATGCAAATGAAGTATCAGGAACTATGGGCACTGAACGAGCCAAATGGACCTCAAGTGTGGCTACAGAACGTTAGAGGTGAATGATCAGCTTTTATACGGCGCTTTGGTATTTCATTTTGATGATCCTTTAATCCAGGATTATTAAACAGTTACCTGCAGATGAATGCAAAATCTGCCAGCCAGGGACCGGGTAATATTGGTCAATCATGTTTGAGTTGGCTTTGGTTGCTTGCAGGTGAACAAAGCAAAAGACACACGCACACACACACACACATTGGCCGAAAAGTGGTGGAGTCATATGCAGTCACACAAAGCGGCACCCTGGGAGCAGATAGGGGTTAGGTACATTGCTCAAAGGCACCTTGGCAGGGCCCAGAAGGTGAACTGGAACCTCTCCAGCAACCAGTCCACCCTCTATACTTTGACCCATTCTGGACCTGAACCACCCCAGTACCCAACCAAATCCCTACAGACTGACCCAGTGATGCCTACATAGGTATATTCTACCTTGGTTCCCTCTCAGGTCCACTGCTATTCATTTTAGTATGCTGGCACTGTACAGTATACTCAGTCCCCCTTTTCTCCCCAGTTCATTGTTGATCAAGATCACTTTAAGCAACCAAAATAGATGAAGTGCAGAGTGCTTTAAGGACCAACAAAAAGGAGATGGGCTCACAAATGAAAATATTTCTGAACTTGAATTCACTGCCCAGTAACAGAAATTAAAAGGGTAAGCTATTTTGCCCATTCAAAACATTTTCCTATATTCACAGGATTCATTCAAATCATTTATACAAATGAAGGACATATGTATAATATGTTGTGTTGTTTGCCTTTATTTATTCTTTATTTATTCAAGGACCTGCATGCTCTTTTGCAAAATCCATGTAGAAAATCTTCACATTCAGTTCTTTCAGTACTAAATAAAATAATTGAAAGGCCAAGTATCACTTAATGGATAAGATTTTAGAATTAGTTCCATTAGTTACCTAAGTAACACAATCGGTATAGTACATTGTTTACTACCGGAAACTCTAAATCTTTATGCTCAGCTTAAAATGATAACCTCTAATCTATGACTTTCTTTGACCTCTGTCAGCAAATTGGCAGGTCACTGGTAGTTACAGCAATGTTTCAGTTGAAACAAAAAACCTTTGAAAGAGACCAGGTCAGAAAAGACTAGTAACACATTTGTGGCTAATGATACAACTCAAATATCTGACAATAAACTAGTACATTGTGTTGTGAAATTGATTTAGCAGTCTTTCGTATCGCTTCTGCTTGAGAAACAAATATGATTCAGACAGTGAGTATGTTCTTCAGGACGGAGGGAGGGGTCTTTAAATTTCTTTCGGTTCCACCTCCAAAGTCTGTCATGAGCTCCTGCATGTGTCCCACCTACTCCGCGCTGCACGGGCTGCCATATGCTTTTTGACTCTGTCTAGGTTTATGTTTTTGTTGTTGTTTTCCGTACACTGCGGTATTTATATTCTGTTTGCCCACCATATCCTGCCCCCCACGGACACCTTGGCCTGTTGTGTGAGGTTTCCATGCCAACTCTCACTCCAGGCAGCAGCCCTAATTGGCCAACAACTATATCACAGTGAGAAAAATGAGAAAGAAATATATACAAGACTGATAACAACAAAAGTTATTCATCCACGTATTTTGCCTTAAGACACAAATCAAGATTCTGCGTGCAGATATGAAGTGACTTAAACATTTATTTTTTTCATTCTCATATATTACTGTATCTAATTTTTCCATGTCTTGTGGCTTCACTATTTTATTTATTAGACTATGTACAGTATTTGTGTGTGTGTGACTAAGATCAAGTGTAACTCCATGCACATTGATCTACTTTGCATACACCTTTAATAAAAGCTACTATCCAATATACTTTGCTGTGCACAATGCTAACCTTGATGCCATCAACTTAAACTAAAATCGGATCCAGCAGCTCTTGCACAAACTAATTATTTATTCATGAGAGTTATTAAAACTATTTTATTAAAAAGTCCATTTTGGGACAGAATTTTCAACCATGTTTGATCACTCCACAGCAGCGAAATGCAGTGTACATACTCATTATGCCTACTTGGCACGCCTCCAGGGTAGTGTGAGTTTGTGTGTGTGTGAGCAATTCCTGTGAATGTATTTTCCTTCTAGACTTTGAAAGTTATTGTTATTGTCATGCTATTTTCTCCCAGACACTCTGCACTTACTAGTATTATTATAATTATATTACTGTTGTTTAATATTTTTACTCTCTAACAAAATAAATGTTATTTGAATTATCCTATATCAGAGCAAACAGACCCCTAAAAACCTATTAATTAAGCTGTCCATTGATGTGCTGTAGATGCAGCAATTACAATTACATTGGCTAAGATCGACAATGGCAGGACACATTTGCACACGCCCAACCCTTGTTTGTCACTGTCAGATTGATCTCAGCCATACATAGATCAGCCATAGTGCATTGTCAGGACCAATTAAGGAAGGGTCACAGAAACCTTCTGGTGATGAGTCAGTTGGGATCAATGGGAGCGAGCACACGGACAAATCTTACTGGATCACATGTTACATGTGGTAGGTTCTTGGTTTGTTGCTCCAGTCTGTCCTGGGTTTGATGCAGATTCAAGCCACATGAAAAAGGTGGACTGTGTAAGAGATGGAGAGAATGGAAACGAGGCCGATTAGAAGCCAAGGAGGAAAAACAAAGGAAAAAGAAAAACATGGCTGCTAGTAAAAAATGATCTAGCCAGGGAGAAAGATAAAAAATGAAAAGTTTATTAAAGTGAAACACTATTAAAAGGAGATCAGATTCTTCTTATCATCTGTTCATCCCCCTTTCTACTAGACGCCATGTACAAGATTGCACAGATTCCATTTTGATGACAATTTTAGAAAATAATGTAACACTCGAGATGCTATGGTTTCATGTGAAAACAGGGTTTCTTGATTAAACCAGGGACTGTAATGTACTGTAATAATATTTGCGTGCAGCAACATTGAGAACAGTTGCCTCGCTGAGTGAGAATGTACAACAGAAAAAACAAAAGAGCAAAATAAAAGAAAGGATGAGAAGTGGAGGGAAGACTGTTGAATTTAAAATGAAACATGCTGATAATCTGCCGGCTGCTGAGACAATGTTTCAACGGAGACTATGGCTTTTTGCAAACAGAGCAAAACGAGAGACCAGAACAGCCATGAAACAGAAACGCAGTGATAGGAGCAAGCCGAGAGGAGTGAAAGGAGGTGGGGAATTCAAAGTCTGCATGCTGGTAATCTCCTTGGTGATGTGCTGTTGTATGAGCCGGGACCCTATTCCTTTGACAAAGCAGACGAATAACAGAAACAGGGAAGAGGAGACAAAGACGATGGAAGAAAATAAAAGGAAAGATGGCTCAAGTTCAAAGTAAAATGGATGGATAGAGATATTAAGAAGCCTTCAGTATCTCTCCTCATCTGTCCCGTCTTTGCATTTCACTGTATTTCTAATCCCTGTCTTGCTCGTCTCCTTTCTCTTGTCCTGTTCTAAAACACTTATACATTACTAAACAGGCTCAGAATAAAATCCCTTTCTTCTCCTTCCCTGCCTCCCACCCATTTTATGTCTGTCTCAACATCAGGGGGTGCGTTGGCTGCATTAAATGCTTCTTTTTATCCTTTTGAGTCATCTGTTTTGATGTGCTCCGAGGTCGCCAAAATGGCTATGCATGATGTGCCTTCTCCTTACCACCACCACCACCATCCTCCTTCCTCTGACTCCTCCATCCTTCGTCTCTCCAGTTTTTTTTCTTTTTGTGCCTCCATCATCATCAATCCCAGCTGTCGGCAGCTGATCCTATGATCATGAGGCAGAGCTAAACAGGCAGCGCTGGTGTGTTGGTTAATGGTATCGTGGTGAGATGGGTTTTATATGGCGGGGGTGGATAAGAGGAAGCCTATGGGCTGACGGGCGATTTGGCTCATTTAGATGCATCAAATTCTTTCACGGGGATATGATGAGCCTGTGCAATAGATAAGTGACTGTATGTTTGTGTATTTGAGACGTTCTCATGGCACCAAAGGAGTAGCTCTATAACTGTGTAGTAGCCGTTGCTGTGTCCCTATTTAATTCACACATACTGTGTATGATAATTATTCCCACACAATCAACAGGGCCTTCATAACGCCACAGAGAAACAACCGAGAAGCCTTTAAGATGCGAGGCTTGTAACGCACCATTAAAGCACAATGCTTCAATTTGCAATGTCTAAACAACTCAGATAAAGGACGGTTATCACACGTGGTGATGTTTTCAGTCCACGATTAATGACTTGTAGAAAATGGATCCACTGTAATAATTGCACAGTGCTCAAGACAACGGCAATGTTTTTTTTTCTTTCGCTTTAAGAAAACTATTACATCTCACAAATTCATAATCTTTGGCTGCCTCTTGCACCTCTCAGGAAGAATTGGGATTTTCCAAATAAGTGCATGATGTTAATAGAGCTGATAGGCCATAACCTCACATAACATTACATTATTACGTAACACTGTTACACTGCTAATATAGTTTGCTTGTTGACTGTGCAAAAGAAGTTTAAAAAATAAAGAAAACAAATACAAAGGCATTGGACTTACTTAAATGACACTATTTTACACAACTAATATTATTGATTATTTTTTGAGTACAATATATACCGGCGTATATAGTTTACTGGAAATAGCCACAACACTGCACTGAGGTTCTGACATTGACAAAGGTTTTAACAAAGCGGATGTGCTGTGTTGCGTGTCAAATTCCACATTGCGTGTGCGCTGCGGTCATTGCAGTAATACGTAATGACGGCCGTCTTAGTCAATGTTTCAAAACCCACCGGCTCCACTGCAGTCCATTTTAGAAGCATCCCAGAAATGGGCCTCCGCACAACTATGCAGGGAATACCCGGCCGTCCCATTTTTGACAGGGCTGCGAACAGCCCGCATCGATTTACACACAGCAGCTTAAGCTGGCCGGAAGCTAGACACAGAAACAGCATATAGAGAATCCGGTAGATTTTCAAAATAAAACATCTTGTGCAGACTGCCAGATGTAAAAACGGACAAAAGCGAAACAAATTAACCGTGTGCCATATTCACACAGGTAAAAGCAAAACATAAATAAAAGCATAAAATGACCAAATCTGAGCATGTAAAGAAAGTCTGGCGGGCTAAACGTGGCGCCCCTGAAACGGTTTGGAGTCACGTAGAGGACGGACCAAAAGTGTCACGGCTGTGACGTGACAGAGACATGCCTGGTGGGGTTTTGGGGTAAGCAGTGACTGACTCACACACCCCCCCCCTATCTGGGGCTTAATGTAGCTGCATGCTCTGCCACCCTACACATACTCACTGCACTGGCACTTCCCCGACATCCAGCAGACTCTAATTTACCTGCTTCTTTGAAGGGTTTTGGCCTCTAGTTTAGACTTCAGCAAATGAAGTACATTAACACTTGGACTGTGGTCAAGTGACTGACTTGGCCAGTTTAGACTGCACTGTTTGTCCATAAAAATGCTTACCTTGTCTGTATGTCCTCCTGCATCGTTCTGAAATTGGGGGACTATGTATAAAAAAGCCAGATGTTCTACACTGTTAAGCCAGTTATGAATGATGCAACATTGAAACTGCATATTTATGAGAAACCCTTAGTCAGCAATTTAACTTTCACCACTGATATGGAGACAAAACTGTAAAAAAAAAAGTGCTATTGTCATATACTGTACACCTTTTCCCCCTTGCTTGATTCTTATTTACCCATTTTTCATCCGCTGAGCAGACTGTTTGTTCTTCTTGCAGCACTTTGTTCAGCCTTTTTTCCATCAGCATCTTAGGAGCTATGCTGCTGAAAGGACAGCTGATTGTGAGGAAAGCTTTGGTCATAGCCATGTTTGTTTTAGTTGTTTTTGATTTGATGGACGGACACTTCTTTTAGCACTGCAGCTGATGTGTTGCTTCGGGTGTGAATTCAGAGGCTGGTCTTACATAGTTGTATTTCAGCTTATATTTATTCAGGCTGACTAAGCATGCTTACTGATTTGCAAGTGGTGAGTGAACATTTCCACTAGAGCTATTGGCTGGATTAAATGTCTCTCAGAGGAAATTTGTGATGTGATTTTCCACATCATGTTTTTTGTTTAAATGATAAGTAAGCCCGTTTGTTCGCGTGCACGGACAAGCTTGTCATCGATCCAGGTGACAAAGATGAGCTCAGTGTTGCATCTGTGTGTGCTCCTGTTAAACAGCGTGCGGTTGTGACTTTGTCCCCACTGACAAACCAGTCAACTAGCATGGAGCTGTCGAGCTGAAGGAATTTCAACACGCGGGTTAGAGTTGTGCACTGTGGGTAGTGGCAGTAACAGTGGGTTCTGGCTGTGTGGCGGTCATCCGAATGTCATCCACACACCCACTCAGACAAAAGACAACAGGAGATTGGACGGTACGAGCGTGCGACGGGAAGAGAGTCGGAACGAACGGGAGAGAGAGAGACGGGATGCGGAAGGGCGTGGGAGAAGAGGGGAAGAAGTGGTCATTAGGAGAAAAGAAAGTCATGGGACTGGAGGCAGATGAGAGAAACCGTGAGGAAGAAGCACAACTCAGGCTTGGATGAAAGAGAGGGAGAGACAGTCAAAGCCAGCAGGGAGGAGAAGAAAGCAGTTAGGATGCACATTAAACAGATATAATTTGATGTGCAGTGAGGAAAAAGAGAAAATGGGGGGAGAAAAAGAAAAGGAAAATGAGAGAAAGAGACTATGTGGTTGCCAGGGACAACAGATTAACGGGAAACATGCAGACACCCACTCAACACCCCCCGCCACCTCCACCCTCCTTGCTTTGTGGATCTACGTTTGATCCTCCTTCACCTTTTTAAAGTCTCCCTCCACTGCTCCTCCTCCTCCTCCTCCTCAGAGCATCGCCTGTTATCTGTTAATGCTCTCATTCTCCTTCCCTACCAGCATTTATGTGTGAGCTCATACTATGCGTCCCTGAAAGTGTGTGTGTGTGTGTGTGTGTGTGTGTGTGTGTGTGTGTGTGTGTGTTTGTCCTCTTTCTCATCTTACACAGTCCGTCTACCTCCTCCACTCATTGCCAAATCTCTGCCGTAGCTGCTCTCTCACTCTCCTTCATACTATAACCCCCTCTTCTTCCTCTTCTCCTCTTACTTCCCTCTCGCTCATTAGCTCTGTAGCTTACATTTTCCAGTTTCTTCAAAGTGAACTCAAGGGAGAGGAGGGAGCTTAAAGCATAATTCTGGTTTACTGCAACATGGGCCATACATTTGTAGTATTGGCCAACATTCTTATATTAATATTGCAACATCACCGAAAAGAGCTTTGACGGGGCTGAAATCTGAGTATTCAGATTAACTGGGCTATAAACAAACCCTTCATTAGCTATACTCATTTGGAAAATGAGGGTTAATGGTAATACAAGTAAGAGTTGTCCATGGACTCCATTGTAAACATCCATCATTGTGTATAGAACAACTGTGTGGTTTAACAATTAGCATTCAATATTCAAATTCAGCCTTCATTATGATACTGAACAGTCCTGTGAATTCCCTAGTTAAGCAGTTTGCACAGATTAATGCACACGGCAAAACATTTCTACGATTCAACTGAAATGTCAATTTTGTATAATTGGACCAAAGAGATTTTTCTTTTCAGTGGCCTCACAGGCTTCGTGTCACCAAAATGAAAAAAGAAACATAAGGATCCAGCTCACACATTATGCCAGTTCATTATCGGTTTTTAGAAGTTTAGATGCTCAGCCAATTAGGAGTGTTTTAAATACAGAACCCACTCATTTGATTTGATTCGATTCGCTGACAGACTATACAAAAAGTTTTAGAACTGAGATGAATTTGTTATAAAAAATAGAAAACTGAACTAATTGAACATTTGGTCGCCGGATGTGGCTGAATTTAAATTATTCTTAGTTTGTGCCATTTGGATTTGCACAGGCACAGACCATTGCTGTTTTGCATATATGAGGACTTAACGCCTCATCTCTACTTGGTAAATTATTTATTAGCTCTCTGTGTCAATCTCGGTCCAACAGGCAGCCTCCACTTCTTAAGTCTCCGACTCTTCATCCATCCCCAGACTTCATTTACCTTTTCCCCTCTTGTCCTTCACTGTCCACCCTCCCTTCCTTCCCTGCCATATCTCACCACTTCTCTTCTTCTCTTGCTTGATGGATTATGGCCTCAAGCTTTCTGTTGGGCACTGCAGTGGATCAAAACATAATTTTCGCCCATTTATTTTGGCCTGAATCTACACTCTCTACTCACTCCCCTGCTCTTGTTCAGAGAAAGCTGGCCTGGCTTTCAAATAATACCCTTTCCGTCACCTTTCTCTCTTCTCTCACTTATTAACAGCGTCTTTTAATTTGCTGTTTAAAACACTTCCTCTTGTGTCTGAGCCTCGATAAAGCTTCTTTTGTTGTTCAGTTCCTTTGTTTTTTTCAAAGCATATCTTTCTGTTTTCAGTTAAACCAAAGACATGAAGTCATTTTCTCTATCACTCACTACGTTTTTTTTTCTTTGCCACCTCCCACCCTGTGCTTTCATATCTATGCCACCTCCACACATTCTCGAGACCATCACGAGGTTACAGTCGGTAACCTCCTGTTTCTGACATTTAACGTTGTTCTCCGCATCTGCCAACCCACCCTCCCACTTATTCCTTCCTTTTTTCTTTCGTTTTTCTCTCTATAGCACACACGTTCCCTTTCGACCCTCTCTGATCTAACCTTTACCTAAAGCCAGAGGATTTACATGCAGAAGAAGAAAAAAGGGTCCTCAGCCCTGTTCTCTCTTGAAACCACTTAATATCTCTCAAATGCTGCCATGGCCCCGCCCCTTTTATACCAAACGGATCGGCGCTGACCCGCGTTGTTGTGCTCTGACATTTGAGGTGGCCAAGTGCATTTCTTTTTATACATGTATTGATGATGTATATTGGTTCTTCTGGAAGGTAATTGTCTCCTGGGATGTATTTGTCGTTTAATTTGAAGAACTGTTTGCATTCTGATCAAAAAGTCAAAAGTCCCATGACATAGTACAAGTGGAGTCAGCTTGATTGTCCAAGAGAAGTCTCAGACAGACATACTTTTAAGTGCCTTGGCTGGAGAGCAAATGCAGAAGTGTGAGGAATACCTCGAAGACCTTTTTTGGTTTATTCAGTCAGTGAGTTTTACAGTCATGAGTATGATGATATATTTGTACACCGTGGAAAACTGGATATCACACAAGGTAAAGGCAGGATTTGTTTTGATTACACCTACTAGTCAATTTCATTGGATTACAGTGCAGTCTTAGAAAACTTTATTTTTTATTTTTTATTTAATACAGTTAGGTTTCAGTGCAGAGATATGACACAGGTGAAGTTCAGTTCACTTGACATTATTACTGGTGTGCTTTAACCACAGTTTCCACTCTGTTAATCAGATTTTACTGCACATATTGCAGCTTAATTGTACAAAACAACATATTACAATTGATGTCCCCTTTGGTATAGTGGGGAAATAATCTGTCACATTCTCACATGATTATACAGGGGCACTATGGGCAATGTTACTGTAATCATAGGCAATCATCTGCTGCGTGTGGTGTCCACTTTCTCAGATATGTATAGTTTAACATGCTTCTTTTTCACTGTCAAAGGTAGAAAAGGAAAACGGCAAATGTTGATGGAAATATCTATCTATCTATCTATCTATCTATCTATCTATCTATCTATCTATCTATCTATCTATCTATCTATCTATCTATCTATCTATCTATCTATCTATCTATCTATCTATCTATCTATCTATCTATCTATCTATCTATCTATCTATCTATCTATCTATCTATCTATCTATCTATCTATCTATCGGTGGTACATTCTCTTTGTAGGTTTTAATAATCCTAAAGTCTGTTCCTGCTTAAAAATTAGAAAGCAGTGAATTTATGTGAAAGGTGACGCTGTCTTCTCTGCCTGTTTATCAGTCAAACACAGATACAGTACCTGCATACATAATCAGACACAATCTAGTCATAATCTGGTATGGAATTTGCTAATAAATATTAGGAAGTATTGGACCAAACAACATTTTTCAATCAGGAAAAGGTCACTGGGTATGCGCACTGAATCAAGACTGTCTGGTTAATTTAAGTTTGCATTGATTTGATCTTTATCTACATCTCCTGCTTACTAAAAAGTAATTTCAAGTTGTTTTTTTTTATTAACACCTTGTTGCCTCTCTTTTCTCCTTTTTCTCCTTTAGCTCTGCTTCTGAGATTTCTTGCTTTGGCCAGTGGAGAAAGAACCGTTTGCTAAGACATCTGTTCCCCTTCTCGAGTGGACAAAAGGGGAATCAGATCCAATTCAAACCACAGCACTCACAGATGAACAAGACTACAGTTTTAACACCTTCTGGTAAATATAGCTGAAGATTCACCGTTTTAAAGGACACATTCTCGATACATCTAAAGAACTTCGCTGTCACATATTCAAAATTCAGTCCGCAGCAGGCTCAGCCGACGCTCGACCCATTCTGTCCTCGAACGGGCAGGACTTCCTCTGCCTTCCTCTCTCTGGAGTTCAGTTAATCTACTAAAGTAGAGGTGAGTGAGTCAATTCACACTGTTCTCTCCAGTATAAAACCCCTTTATATTCTAGTGTAGACCAGCTGTCATTTTGACTCCTATTTTATTCTAGTGAGGCATGGTGTTTCTAATAAGTCCAGTGCTTTGGGCTTGGTTTGACAGGGCAGCCAGCCTTAGCTGATGGCTCACCCACTGAAGCTCTTTACAGCAAGAGCACTTGACAGTGCCCAATGGCATTTCAGTGCGAAAAGCAGCGGTATGTGAAGGATTTTTTTTTTTATTAAATGGTACGACCAATTCTGGCCAAACTAGCCTGGCTGGAAAAGCGGGGATGCCTGTTGCCATAGCAGCAGGTGCTGATCCGTATGCATGACTGGATTTTGGGATGGTGTTCTGAACTGTGCTGGGGGAAGAAAACGCTGTTGAAGACTTCTTAGACTGAATATATTTCTTGAATCTGTCATTTTTTGTGGAAACGGATCCGCAGCTTTGACTCAGTGTCAAGGTCAAGTCGAAAGTTTTATGCTGCCATCATACATAATGATGAAATTTGCTGACATTTAGAGGAAACAACAGCATCATGTTTTAGCAGCAACCGATAAACTGTAGTTATTTTGGCTTTACTCGAGCATCCTCCGCGTCCTCTACAATTCTGTCTCACTTTGGATATCATGAAAGTGTTCTTGTTTTGGAGACGTTACTGGGTTAAAATCTTTCATCGCAAATGTAGGCCCTGTCCTAGTTCTACAGGGAGGAAAGCAGGCTGCATTATTCTGCTGTAATTTGTTGTTGTTTTTTTAATGTGTCATGCATAAATCTGTCATTGCAGTATTCTTTAATCATATTGCAGACATAAGATAAAAACATAAGATAAAAATCATATATAGATTTCAATGCATGCAGTGTTTCAGTTCATTCCAAGAGCTTATAAAGTGGAAAATCATTGCATTATATTTCTATACCACATAGACGTTAAAAACTCTTTTAACATTGATAATATAATTAGTCTATCTGATTTCCAAGAAGTGCATATACCTCATTTAACCAAGACTCAAAAGACAAATCTCACATTTCACTTAAAAGTATAAAGTATTACGATCAATCGGTCCACCCACACTCATTTTGGCTAAAAGAGGAATACATTTCGATAAACAACTATTGTGGTGTGAAGTATTTAACGGAGATTTACATTTTCAGCATATTTATATATACTTCTTTTCAGTTTTAATTCTGTTGTGTTGGTCATCCGATGTGTTTGCTTATGGTTAACACATATTAAATCAACTTAGTTAGAGCTTTAGTTATTATGTGAAACTGCAGCTTCTAATTTACATTTTTAAAGTTAAAAAGACACCTACAAAAGCTCCATTAGGCTGAAAAAAAACATTCTTTCTCAGGCAGCTTATCTGCTAAAAACCTTCTGGTCTATTTTGAATTTCCGTATTCTCTGTCATTTAATGACTGCCTTCTTAATATAACAGTTTAAAAACATGTTACTATCAAACACCTAATATAAAGACTCCTGCAGGTAACGCCCCTTTGTCTGTCCATTATTTAACAATCTACTGTACTCAATATGCCGCCTCATGCCGTGTTCAACGACAAACTGTCAACAGATCTTTCTTGGACATTTCTCATCAGGTTTTGGTGTAACTGGATAGAAATGCTTGCAATTGTGAAACTCTGAGATACATTTCAAGTCTCTTTAAAGCGCTGAAATGTGTTTTCATTTGCTGATGGGTGTATGGTGGCAACTAGGAGAAGTGTAATACAGACATGGCCAGCTGCACGTTTAAACCCTCGTGATACCGATCATCTGCCTCATGCACTTTTTGAGAAATCAGAATATTCTCAGTTTATGCAGTAAGTACCTGCAGTATGGCTATTTAGTTGAGACCGACAAACTACTTGAAGCATTCTGAAAGCTGGCAGTTTGCAGCCATATGACTACATGAGAGTATAATATCTCCATAGCAACAACTCTTTGTACTTCTGTTATAACTGCTTTCTTTTGTTTTTGTTTTGCACCTTGGTAAAATTTGCAGCGTCTGAACATGAATGAGTCATAGTCATAGTGAGTTACTTGGTACTGCTGCATTTCAAGTGTTGATGAAACGGCTAAAAAAACATAAAAGATGAGAGGAATTTACAAAAATTTCCAAGTCAGTCAAATCTGGGGGTGAATCCAGCAAAGAGCTGATGAAGCAAACTGCAAGTTCAAGCATTTTACTGCTGGGTTTGGGGCATTGCTTCATGCTATTTATTTATTTATCTTTCTCTCCTTTGCCCAAAATCACCAGCTGATTGACTTCACTACCACTGGCTGTTGAAAGAGGTGATGTGCATCACAGTCTGAAGCCAGCTGGTGACTTGACGAGCTGAGTCAGGTGACATCAGCTGACCTTAGTCACGTCGAGAGGGACCACTGCTGCAGATGTTCCCTGCAAAGTTCAAAAGCTGTTTTGTCTCACTGTAAATCTTTGGTCTAGAACATTACAACATTACATTACAGTCAGGTGTGGTTCATGGTTAAAAGGTGTTGCTATAAATTCCTAGATTAAGCCCTGGTTTTAACATGTGAGTGATGGTGGTAATAAGTGGGACTTGACATGGTTGGCACCTAATACAATGGGCCTTCAAGCTGTTTGAAACTGTTGTTAAAAAGCGACAACAGAATGGGTTTTACATTGTTCTTGTGAAGTCAGATTTTCTACTACAAAGTCATGAATCAAAAGTTGTTCCTAACATAAAATCCTATCACAAAAAGGAATCTCACTTGAATCGTTTGACATATTTATGAACAAGTAATTTAGTTTTGTACCAAAGGGGGCTCTCAGTGTTTCACACAGGTCTGAATGTTGCTTGGCCATAAAACTGGGACCATTTCACTTCAGTCAATGAGATTTCTCTGCCTGAGCTACTCTGCCTCTTAGAAATGTTGCTGTGACAAAAACATCCCTGTTTTTTATTTTAAGAGGTTGTTAAATACACTAAACACAACAGGAGTTTGCATTTACATGGGTTATTTTTTTTTCTTGCTCTGTTGGTCGTTTGCGTCTTCTTGACTGTGGTTTTAACTGCAGTTCACAGTATTCTGTTGGAGTTCACAATGGGTGTATTTTTTTTTCTCCATCATTGTACTCTCTGTTGTAATTTGTGCGCCCTGCAGAACTGAAAACATATGAAAGTGCATATTTCACATAGCAACTGTAATGAAGCCAGTCGTGGAGCTTGTACCAGCTCCCTGGGAAGCATATGAATCCATTTTATGTTTTTGAACTCGTTCACACAGTCAGCTGTACCTTTAACTTTTAGTGTACCTCCAGCTTTTTTGTTACTTCCTGCATAACGGATTGTAGCATCATTGCATTTATAAATCAATCCCTGTTGACTGTTTAGTCTCTCTAGCTTGTTGGTTCAACTAGCAAAAGTCGGTCCTCATACACCAGAGAGTCATTTGAATGATGCACATGAGGCATTTGGGTGTTTTAATGTATCATATGAATATTATAACAACATGTATCCTTGTAATGTTGGTCATTACCCTGATGAAGGCTGAGATTTACTGCCTCATTACGTTGAATGGGACTATTTTGTGTCAAAGACATCTGGCATAGGCAATAAATTTACTGAAATTTCTTTCACTGGAAAAAAAAAACCTAAACTTAATCGGTCAGTTTCCCTCATCAGAAGTGGCTAATGGTGTGGCTCGGCTCATACGTACGTGAACTGCAGGGCAGAGGAGTGCGACCTGCTCTATCTTTTTTAGTATGCAGCTTGTTGGTGTGATCCTGACACGACTTGATTAAATGGTTTATCCTCCTGGAGCCTGAGGTTGGTTTGCGCAGTCTTCACCTTGAGCAGCACACAACACATCACCATTCATCTGTCACATCTGTGTGTGTGTGTGTGTGTGTGTGTGTGTGTGTGTGTGTGTGTGTGTGTGTTAAGTCTGGATGCATTTACATTGACTGTAGGCTAACCAGTAGAATTGGGTTGGAATGTATGTGTGTGCCAAGGTGAGCGCATGGCTGGCTGCAAGACTGGTTTGTGAGTGCGAATGTGTGTGCGCGTGGAGAGATTGTCCTTGGTGTTCACAGTATATCTCTCTCGGTGTGTGAGGGGATAAATATGGGTGTGTTTGTGCTGAATGTGTGAACTTACAGTCTGTTTGCGAGGTCTGTGTTTGTGTGAGACAGTACGATGGGCTGGTATGAGACCACTTTGGTTTTATTATGTGTGAAAAGACACAGAGATTGCAGTTATATGTGAGTGTGCATGTTTGAGAAAGAAGTCAAGACCACCTCCCAACACCTTGCTGTTCACTTCACATCCTCCTGATCACCATGATGATGATTTGGGAAGAAATAACAGGAGTTTTTGGACTATGAGTGTGTGTACATGTATATGCTTTTGTGCATTATTGCAACCCCTGGAGCATTTTACACCTTTCCACTTACTATAATAAGCCACTTTCATTCAGTAAATCTCGCACTTAATCTTAATTTCAAGTGTAGAATGATGCATCTTTAACTGCTACTGTTTGTCTCGAGTTGAATGATAGGTTTAGAAACCTCTGAGTGATATAATGTCACTGAAGGACAGTCGGGAACCTCTGAGTTATAGATCCAGAAGTTGAACGTAGGTCTTTGAGTCCCTTGGGTAATGCATCTTCACTTCACTGATAGATTAACAAATCAGCTAATTTGACTAAGAAATCGATCAAAGCAGTGAAGAATTGCATCCACTTAATTGGAACAGGCTTTAGATCTCGGCACGACTTAAGAACAAAGGCTATAAAATAGATGTAATCATGCTTTCATCACTTTCTCTCCGTGCCTTTGCATCTCTGTTATTTTATTTCCTTGTACCTGTGTGTGTGTGTGTGTGTGTGTGTGTGTGTGTGTGTGTGTGTGTGTATTGGTTACACTCCTGCATTCATCACTGACTGCTTCTAATGTTGGTGGTACATCATTTTCAGCTTATCTACTGTTATAATCGTCGCAAGTCAGACTGAATAAAAACAGCTACTAAACGTATAAGCTGCAAATTTTGTGCGTGTGTGTCTGTGTGTGTGTGTGTGTGGTTGCTTTGAAAGCCAGTGTTTGGAGAATTGTGGCACAGTATTTGACTAGGCATGCTCAACGTTAAACCCCCAGGAGGTCGCACTAATCTGTTTCATCACCTTCTCATCTCACCATCCCTCAATCCATCCAATATTTCCTTCCCACTCTTCCTCTCCATTCTGCCGGTCTGGAGTGCCAGGTTCTACCATGGGTGTTTGAACACAGGGAGGGGCTATGGACGGCTGCCAAACACTCCCCACGCAACCTTACCGCAACCCGCACACACAGACACACTTGACATGAGCCAAATTTCATCGGGAGGCTCTGCACGCTTGGCTTCCTCTCTCTTGTTGCCCCTTCACCTGGGATGTTCCCTTTTCCTCTGGACCCTTGTGGCGAGGTCCAGGTGGAACCGGGGAGCTACAGTTCAGCCACCACACAGTCGACCCACACATCCTGGGTACCCTCCTGCCTATTGGGATGGAGGTAAGGCGGTACAGAAGAAAGAAGAGCAGTGTGCATTAGCCATGCTAATCTCATTAGAGTTGCCGTGATTGAATCCTGTAGGAATCTGCTGCCGTTGCCAAGAGAAACCAAGTAGCTTGTATATTATTAAAGGGTCCGCTCTTTCACAGGGGATGTAGAGGTTGGGGAAGGGAAGCTAGGATGAAATAGACAGAGAGGGAGACAGACAGAAAGAATGAAAGTGAATGAAGGAAAGTGTAAAAAATAAAATAAATAAAAATTAGATGAGGTACACATAGAAAGAATCATATTTAAATTCCAGAAATTTGAGAAAATGAAAATGGGCTCCACTCTTACCCCAAAACTAAATATATAAAAGGCAGTGGAGAGTGAAAACAGGAGCAAGTTGGAGAGAGATGAGAGAAAGTGATAAAAAACAAATTAAAACTAGCTTGGCGCCCTAAAATAGATACAATGGGTAAAAAAAAAAATAAAAAAGACATCATCTTTAATTGCTCAATTCCAGCAGTGACAACAAATTCTACTCCTGTAACCCGAAGAATGGGCTCACCCAGAATGAAACAATCTAAAGTTGCAAAATTAAACGAACAACCTTATCAGGAAAGAAGGGACACAAGCATTTAAACAATAGCAGAGACATGTGAAATGAAAAGAAGCAGTGTCACAGAGCAACAAGTACAGTTGGCGTCTGCTCCTGACGAGTATCAATTATGTTTGAGACAAAATGAGGGTTGGAAGAAAGTGAATAACTGATTTAATTGAGCGATATGCATTATGTGAATTATAAAACATTTTCAGGTATCTTTCTCACTTTTTATGTTTTATCTTTCTCCCTGTCCACCCCATCACTTTGTGGCAGGTCTGCCCTTTCACAGCCTCCGATTTGGAACCACAGTACAAGATATTTTTTGACAGTGTCCTTGTAAACTTGTGACTGTCCAAACAAGACCATGGCCTCCCCCACCACCTGCTCCACGTGTCTCATCCTTCCTTCCCAACTACAGGCGGTGTTTTCATCTTCAAAGCAACCACCCCTGCTCTTTCTTTCCTGTCTGCTGTTGGTCAACCTCCTATCTGATCTTTTTTACCTCCTTGACCTTCTTCCATGCCCCTCTAAAATCTGTTCTCCACTCTCTTTCCTCATTTCTCTCTAACTAATTTGTTCCCTGCTTGCGTCCCCCAACTCTTTCTCTCTTCTCTGCCTCTCCCAGAGGAGTTCCATCTTGTTTTTTGCTGATGCTCCAGTGACTTCCAACCCTTGGGTTTTGAAATCATCGTCTTAGCAGACTGTTGTTTTACTGTCTGTGGTTCATTGGTGTCTGGGACCCCGACAGCTTCACAAACTGTGGCATCTCAGTCGGAGAAGTTGTGTGTGTGTGCATGTCTCTGTGGGACTTGGAGGAAACGTTAAGTGAAGTGACACTTTATAAGCTTACTGTTTGTTGTGATATATCTCATTAAAGACCAAGAGTCAAACTTTCTTAAAAGAAAATCTAATGGCTTCCCTCAAATCCTCCTCCCAATTACCCCCTTTTGTTCTGTGCCATTATTCAAAGAACCTAGCATGCATTTGCTTAATGGTGTGTTTGTTTAAATTCTGATATTCTATAAACCTAATTGACAGTTTGACTTTATCAAACTTCACTAAATAGAGATTGTGAAACTTGAAGTTGTGATATATAAAATGGGCTACAGCAACTAAAAATATGTAATCAATATTAGACACACACTCTACTTTTGTTTTTACTATTATGTCTGTATTATAAATGCAAGTATTGACAACACAGATGCTTATTGGGATTCATACTACTAGCTCATGCTGTCTGTTTTCTTACACAGATTTATTATTGTGCTTCAATGGAGAGTTAAAAAAAAATAGAGATATCTTCATATATCCACACATTCTTACCCTTGTCAAATTTTGCGGCCTATCTTACCCACAATGCAAATCGCCTGTCGACACTTGCAGATTTGGGTGTGTTATACCTAGAACTGCTGGCTGATTGGTGGCAGCCAGATGGCGGTGGCAAACCTAAAGGGCAACTCACACCGGACGCGGAACGGAAGCGGCACGGTACCGCAGCGGTCACAGTAGCAAATAGGAAATAGACAGGAAATCCGACACAGAACCAACATAATAAACTTCTGCCCCCTTTCAAAATAAAACACAATTCATGTCGCTTATCACAACTTCACATCAACGTTACGTCATGACCGGTGGCACCAGGTGATCAAAGATCGATCAAAGGGTCTCAACATGGACGATGAGAGACTAATTGTTGAAGTGGAACAACACACAATCATTTATGACACAACAGATGCTTTTTATAATCTCTTCCATGTCGGAGAAGCAAAGTCAGCTGTTTGTTGATGTTTTCTGTATACACTGTTTATCGCGGGGTCTCGGGTATGTCCAGGATTCTCTCGTGATCCCGCGTGAATACGGCCGGCTCGCTATGCTGCCGTTCCGCGGCTGATACGCGTCCGGTGTGAGTTGATGCCGGGCAAAGTACCGCGGCGCTGCCGTTCCTCTGCCGTTCCACCTCCTGTGTTGGTCCCGTGTTACTTTCTCTTAAGCCAGAAATCACACCAAGTTGATCTAAAAATGCATTGCCAGCAAAACCACTGTTTTCCTACGGTTTGACTCTCCGTGCATGTGCACTCTCCTATTGCATTGTTTTTTCCCCAGCAGTTTTTAGACATGCATGAAAATTAAAATGTTCTCAGCTATCCACTGCCAGGTGTGGAGTCATACCACTTTACTACCTGTGCTGCTTTTTAATCTCTTTTGCGTCTGCTCTTCTAAATTCGGTAGGGCAGTAGCAAATGCAAATCGGAGGTTGATATTCGCGAACACACCACATGGAAGACATGTTGTGAATCCCACTTTCAGCTTTTATGGACTTTTTTTGGCCCCATCCAGTAGCAGAGCAATGGCTAATCATATTTGATCGCTTGGTTGTGCACACATTTGGACTTGTTTGTTTTAACTGACAACATTGTGACATCATTTGAGGTAGTGTATCAGGCTTTGCACAAAAAAGATTTCATACTACTTTTCCCACATATGCAGTAGAACCCTCTCCATGAGCTGTAAACGGACTGATGTATTTTTGACCTGCCTGCCAGCCTTGTTTGCTTGCTACTTCGTGTAAGCTTGTCAGCCTACACTTTCCATTAAAAGTCGCTCAGCTAAACTCCTGCTCAGTGTCTGCATTCGAGTCCTCCATCCTGCGCCGTGGGCTTGAATCCTGACACATTCGTGTCCCACTCAGGTGTCAGTTTTGTACTAGTGCCATCATCAGGTCAGCTTTCTCCTCTTCCTTCTTATCTTCTTTATTCCTCTTTTCTGCCATCCCTCTTTTCTCAGATTTTTGTTTAGTTTCTCTTTTAGAATGCCACCACCAGCCATTCTTCTTCACCTCTCCTATGCTTCAGTTTTGTTTTTCCTTTTCTGGCTCTGTACCCTTGGCATGTCTATAGCTCTCGGTTTATTTTGCTTATCCATGCTGTCTCGTCAGAATCCACCATCCAAATCGCTTTAATGCCAAAGACATGTGGCACAAGCCAGGAATTAGCCCTGGTAGACTTGTGCCACGCTGTTCAACAGACCTCTCTGAGATCTCTCTGATTCCTCCTCATACTGTTCATCTTGTCTTTTCCTCTTTCATTTTGTTTCATTTCCATGGTCCTCGATCTCCTGACTCTTTCCCCTTTACCACTTTACATTGTCTCCTTTCATTTACTTCACTTTGTCACACAGATGACCTTTTATTATGTCCCGGACTCTCTTTTTGGTTGTTCTCTTTTCCTCTACCTGTCTTTTTGATTTCCTCTCTGTTTCTGTGTCTCGGGTGCATTGCTTGATATCTTCTGTTCTCTTTGTGTTGCTATCTCTCAGAGGTCAGTGCAGGGCTCCAGTCTTATCTCAGGGCTGCAGTCTGGCCATTATGGGGCTGTAGTGAGGAGTTCAACCCGCCAGTCTTGTAAAACTTTGCCTGCCAAACCCTTTGGTTTTCCCAAAAGTAAAAGATAAAAAAGGGATGTCACTTTTCACTTTCAAATTTCAAACGAATGATGTCTGATGGCATTTTGGAGATCACTTGAGACAACTGTTCTTTTCTTCTCTGGTCTGTGACCTCACCTAGCTACCTTATTTAACCTTGACGTCATTCTTGAATATTTTAAACGCACGCACGATCACACATTATAATGTGTTTTTTTTTTTCGATGTTTGAGGATAAGTACAGCTGAGTACACAACAAATACAAGATATCTAATGTTCAAATGTTATTGTTTGTAAAAAATACTCTCTTCCTACATCCCAGAAATGTTGTGACAGCAACATGTTTACCGCTGTGTTGCATCACCTTTTCTTTGAACAACACTCACTGAGGACCTGGGGGCACTAATTGTTGAAGGTTTGAAAGTGAAATTATTTCCAATTCTTGTTTAATGTCTGACATCATCATGACATCACCATCAGCTCAGCAGTCCAATCATCAGTCTCAGTTGTTATGTTTTGCTTTTTATAATGCGCCACACATTTTCATTGGGGTATGGGTCTGGACTGCAGGCAGGTCAGTCTAAAAAGCCACAAATGCCACCGTGCTGCTCGGCATTGACTTGCTAGAATAAGCAACAATGTCATCTGAATTATTATTTCATAGATTATGTTTTTGTCTTGTGGGATCCATGTAGTTAGATAGTTGGAGCTTGTTCAAGACATAAACATGAAATCCGACAGTGATTCTGACAGCTACCGATGCCATTGGGAGTTGATGTCAAGGAGTAGAAAGGGGAATGTCAAAAGATCAATCAATATCTTAAAAAATATAGTACGTGTCAGTTTTGCCACTCTACAATATGTGTGATGGTTAGAATAATGATAAGAGCAACAACATCTTACTTAGAAATATGTTTACAGACTTTTGCTGATTCTCCTAAATACGGTGTTGGTTTATATCTCAGTTTGACCGTTTTTCTTTTCAAATTCCTGCACAATTTCTCTCTGTCATCACTCTCTCTATCCGTGTCTCTCACATACTCCTTCCTGTTATTTTCTCACCTTTCTCCTTCACCTTCTTCCTCACCTTGTCTTTGTTCGGTTACCTACGGTGTCTGACTCTCATTTTAAACTACTGTCACTCTTCTCCCATTTCTTTTCTTCTTTTTTTCTCACGCTTTCACTCCTCTCTCTGACCGATTGGTAATCCATTCATCCAGCATACAGCCACAGGTATTAATTCATAATAACATAATGATTCACCTTGAGTGCTCTCTTTCTTTCTTAAATTGTCCTTCCTATTGAAGCCCTATTTCATGTCAGTGAATTCTATAACTCATATAGCTACTAGCCATTTCACCACCTCCCTCGTTTTTCATGGTGTACATTGTATGGCACAGTTAGATCTGCACCAATGTGTTAATATGTGTGACTTTTGAAATTCTGCTTCTGTTTTCTTTTGAACTATTGTTCTCTGCAAATCATGGTTGGACAGAAGCATTTTATTTATATAAAAACTCATGGATTCACACTGACAAAAGGCAAGTGCGAAGTAACATCAGCATTTAATTCGAATGAGTGTGAATTCCAATAACTCTGTCAACGTCAATCAAAGTCCAAGCACATAACTTCTTCTTTGCTTACAGACTATATTGCTGCTTTGTTGCATTGGGCTCAGTCTTGCTGTTGGTGACCAGAAGGTATATTGCAACATTGCTGATAAAAAAGGACAGTTTCTATTTCTATCATTCTTTCATGGCAAAAATTTTAGTCTTCAAGGGCAGAAAAAAAAGGAGCTCTGAATGTGTAACATTTTTTCTCAGTTGCGTTGGTGCATTGTCAGAAACTAAACAGTTCTGAGAATAAGGCGACACAAATACCAAACCAGTCGATCCAAAAGACAAAGTTGGACTTTCATTTGCACTCCGACATCACAGCACACACACACGCTTTAGTCTCTTTTTTTTTTTAGAAAACAAAGTGTAACACATCTAGTTTGTCCCATTGATTTCCTAGAAGCGACGCTGAAAAAGTTGAAAAATCATGAGCAGAAGACTTTAATTTGAAATCAAGCTTTCTTTGTGATAGTTCTGTCAAAGAGAAGAGAACTGTGTTTAAATAATAAAGAAACTTTATTAAATGAACAGAATTCTGATTAGCAAGCTATGAAGTTTAGCACTGGAGCACAGTGTAGGAAAGCATGTCCTGTATAGCGAGTGCTGTGCGAGTGATGGCTTGTAGAGATCCGAGAGGTTGGCAGTTGGGAGACAAATGATTTTGGCAGCAGTGTGTGCAATACAGGAGAACTTGCGGTTGTTGGAGACGGACAGCATGGTGTTATGGATGGATTATGCTTTTGTAAAGCAGTGACAGAAGGTGGTGGGCAACAGAGAGTGTTTGTGAAAGTCGTTGCTGGCAGAATTTGCCAGTGGTGTGTGAGTGCGAGTTTATTGTCCTGTGTGACTGCGAGGTATTTGAAACTGTCAACCTGCTCGGATGCCTCACTACTGATGGAAATGCAATTTAGAGGCTCTGGCATTGGTGTTGGAGATGTATCTGTGCTGACCCTTACAATCTGTCACTGAGGAAGCTGTGCATCCAGTGGATGACTGTCGATAAACATTTCACACAGAGCCATCAATTTTCATTAATCAACTAGTATCTGTAAAGGTTTTATGTAGATTATATTTACATCACATGACAACTCAAGACACTGAGACAATCAATCTTGTCTTCTTTATCTGGGCTAATGCCTCCTATAGTTTTTTCTTGTCCGTCCAGGTACATTGGCAGTGCAGGTATCAGCATGTTTAACAAAGCCCTCAGGTGACTTTTTCCAGAATGCAAAGTCACAACTAAGCAAAATGCAAAGTTCTGCAGAGGTATATTGACATGCCCTACTTCATATTCAGGTATTTGAAAATAATCTCAGGAGGGTGCTGCTGAAGTCAGCCAATTTTTTTTTCTTACTTTAAAGATCTTTTTTCAAGCCTAATTTTTGACAGATAGCTGAAGAGTGAGCGAGAGAGAGATGGGGAACGACATGCAGCAAAGGGCCACAGGTCGGATTCAAACCCCGGGCTGCTGCTCGGTCTTCGTACATGGGGCGGATGCTCTACCAACTGAGCAATCGACACCCAAAGTGAGACACTTTTTTATCGGTGGGCCATGAGCTGCTAGAGTCCAGAAGGAGGTGGTGATTGTTGAAGATTGTTGCAAGACTCTTTGACAATAAATATCAGGGATGGTAGCATGTTATTTGGCAAACCTGGTCCACTGCATTTGCCATGTCGGCTCTGTATTTTTTGTTTTTTATGTGCCTTCATTTCTGTCTTGCTGGCTCTTGGAGTATCTCACTTCTTTTCTTTCCTTACTCAGTGTAACGCCTCCTCCTCCTTCAGGGTCACTGCCATCTATCTAACAAGCAGCAGACATTTCCTGTCATGGCCGCCCTAGAGAGAGAAAAAGAGAGAGAGAGAGTTCTTGTACATGGGCAGACAAGACACCCGGCCAGACTCCCCTTGGCACGATGCGTGGAGGATGGCGATGATGGAGATGCGTGTTATGAATATGGCGCTTGGGTGGTGTGTGTGAAAACTTGCGTAGGCGCTCTTGCAGTCCTTTAGGCCAGAATGTTGCATCTGTAAAATGACAAATCACACTTATCACCTTAACAGAATCATTAAAAACCTGGAGGCTGGGGCTGCTACAGTAACAGAGAGATGGCGGTTAATGGAGATAGCACTTACATGTGTTTATACATCACCAAGGACGCATTCATGTGTGCACATATTTACATATTTAAATGCGTTAGCCAAAGGTAAAAAAAAAGAAAAAAAACAGAAGACATTTCACCAGTGTTTAAGACTGTGCATGAGAAATATATCTGATCTTAATGGGGCAACAGGTCTACAGCATTGAGCATTTATTTTCTAGAGCACAATTAGCCGGCAGTTTAACATCTGGTGAGCAGATATTTTAACTACTCAATCTGTTGAACGAGGTTGAGGGGGAAAGCGTGTAGGAAACAGGTGGTGAAAAGATAAAGCTGTAAGTGTAAATAAAATATTTGTGCCGTGTCTTCGTTTGATAAATTGTTGTGCATATGGTCGTGCTGCTCAGTGAGTGTGGGACTGATAATGCCAAAGGCCTGACAGCCTGTCACAGTCAGGCTGTGTTTGAGTTATCTGACTCCGCTAAACCCAACAGATCCAAAACAACTGATATCACACAGATGGCTGTCAACCGACTTTGGTAGCACCAGATTTATGATGTTCATATGGGAACATCTCCCCCAGGAAGTGTGTACCTGATGCAACAAGTCAAAGTGCAACCGGGACAACAGCAACAATAAAATGATTGCAATACACTGTAAACATAATTATCACTGCAATCATAATTGTTCTTTTAACATTGAACAAACTTTGTAAGCTCGACCTCGTATGACAACCCCGAAGTTTAGATGTTCTCAGTCACGACCACTGTGAAGACCATTTAAAAACAAGATAATGCATCTCAAAGAGCTTATCCTTCTCAAATAAAAGGAGATTCTAATTTATAAGACAAAAATGGTTAAAAATCAGTGGCATACATATGTGAATGGATGTATGAAGAGGTTGAAACGCAGAAGGACAAAGAAACCAGATATATGTGAAAGCTCTTCAAGTGCTTGGAAGTCTGGACCCTTTTACACTGTCCACCACTGAGTGACTGTGCCCAAAGTAAGCGGAGCATGGACACTCAAACAGGCCAGATGATGACAATAACACACCAAGTGCACTAAATATTTATATGTCCACAGTATGATCCAGTTCTGTCATTAAATATGGCATGTAGGTGGGGGAAAGGTCATAGGGAAACTGATTCTCAACAATTTCAGCCCCTGACCCACGGTGTGTAGCATGTTATCTCCAGACACAGATTCATGAAACATGCATTATGTTATTTTGTTGCGTGGAGACCATTTTGACCTTTTGGGTGAAAAATGCAAATAGATGCAGTGCAACATTGCTCGCAATGTAAGATAACTTTTGCAAACAAGACTGAAGATTGCAAAGAAAACTGAGCAAAGTAGATGCAACAAATGCTCCAATGCCTATTGAATAAACACCCACCCCCAAATTCAAAACATTTTATTAAATTAGTGGTGAGATTTCTTTTGCATCCAGTTGGTTTTTACAGTAAACAGTACAAAATTTTGTAAAGTCAGAATAAATATTCTGTGTTCTGAGTTTGTCAGACCAAAAACGTGTTATTAACCACGCAGCCAGATTTAAATGATTAAAAATACAGACAGGTTTATGAAAGTAGATAAAATTAGATAAAAAATGAGCAACTGAGCAACTGAGCAAACAAATAAAAAAACACCGCCACACATGTAGCATGTGGTTACACACGCCCATGGAGTTACCGACACATGTAAACTTCAGATATTTTTCAAAATTAATCCACATTTCAGTAATATCTTGTTTAAAATCTTTTCACATGTTTCAGCAACTATTTCCCAACATGTTTAATGTATTTTGAAATAAATCTTGGAATTGCCTTTGCACAGTCTTTGAATATTTTTCTTCATGAGCAGCTTGACTCAGCAGCTATCTCAGATAAATCTAATGGGTCCATGAGTGAGACAGCTCTCTGATGAAGCCTCGACTGTGTGATCACACCATGAGCAATCTGTGAAACCAGTGACATGATGTAAGTGTTTTCATTTTCCACAATCAGAAAATGTGATGGTGTTTGGGGAAAGTTAGGTGCAGCTGAACAGTGATGTAACCCAGCTGATAACATATTCAAATAAGTCTTTGACTTCAGGCTGAGTTTTCCTGGACTGGAGTCGACATAGCTGGGTTATGATTATTCTGTATTTTAGAGGAATGGTATGTTTCCATATCAGATGATGAAATTCTACTCAGGTGTTTTAATCCTGAAGAGTTCTTCTGATGGGATTGAAGGTATATCATATATCATATATATTGCTCATTTGTTTTAGCACTGTCTTCCCCCAATCTTTTTACTCGTCTCAGCACTGTGTGCACGCTAGATTATTGTTTTGTCAAATAATCTCTGCTAATTTACAATGAATCTATTATATGAGCAGATGAATCAATTTATGTAAATATAAATGCACAATAATACTAAACCAGATTAAAAACATACATATATGATGCATATACGTATACAACACAAAACACCCAAGGAAAAACTTTTCAAAAAGGAAATACTAAACCAGAAACCCAAAACCATGGGTCACTGTCCCATCAATCACTGGTAAAAGTTGTACCTAGCTCCTGAACCTGGTACTTTTTCTGTGAGCAGATACTAAAATATGGAGTTAAAACACTGCATCATTATCATCCCTTCATATCCTCCACTGTTCAGCAGTTCCATGTTGTGTTCAGCTAAGAATCCTGCTTACACTGAGGGGTGCCATTTGCAATGGGAACATAGAGAAAGTTTCTTTGTACAAAAGTGAGTCCACTTAAGTTTTAACCTTGCAATAGAAAGACTGACGCAGCATCTGGGACATGTCACAGCGTCCTAAAAAAATACCACTTTTTTATTTTTACCATCTCTTGTCTGATTTAAAAATAGAGCACCTTTCCACACACACAGCTCCAACAAGGCAATGCGAGCCTTTAACTCACACACTCAACCTCTTTTGGAGTAAAAAGAAAAACACTGGATGAAGATCGAAGAGTCCAAATGTGCTTTTAGTCATAAAACTGTGTTTAGATAAGTGAACTTGTTGAACATTGTTGCTTCTGTGAGGGGGAACAGTGAAGTCAATGACACCTCTTCCATGATCACCTGTATGTCATGAAAGGTGTTCAACATGGCAGGATCCAACAAGTGTGTCAAATCTTTTTGCCAAAAATAAATATGGCTCAGCAAAACTGAGGCAGTGACCATCTTGAAAGACAAAAAAGATTGTGTAGCCTGATCTTCGCATAAGGCTTCCCAACCTTATAAAGCTTCCTTCCCTCCTCTGCCTCTCCATTCATTTTGTAAGTGACAATAAAAAGCATTCTTTACTCCGGAATCTTTGGTTTTTTGCAGCTCTTGTGGAAATCCCATTATTTTCTCCATGGGCCGATAAGATGAAACGGACTAGAATTACCTTCACACTGTCGCCGGCAATTGAGTTGTTACACCAGATAAAAATATGTGACGGCAAAAAATTGTATAAACATACCAAAATGAGATGGAATGGAATGTTACAGCACTTATTCTTGGATCTTATGTAAAAAAAACAAAGAGGTTTTAGCCTCCATAAACTGCTTTTTCGTGAATAATTTCTTCACAATTTTAGTTGATTGCATTCCTATATCTGTATGTTTCAGGATTCTAACAGATCAACAAAATAAAGCATACACACAGTATGTTACACAGAGGTAATAATTAACCTAATAGGACATAGACGGATCTTCATTTATCTCATGTTATCATATGCAGTCCATTAAGAAAATGACTAGTTACATTCCATAATGAGGGTACCGCTTGATTAGCGCATGACTAATCCATGACTCTTCATCTAATGCATGAATAAATACATATCGTGCACTCCTGCAGTTTAATATTAATAAACTGCCAAATGACTGTTAGTTTTATGGGATTACTGAACATTTACCATCATCCGTCATTGGCAGTTTATGGACCTGGAGACACAGTTCACTCATAAAAGCAATTACCTGTTATCAAATTAGCTAGAAATGGAATTAAGTGGACAAACGCCTTTCAGAGTGTAACATATTTAGTCAGCTTCCCTGAGGGGAAAACATGATTCCTTTTTTCCCCCCCAGGCACGACGTATGATCAAAGCGGATACTATACGTGTTTGCAGGTTAATATAAATTTAATTGTCTGTTTGATCATGCTGAGATTGTCCACCTCCTGCTTGCTGAAAGGCTGGAAACAGGCACAGTGAAAAGATATGTGGACGGAGGGAGAAGGGGATAAAGGTTCATAGGGATAGACGGAGGCAGGAAAAGGGAAATAAATGAGAGAAAGAAAGGAGAGATGAGAAAAGAGATGTCTAGTAAATTGGTGAGGAAGATCAGCCATCCAGATCTAATATGAACTGTGAGTCTCTGGGTTCACCTGGCAGTGTTTGTTATATGTTATAACAAACACTGGGTTATTGTTGTCTGTGGATATGTGTGAGCGTGTGTGTGTGTGATTATCCCCTGGTGCTAAACAAACTCACTGTCTTCCAGACTTTCCACTGTGTGGAAGATGGAGAGTTTGAGAAACTTTAAAGTTATATGTGTTATAACAGGTTTCTGTATCTTATAGCAAAGGCAGGAAAGTAAGCAATTAATACTCCATAACCTTCCAAAAGTCCCGACTACCCAATGATCACATGGGCGGGTATTGCTGAACAGCTCCTTACGGCTTGCAATAACCAAATAAACAACTGACATTTCAATACAGACTCTAATATTGGATAATGCAGCCCAAACATTAAAAAAATGCAACGATATTTAACAGAGAGGACATCCATGTACTCTAAAGGCTAGTTCACATAGTTAGACGTTTACATAGTTTATTAAACATGCTGATCGATTCAGAAAATGTTTTAGCCAAATTGTAATAAATTAATAAATTAGAAGTAACAGAAAATGGAGCAGGATTTCCAAAGTATTGTCCTCTCCTTTTGTCCCAGTGTGTAGGATTTTATACAGTAGCTACAATTTTCTGATAACTTTAAGGCTGAGGAGCCTTCACAAGATGTACAGTCTAGTAGTCTAAAGTAATCTCTAAAGAAGCAGAGCTCATTCCTCTCAGCATTGCCAAAGGATGCGCACCCTCCACCTTTTTTTTCCTGCTGGTTGGGAAAGGAAAAAAATAGTCAGAGAGAGGAGTACGCAGAGATAAAGGGTGTGTTTGTGTGTGTGCTGGCATCAGGAGGGGGAAAAAGCAAGATTTGGAAATGCACAAAGAAACACTTTCCATAGAGAAGACGCACATGTTTACATGAGAGAGGACAAGAACAAAGAAAAACACCCAAACATTCCCTTTTATCGATCAGTAACTTTATTGGCCTTTCTTCATTTCTCTACCTCTTCTTTCCTTCTTCCCCTTTCTTTCTGTCAGATTTCATCAGCTGGCTCTTCCCATAGCTGCTCTCTTGCTTTCAGATTACACCACTCCCTAAAGGCCAGGCCCTCCTCTATCAACTTCCTCTGTTTCTCCCCCATCTCTCTCGTCTGTTGTCTACCCTCATGGGGTCTTCCGTCTGTCCTGTCATCTCAAGCCCCCATCTCTTATTTCTTTTCCTCCTTACTGCCTCCAATGACCAAACCCATACCATAGCCCATTGCACTTTGTGAGGGACCGAGTCAGTCGGTAATGGGGACAACAAAAAAGGGGTCTGTGTAACACACTTACTGCCACTATGAGTTCTCCCAGCACAAACAGTCCGAGTCCAAGGCCCGTCTCTTAATGGATTTTTATTTATTTCAGTTTATGCCACAGATGAGACACTCTGCAGCTGATCGCGGGCCTCCTGCTGCCGTCTGCTGTGTCTCTCCTGACTTCTGCCCGTACTGCCACCCCCTTTATTTACTCAAAGTATGAAGTAACAAAATTTTCCAAAAGCAAAAGTTAGAAAGAATTAGGCCCATAAAAGAGGTCAAATTAACAAAACTGTACAAACGTCAACTAAACAACCTAACAGAAGACAAAAAAAAAAAAAAAACAGACCTGCTGACTGAACACAAAAAGGGAACTTATATACTGGCTGATCAGCCGATAGCAAACAACAACATAAGCATAACATACATAAACACTAAACACAGAAGACAGCAGCTAATTTACAAACTAAACCAGGAAAATCAACTCATTAAAATAAATATGATCTATACTTAACCAAACCAAGTGAAATTACCAATTGTCTAAAAAACAGTAAAGCACTAAATCCCCCACATGATGTGCCGGTCCTTCGGGTTGGCCCAATCAGTACTCAGTTATAAAATGGCTGGGCTTGTGGGGTGGATCCTTTTGCTCGGCATTTTCTAGCTCCCAGCACCAGTAAGTCAAAAAGAACAGAGATTAGAAAGCTATACTAAACGAAGAATGTACAAAAGCTAACTAAATGTGTGTGCTTCAATTTTTTAAAATTTGTTTTGTTATAATTGAACTGCAAGTCATAATCCTTATACCTACCCCAGAATACTTGCCTTGGGCCAATCGTTTTTGATTCATGTGAACATTTGAAGTTGGCTCATAAAGAGGACGTGCTCGGTTTTGTGAAAGTGGATTACGATGATACACACCGAAACTCACAAATAAATAAAAAACTGCTGTACCCCATCATCTCTGTTCTCTTTGCCTGCCACACAGTATTAACAACATTTTTGTATTAGTTTTTATTTAATTGTCTCTTCCCTGCTGCGCTTAGACGTCTTTATTTTCAATGGTACGCTCTGCTTTTCAATGGTCCTCGTGGCTTTGCTGCACTCTTATCAGTTTTGTTCTCTGCTTTTCCATCCTGCCCCCTCACCTCCCCCTTCCCGCTCCTTTCCACTCTCTCTGCCCTTTTCCATCTTGCATGAGAAAAACAGCCCAAGAGATGAAAAAAGTGCAGAGAGAAGGACAGAGATAAATTGGCAGAGGGGGAGAGAGAGGGAGAGAGTTTCCATTTGGTGTCTCATTTAACCTAGTGGTGTGTTCTTGCTGGCTCAGCCCTTAGGACCTGTTAATGACCAGTATTAATGAAACTCCCTATCTTCATCACACACACACACACACACACACACAGGCGTGCACACACACACACACACACACACACACACACACACACACACACACACACACACACACAGGCGAGCACACACACACACACACACACACACACACACACACACACACACACACACACACACACACACACACACACACACACACACACACAGATTATCGAACACAATGATTGCAGGTAGGACAAGACCTAAAGCGAGTGTGTGTATGTGTGCACTTTCAAATGTATATAAAATTGTGATTATTAAATTATTAAAAAAGGTGATAATACAATTGAATGAAAATAGTGGAAATCACATTTTAAAATAATTTTCCATCCAGACAATCTTGAGTTCATTTTTTTGCTTTAATATCGACAGTCTGAGACATTTTCCAAACTTTATTCATGGTAAACTACAGTGGAGCATTTAATACTGATGAAACTGAATACGTTTAAGCATCCATTTACAGAGAGGATACGTTGGATTAACCGATAATGGAATACAGACGTAGGAAAGAAGTGTGCACGCAAACAGTATGCACATGTGCATTAAATTAAAATAGAGGGTCCAGAAATTATATTAGTTGGTGAATAGGCACATTGATTATAGGGTTAGCTTGGATTTCAAAGTGATGTTTAGGAGTTAAAGTAAAGTGAAAACTAAAAAATAAAAGTCTAAATGTATGCTATATTTCAGTGGCGTATCGTGTTTTAGATTAAAATGTTTTTAATTTTCTCTATAATCTTATTTATTTATTCATTTATTTTACAAAAAAATGCAGACAAATGTAATAGAAAGCGGCCAGCATATCAGTTGAAATAAATATTGATATAACCTGTCATTATGGACTTAAATGTGATCATAATCTGTCAGTGTCCCTTCACTTCGTAGTGTACGGTAGAGAGAGCCCCCTGGTGCGTTGTTATCAGTCCATTCCACTTGTTCAGAACGCAAAACGACCTTGCTTGCAGCTCGGTACCCGCAGCCGTTGGTACTTCTCTTCTACCGTTGCACACAGAGCTGGATAGAACACCGTTAGGAGAAGAACATGAATGGATGGATGAAGAATAGATATAAGAAAGTTTTTCATGAAACTAAGTATTCATCACTGCTGGTAGTAACAGTTAGTTAGCTCCAGCCTCCAGCTAACAGCAGAAAGTCCCATGTAAATGATAAAAACCCACTCCACCACCTCTATTGGCCTGTAGGAGTCAGGGCAGAGGAGCACAGTGTTCGGTCACATCCTGTGCATCTCCTTGGGGCTAAGCAAGCCCCCCCCCCCGTCCTCAAAACTTGGTGACGCCTCTGCTATATCTAGAGTGATTCCACCATTTTGCCTTGCCATCAGACAGCCCTATCCAATGGAAAACTCTGGTAAGGCCACCAGAATTCATTAACAAAAGCAGTAATTTTACCTTGATGCACCCAAGAGTTGCTGTTTTTGTCAGAGGTGGAAAAGGTTCAAACTAAAAGGTGTTTAAGTGTATTCAGATGCATTTCTAAACATGCATACTTATACTGCGTGTGTGTGTGTGTGTGTGTGTGTGTGTGTGTGTGTGTGTGTGTGTGTGTGTGTACATGTAAAAAGTTGTTATAGCTCCGAGGTTTGACAGCGCTGGTGCCCCAAGGAAAAGAAACATCCTCTGTTCTCCTCTGTAATGGGGACCGCAGGGAGTGGACAAGAAGGAGGGAAACGGAGGGGAAGGGAGAAGCTGGGGATTCTGGGAACACAAATTAATCGAAGACAGAGTGAGACAATGATAGAAAGATAGAGAGTAGGAGGATGATGGATTGAAGAGTCACGGAGAGAAAGAGGGAGGGCAGAGAAGACAGAAAGTGAGAGACGGTCATGAATCTCAGCTAGCAATGAGTAAACTAGAAACCTGCTTAGCGCTGGTTACATGTTTGACCAACCCTGTCACCTACAAATTATTCACCTACAGGACTCGGCTTGAATGTTATGTTCAGTGGCAACGGTCAGTGCCAATGCAGGAAGCAGAGTGACATTCATGCAGGGAACGGGAACGGATGTGGAGTCCAAGTTGGGGAATCTAAAAATGTACTTTGGCATTTGCTTCTGACACCAGTGGTCTTGTCCAATACCAGTAATCTGGTATGTTTCTGACATGTTTTTAATGTAACCATTACACAATTTATAACGTATAACAACAATAATTTAGTTTTCACGCAGATACTATAGGAACCATCAGGATGTTAGCTATAGCTACGGTTGTAGGTCCCTTAGAGGTATAATAGGAAAAACAAATTGAGAGAAAAAGGTAAAGGGGTGCTGGACCATAGAGAGAGAAGAGAAGAAAGTATAGGAAGGGAGTTTAAAAGCATAAGGAAAGAATGAAATAAGAGCAAAGCACTAACACACAGGCAGCAGCCAAATGGAAAAAGAAGGCTGAAGTAATGAGAGAATATGGCCAGGAGCAGGAAATGGAAGGAGAGACTTAGAGTGGTTGACGGAGAGGAAAAGGAAAGGTTCAGACACACAGAGACCTGGATAATTAGCCTGGGAGGCCCAAGAGCCTTCTCTTAAATCACCATACTATGCCTTATTAGCTCAATGCAGCTCCCTTTAGATCCCTGCAGCACAGACACACATCTCGTATCCTACCGCTTACATACAAAGCAGAGCTCTGAAGCGCAATTTGCAGCCTCTGCCTATACTGGAGTCAGTGGACCAGCGAATCCTCCAGTTCCTGTACAAAGTTTTGAGGTTTTAGCCCGTATCAGACCTCTGAATCACCAGTCTAAATTTATGTCTTTACAAGTGCAGCATTTATTTATTTATTTTGTCTTTTCTGAAAAAAAATCTTTGTGGACTCGCTAAATATATTTTTAAAATAAACGAAGAGAAGGTTTAATCCATCAGAGAGAGATTCATATTTTATGAACAATGTGAATCACTTAACTGTGAAGAAAGCTGTACCTTTTTTTATTAATATTTTACTGATCTTTTGGACGCAAGCCTTAGGCAAAATCTACAGAATTTAAGAGGCTTGTGGCTTGTTCACAACTAGTGCATGACAGCTATACATAGAAGTGCTTGGCGCTTTAATGCCAGAAGTACCAGAATTTATATACCAAATGTAAAAAAACATTTACCCTGTTTGCTGCAAATTAATGCATCAAGACAGTGTTGGTCTACAGGTGAGAATGCATATAGGAGAAGGAAAACACTGAAACAGAAATGGTTGTAGAATAATTCTGTTTCCTGTGATGATAAACCCCCTTTTCTAAATGACTGTCGAAACATCCAGGTGCCCAATAATAATTTAACCAAAGTGAGAAAATCCCATAAGTTATAGAGCTTCAGAGAAAAGCAGAGAAAACTATTTCCTGCTTTTGAAGCATAAGAAATTAAATTATGTACACAAACAGGCAGTTAATGAGTATGCATCCAAATTACATCTGTGGATGTGCCTAGAATAACCTTTTTAAGAGAATCCATTTAATGGTAGAAGGCGTATGCAGTGTACTACCACAAAAGGAAAGTTGCCATTTCAAATCCCAAACAAGATGGAGGCCAATTAAAAAGTGAAAGTTAATGAGACACAGTCCATTCTCCTCACACTGCTAATTGTCCCCGTGGAGCGTCGCAGTGTCCAACAATAGACAAAAGACTGGAGTTGCAGTTTCAGGCTCCCAATCGGGAGTAAGGGTAATTTTTCTATTTTCCTCTTAGACACTTATAATGTCATCTTGATGTTGAGCTTCCAGTGTAATCCAGTGAAACCTGACTAAAAGCCATGTGGTTATACTAGATACTTTAACCTTACATGGTTAATCACTTCACCGAAACCTCTGAATCCCATTTAGTCAAGAGCAGCATTCTATAAGCCTATAGAGTGACGTTTCCTTTTAATGCAGGCATTAACAAAATGAAAGAGAATGCCCCAGCGATCAGCTGACAGACCATTTACCTAGCAACAGGAGCGATGAAAGATACATTAGCGATAAAATACATCACCAAGCCACAGAAACAGCGTGAATATAATGTAGATATATTTGCCAGAAGATCTTGAAAGAGAGGGTAGGCACCTGTAGCTGTAAACATTTCAACAAAGGCAGATTGTAACTGCACACAGAAGTGCATTATGATAATTATTGAATACAATATAAATGTTGACTACAGGCAGAAACATTAAACTCTGAGGAGTTGGTATTTATTTAATTTGGATTCCCATTAACTGTGGCTGTTGTAACATGTAATCCTTTGGACTTTCTAGTCTAAATCACACCTGTTCTGAACATGAGATGGATGAGGAAATTTGGAATATTCAAAGCCTGGCTTCATGAATGACTCAGTAGGTTACAGCAATGTCAATGTTTCTTGGTTCTTTCCACTTATTAACAAAATGCCCTAGAACTTCTTACACTTTTAAGTTTACCTTCACACACACACAAGCCTCGTGACAGTGATGTTTGACCTTTGTTGCATCTCTCTGCTCCTCATTTCCTGTCATGTCTCCACTATTGCTGCTGCTCTGTGATAAAGGCATTGGATAGCCAAGCTATTTAATTGCGACTGACACAAAAAGTAAGACCTGTATTACTGCAGACCAGTGCAGTTTTCCGTGCTGCTAGTCTATCTCCATGGGTTGTTGAGTATTTGGGTGGTACTCCAGTAATTTAGTACTCCGATTCCTCAAAGTATCGTCAAAACAGTTCCAACAGAGAGAGCGATTTTCTGACTTTTATTATAGTACCCTTTATGACAAGTAAACTGAACTTTATGTGTAAACATGATAAATGATAAATGATCTAATTTAATCATGTATAGTTACTCAGGTATCCTGGCCACTTACCCAGTAAACAGTGAAGGCAGTCTGTTTCGCTCTCGTATCTTGGCCTTTCTAAAGCATGATTTCTGCATCTAGTTTCTGAGCACATTACATGGAAATGTCAACATCTTTATAGAATCTATTTTCATTTACACTCACTGGGTGAAAGTCTACAAAGCAGTGGGTAGGGCCAAAAGGACTGACTGGCACTATGGAAACTCAGCGCCAGCGTCAGAGTTGCTATGGCAGCACAGCACCTCTGTGACCTTGTTCAGTGGGTCTTTGAGTCATGAACAGCAGAAATACGTATGTGCGCGTGTGTGTGCGTATTTATAAAAGCAAATATTTTAGAGAAGTCTATAATGATCAGTGGCTACCTGTGATTCCTCGTGAGTGGCTCAAGAAAAACAACAACGACATCAACAAAATACCCCTGGCGGCAAAGGTAAATACAGGAGACTTTAACAAATATCCAATCTTGAGGTCATTAAGCTTCCTTTGTTTTACTTCATTTAACCAGGTGAAAGTCCCATTGGGATCAAAAACACCTTTTCATGGGAAACCTGGCCAAGGAAGCAGCATAAAAACAGTGTTTTGACAATAAATTCAATACAGACGACATAAACAGTTCAATAGAAACAGGCATGGACAAACAGATTTACAGACTTCTGTTATCCATTTGTGGCAGAATGCATCCACTCAGCAGGTTCTGAATGATCCCAAATCAGCTTTTGTTGCTTTGTGATCTGATGGCTGAGACCACAATCCTTATCTGCGCACAGTGCAGAGTAAATCAAGATTGTGTGCGTCTCTAGCTCTGCATGACAATGTGTCTTTGATATCAGTCTGTCCTATAAGTAGCTGTACAGTTTGCACGTGTGTGTGTGTGTCCACATTTATTTTTAAATGTCTATGAGCTCATTTTCATTCCCCTTATGCTGCACCTGCCATATGCCTGATTACCTTCCAATCTCCTTTGTATGTCAGGGTGACATGCACAGAAGCACACGCACTTCATTTCTCTGTACTGTATGTATGGCTTTTATCCTTCTTGGCATCGTCGTCTTCGCTCTTTTCTCTCCCCTCTTCCCTTCTTATCTTTCATATCTCACCTTTCCCCCCCCTCTTTTCTTCTCTCTTCCTCATCACTTCTCTGTACTCTCTCATTTTCTCTCCTCATTTCGGTCTCAGCTTACTTCTCTCTTCCTCGCTCCCTGCGCTCGCTCGCTTTATGTCCCTCCTTTTATCTTTCTCCCTTCCTCACTAAAAATCATCCTCTCTGGCAAGAAATCCGGATGTATACGTGTAATGAGAAAGTTTAAGTCCCCCAAAGAGGATTGTATGTGGAAAGCTAATCTTTCACAGGGTGAACGTGTGCTTGTCAGTGTATGCGTCTACAGTATGTGTATTTTCCGGTCTGAATGCATCTGCATGTTTTTGTTGTGTCTATTTTTGCATTCACTGTTGTTACGTTTGTGTTCCAGCTGTTTCATTCAACATTTGTCAATCGTTTCATTTTTGTAATTAAAGTAAAATCTCATCTGTATTTGATTTAATCCAAAAGAAACAATTGCTTTATAATGTTTTCTCTCAGTTATTAGTTCACATACTGTATACTGGTCATCTGTCAGACAGATTATGGATGATTTATGTTTCTATGCTCGTTTCATGTTGTTGTTCTTTTGTGGTGTTTGTACCAGTCAGATGTGAGAAGAATTGAGGTGCAACATTTAATGTAAGCATCACTGGATTATTTCCATAGAAGGTGTTTCTGAACATTATTCATTCTTATTTTATTAGCTGTAGAGGGAGCCATTCTAGTTCTTACTATGTATCAATTGGATGACAGCTCTGTTGCACATTATATATTTCCTGTCTCTCCTGGTCACAGTGGCAGCTGTTTCCTGGGCGAACCTGTTGCGTTCCCAGGCCAGATGGGATATGCAGTTCATCTAGCATGTTCTGGGTCCGCCATGAGGTCTCTTTACAGAGAATATTAGGCACTCTTGACCACTTGTATTAATGATCTTATTCATTCAGTCAATACTCTGATCTCACGGCTATTGGTGTGAGTTTTACCAGAGTACTTCCCAACAGTACAACTCACAGTGGATGCTGCACCAAATTCTCTTCTTAATCTATTTGTTGATCTTTTCATTCAATCTATCCTAAATTGTTCACACTCGGCTATAAACCACAGTTTTGGTCGCATAATGCCAGTTTTGTTCTAATATGTCCAAACAAATCAAAGAGGTAAATCCATAAAGTTTAGAAACTCAATGTTCAGTGTGCATGTATTAAACTTTTCACAGTTTCAGTCCTTATGTTCAAGCTAAAAATTCAAAAACTAACCTCTTAACACATTTTGTTATTTATATGTAGGCATATTTCCGAAGTATTTGTTGCATCTCTTGACAGGATATTATGTTCCTGAACCCTGCACTTCTCACTAATGATTCCTTATAATGTTAGAAGCGTAGGTATTTAAGCAGATTCTGTTGCAGCCTCATTGTAAGCTGCTCTACGGTAGAAAACGGCTTCAGTTAATGACTAAAATGTAAATGTAATCCAAATGTAATCAGAAGCTGTTTGCTCATTGAATTGAAAGAGGCAATTTGTCAATGGCATACTGTTTTCTGTTTTGTTTCTACCTGTGGTTGAGGAGGTTCCCTTGATTTCATGATTGGTTTTGACATAGTTTTAAACAGAGATGAGAAACAAAAGACAGATAAACAAGAAACAATGATATAATTCTTGCATCAGTGTTAGGCACTTGAAAGGAAATGTCAGCCATCTGTCAACCAGCTCTTTGCTCGAGCTAGAAATCAGACAACAAATCAAACTCATTTCTGAAGACACTTGGATGTAAAATCAGATGAAAATATAATTTAAAAAATATATAAAATCAGATGAAAAAAAATATATATAATATGGATTCATGAGGCTAGGGTTACTATGGTGGCTTCTTCATGTATTTTTCCCATGTCTTTATGATTTTATATTTGAACTTTTATAAAAGTACAAAAACAAATGCGATTAAACATCAAAGGTTCAGTATATAAGATTTAGGGGGCTCAATTTTGGGCACGCATGTATGCACTATGAAAATGTTTTGTTACCTGAGAATAAGCCTCATATCTACAAACTCCACAAGTCCTCTCCCACAGAATTCACAATGTCCACCATATTTCTACATTATCCCAGAACGGACAAACTAAACACTGCCTCTAGATAGGAACTTTCTTGTTTTTTCACATGTTTCGCACCCAATTTAATTTCTCCTTCAAACTAGCGTGGAGAAGGTGAGGTGAGGGGACTGCAATCAGCAACAATACCACTCCTTGCCACTACATACTGCACAGTACACAAATCCACATACCAAACTGTCTATGTACCATATACCATGGTCATCCATTGTAATTCATGTTGCATGCATAGATACATCTAGAGAGGGTAACTGTAAGCATACTTTTTACTTTTCACCCTATTACAACAAAAACAACAACAACAAAAAAAAAATAAATAAGAAGAAGCAAAAAAGTCCATATAGGAATAAAGTCTAGGTGTATAGATAGGTCAAGGAAACATCAGATTTTAACATGAGAGATGACTGTCGTTCTGTAGGTTGTGTAGTGTGTGTTCTGACATATTTTCTTCCCTGACATACTTTTATGTTTTTTCTCTAGGAGTTGGCATGCAGTTATGCCTTTGTCAGTTTCAGTGTTAGACAAAACTTGTGATAAACCTGAAACACAATGTACTGTTCTGTGTTGGAATATCATATCTCACAGAAAATACTGGAAATCTATGGGAAGAATCATTTCTGGAAAGCATATACTGTATTGCTTCTTGAACAACTGTGTTTGAAAACTGCACTTAAAATTTACATACACATGTTTTTCATAACTAATGTATAAGTTTGCACTTTAATCACAACTGTAAAAAGTGAGAAATGAGTTAGCTCTCCATTTATCCCCATAAACCTCCTCTAACCACTGATGAATCAAAACAGTGCCCTTTAGAGTCACACCAGCCACGTAATTATTATTCTCTCCCTCATTGTTCTCTTCCCTCTGGTATTCCTTGTTGAATTTGTGAGCTGTTGCTTCCCAAAGATTTCCAATTACCACCTGTCCAAATAAATTAAAAGTCATCTGTCGTGCCAAACAGCCAATTAGTGAGACTGGAAGCTCTGACCCAATCAACGAGCACTGACCCCGAGAGCATCGGTGTCATGATGGAAAATGACTCGAGGGCTGTGGAGAGGTCAATGCCCCTTAGGGCTCCCAGGTTGCCTTTTGAGAATTCCTTTCTAATAATGTAGACTTTAAATGTATAGATACAGAGTGCCTAGTTAATGTGTGTGTGGAAATGCATGCATAAAGGTAAGGACTAAAGAAGATGCACTATAATATCTCCCATGATGTGCATATATATATATATATATATATATATATATATATATATATATATATATATATATATATATATATATATATATATATATATATATATATATATATATATATCTATCTTACATAATTCTCTGTGTAGATTTGTACTGAGGTGTCCTTATAATACACATCACTGCCAGATGTACCAGTCTTTAAACTGGCTGCCCCCCAAGTCCAGGAGGCATGTTCACTGGTTACTACTCATTTTTAAGTGCAACTACTTCAATTTTACTTCCTATTTGAAACAATATCTGATTCCACTCAGCTCACAATACAATTTAAGGCATACTGATCAACTTTTCTTTCTTACTCCACGAATTAACAAAGAAATTGGTCGATATGCATTTAAATCTAAAGCCCCAGCCGACTGGAATAATCTCCCTTGCACGATTAGGTCTATAACCTCCCTTCATCTCTTTAAATCCTCTCTACTTACTCGCGTCCAAACATCCTGTTCTTGTTTTTGATTTTATTTATAGGTGGGCATGCATAAGTGCTCTGTGTGCATGTGTGCATATGTATTCAAATAGCCCTAGTTTTGCTTTTGTATTTCTGCAGTTGTGTTTTGTGTCATTCTTATTTTGTCCATGTATATGTTTGGGGGAGGGGCCTATTGGAGCATTGTGGTGAATGGGTGTCTGAGTCTTTGTATCGTCTGTAAACATTGTATATCTCTGCTGGCAACAAGGACCCCCTCGAAAATGAGATGATACATCTCAAGGGGTTATCCTTTGATAAATAAAGAAATAAAAAAAAATGGTGCGTGTATGCATGAGTGTAACGTATAGGGTGTTCGAGATGTTGCAAGAATTAAAGAAACAAAGCAGAGAGACAGACAGACAAGTCAGAGAGGTGTGGTTAACATAGGTGATAGTCGGCCCAGGTAGTTTCAACTCTGATGAAGCTGTTCCTCAACCTGCTGCATTCAAACACAAAAGAACCAGGTGACGGTCACAATAACAGTGTGTCAATAAATGTAAAGGTACTTCATTTTGAATTAGATCAAGCTTTTGTATCTCAGCATGTATTGAATCGTCTGAAAGTGTTTTCCTTTTATCTCTTCATCACTCTTTCTCTCTCTCTGCCTCATTTCCTTCCACATTTCCATATCTTCTCATCACTTTGCTCAAAGAAATAATTTTCCTAAAAGTAAGTTTTGTTACCAGGCAACAAGGCCACTCCACAGTGTGTGTGTGTGCACATGTTTATGGATGTGTTCATGGGTCGAGGCTCAGGGATTTTGCTTAAGAGTTTGAATACATGCATCAGGACACACATGAAGCCTGGACGTATACGTGTGTGCTTGAAGGGTGATGTTGTTATGACTTGTGTTGCCCCATTGGCGGCTCAGCGGCGGTAATGACTGACTCAGAGAGATAGAGGACTAGCCGTGCTTCTCTGGACTGCAAGCGAAACTCTGATTAGACTGATTTTCACACAGCTAATAGAACTGTGTCTACTAGCTATGTTGGATGAGCGAAGCCTGTGTGTGTGAGCGAGTAAGTGAGTGAGAGAGATAGAGAGAAAGAGAGAGCAATAAAGGGGGACTACAAAGAGAAAAGCAAAACACTTCTACTGCCAAAATCTTGGCCCCTTGCCTGCAGATTCTGCATTTAAATGCAAATATCGGTTTATAGAGATTAGCTAAAGACCAACCCGAAGCTGTTGGCCATTTTTAATGGTCTTAATGCAATCTAGAACATCTGTGTGCTTTTTCATCTCAAACAGAGAATATTCTACCTTTTTAAAGTAATGTTTCCCGAGGCAACATCCATTTAGCGAGATGTCAGTCAAATATACTGTCAGCTGCTGTTCAGGATGAGCCGGATTGCAGCGGCAGCGTTTTTTTAGCAAGGTATAAAACTGGTCTCTTGACATCCAAGAGGATATCTTGAATGGATTCTGGTTCTCCGCTATCCTCTTATGAAAATCCCATTGCTCCTGACACATTCCTTTCTCATAGATAGCTTCCCATGAGGTGACCCTTTTATTTAAGGTCAGGGTTAGGTGAGACTTTTAGCTGTTTTAGCTTTAAGCAATAGAGGATTGTGGGGCACACTTCACTCAGTCATTCATAGTGTTAGTCTTGGCTGTTCACATGAAAACTGACAGAAGTAGTTGATGAATGGAAAAAGAGACCTCACGCCCATGGCTCATTTCTCACTTCTGCACAGCTGACCAATCACACCGTGAAATGCTTCTGTGTGTCAGATCGTAGGTTTTTAGAAAGTCACAGAGACAGACACGGCCCCTTCAATTCGGTGCCAGATAGGTGTGGAGAGAGAGGGTTCCTGAAGCTGTTTGACCATCTGACAGGCACTTCTGAAGAAGAAGAAGCGCTGGCAGCTTGGCGGAGCATTATCATCGGGCTAGGTGCCACATTATGTAAGAATCAAAATCCTAGTAGTAATCCTATAACAATATAGTCCTATATTAATCCTATAATAATATACACGTAGAGTACAATTTCCGTCAGAAGAGGTGGCTCCAAAGAGAAAGATGAAAGACGGTAAGAACCAGAAACAAGAAATAGTTAGGTGTCAGCAGAAGCACCTCTGCTGGTTATGCATGATCAGATTGGCTGAATTCTGAATATTCACTGAGTTAATGTGTGTCTGCATGTGTACTCGCCATCCCCTGACTTGTGCAAGAGACCCAAGCAGCAATGACAAATTGCTGATTCGAAACTGGCTAAATGTAGTACAGACATTCAAAGTGGGGGTTGGCAGACCTCCTGCTCTCTCCTTTTTTCCCCTACACTCTTCTACTCCATTTTCTTTTCATTTCCATCCATCGTCTATCTGCTATCTATCCCCCCTCAAATTATGAAACTGCATTTTGAAAGGCCTCATTTCCCTCTTCTTGTCTCCGAGCATTTATCCTTCTATCTTTCTGATCCCCTAATTCTCTTTTGGACATTTTTCTCATCCTTTTAATCTTTTTCTTTTTTTCACAATCATTTGCTCTTTTCTCACGATTTTTCCTCACTTTGCCTCAATCCTTCTCTTCCTCCACTTGAGATGCTATTCTCATTACCTCTTCTTCTTTTTCCATCCCTCTATCCCACACAACTGATATTTTTCTCCTCCTTCCAACTCCTCTTGTAACATATGGCTTGAGGTCTCCTAGCCGGCTCCCTCCGGACATGGAGTCGTGCTAGTCGTGTTCTGGACGGAGGGTGAAGGAGTCTAAAGAAAAAAAAATGAAGGGAGGTGGGCGGGGCTGTAGAGAGGGGAGATCAATCACGACTAAGGAGGGGATGGGGCTGGGAGGGATAGAGGGGAGGGTGGGAGGTGGAGTCCTATTGGTTCTTGAGAAAAGAGAAGCAGGGGTAGAGGAGAGAAAAGAAGACAGGAGGTCGGAGAGATATGAAGTGGTGGAAAAGAAAAGGAGGGGAGTTGGAGGTTAAAGGAAGGGCACATGAAGAGAGGACACGGGAAAGGAGAAAGCTTTAAAGATTTGAAGAATGGAAGTAGAAGGAAAGAGGAGAAGGTGGAAGAAATCTGTGGAGTAAGTAGTGGAGCTGAAAGAAGCAAAGATGGAGTCGAAACAAAGGAGGAGGGGGAAAAGAGTATATAGATAGACAAATGGCATATAGAACAGAGGTGGATGGGTTGAGCTGGACAGGATGTGGAATATTACTGGCATCGCTTTCAATTGTCTCGCTGATTATCGATCTAGCCATCAGCGATTGTTGTTGTCACTGGTTGCTGTTAGATCTAACAGGTCCTTGCATCTCACTCGTATATGCTGCCCTCACCCTTACCCTCGCTCAGTCATACATCCAGTTTATGGTTTAGAGCCAAATTACTCATCTACCGTCTACACACAGGCCTTATTAACCTGGGTGTCCTCTTCTTTGGGGCCGTGGGGTGATCTGTGTCATCGTCTCACACAGTCTGGTATAAAAATCCAGCTAAATGCTGAATTTCTATTCGGATCATCACCACATAACCCAAAGTATCCACTCAATACTTCCTGTTGTCCTGTTTTTACTTATACAACATGGGTTACAAAGTGTGTAATGTAAAAAGTGCCAATTTTGCTCTATCTTTGGTTATTACAGTGCTTACAGTCAGGCTCAAAGTGAAAGGGATCCAGACCTGGCTCAAAATAAACCAGAGGATACGATTCCAAAATCATAAGAACCACCAACACTGAGAACAGCATGATGTGACACCAATTAATGAGAAGGTGCGGTTTCAAAAAGTAGCGAGGCGTCATTCTTCCTGCACTTCACAATTCACGCTCTCTGTTTTTACTCCAAAAACACATTGTGTGTGTGACGATAATGATGCACCCTGTGGTCAGCACTGATGGTGAGTCTGCATGGATCCACATAAAGACATACTACACACATATCCTGGACTTACAGAAACACAATTGGACTCAAAACTAACAAGACTGAATGAAATTTGGACTTGGTCCAATTCAGGTCTAGGTTACTACAGTAGAAACTAGGGCTGTCACGATTAGTCGATTAGTCATTATTATGTCGACGAACAAAATCGTCGACAACTTATTTAGTAGTCGAGAAATCGTTTTTTTTTGTTGTTGTTTTTTTTACTTTGCTTTTCTCTCGAAACTGCGGCTGCAGCTTCCACTGTCGCGTCTCCCTTTTTGTCACATACACACACACACACCCACACCTACGCACATCGGCGTCAGGCCTGACTGTACCGTAAATGATACCGTAACACAGACCCTCCAGGAATTCCCGATGTTGCGATTTGCAACTTCAACGCAACTTCAGTAAATCCCCGTGAATTCAGGGTGGTGTTGTAATTTTAACCAATCACCGCGATTTTTCCGCAACTTCCACGCAGTCTGCCCGGGGGATTCAACTCAGGGACAGGGACGGCCGCATGGTGCGGGAGGACCCCCTCGCGGGACCTCTCCCCGGCCCTGGCTGGCCCCTGCTGGGCACATTTCCTCCGCGGCAGTGTGCCGCGACCAGCTCTGGTTGGGTTTGCAAAGGCTCGAGGGCGAAGGTGGCTCGCGACTCCGCCCGCCCGGACCTCACCGTTTCCCGGGGCCGTGGACTCCCATTAAAGGGCAGGGCTCTAAATTAACACCCGCCAACCCACCAAATGCGGGTGAAAATACATTTTGGCGTGTATTTAAAAAAAAAAAACTCACTAGCCAGCTTGGCCGGTGATAAATGAGGCACTTTACCATCTATTTCACGGGACGCGTGATCATGGTTTCTATGGGAACCCGCACAGCGCCTGCTCTGACTGGTCAAACAGGCTTCCCGGCACATTGCGTTAGCGTGGCCTATTTGGTCGGTCCTGCACGCGACTTCAAACCCCACCGGGAGTGTTTCAGTAGCGAGCGCTTAGCCCACCAGACTTTGTTTATTTGCTCAGATTTGGACATTTTCCCGGTGTTCTTCTAAACATGCTTCTACATGTGTAAATATGCTACGTAGTTAATTAGTTTCGCTTTATTTTATTGTTATTTACAAAAAATGGGTTATATTAGACCCTGAATAGTATGTAAGGGTAAATAAGTAATGAAATGTTAGGATAATATTTGTATGTACAGTACTTAAGTTCCTGACTTTATTGTAAGAATAATTTAAATCTTTAAAAAATGGGGCTAGTGAAAACTCTGATTGGCTGGTAACTTCAGAAACTTACCAGCCACATTGGCTGGTGATCAAAAAAGTTAATTTAGAGCCTCGTTAAAGGGTTAATGAGCTATCATCTTAATTGTTTTTATTTTCATTTAGCTCATACTTTAAGCTAAAAGCTAATGATCTGATCAGCTGCATGCTGGTGCGATAAGCTGTATGTTTTACAGTCAATTTACGTATGATCCGATTAGTCGACTAATCAAAAAAAATAATCGGTGATTAGTCGACTATCAAAATAATCGTTTGTTGCAGCCCTAGTAGAAACCAAGAGGACCATGGAGACCTAAACTATTCAGCACCATGACCTTTCAAGCACAACATGTCAGAAGAAATGTTGTAGCATTGTTAGTTTTGATTGTCTTTAGTGTTTTCCTGATATAAGTGTCATATTTATCCCATTGTGGGATAAATAAAGTATTATCTTATCTTGTCTTATCTTATATTCTTTCAGTTGTGGCCAACTTGGCATGAACTGGCAAAAGCTTTGAACATGTGTTTAGCCATTACTGTAGTTTCAGTGTCAATATGCAGAATAAAGATTATTTAACCTACTGTAGAAAGTTGTGTGGCCTAGGCAGTGTTTGTAGTCTGTGAGGTTTAGAATGTCAAAGTTGAGTTTTGACCTTGAAAACATCAGATAGTTGCATTAAATAGTTGTTCTTTAGCAATCATTTCATACAATCTTCAGCAGTTGGAATTTACTCATAAAATTGTATTTGCTGACATGGATTGGATGTCCTTAAAGATTTGTCTACTCCATACACCCTGTACTGCGTTTTCTTGTATCTTCCTAGACACTCTTGTGACTTCACTGGGTTACTGTCCCATGTCCAGTTTTTCACTAAAGCTTTGCTGCCATTAATTACAGAGACTATAATCAGAGTGTTTATGGGGCTAAGGTGTTGGTTGTAACACTGATCCAGGCAGTGACAGATGGTGGCAGGTTAAAGAGTCGGTTTGCATCTCACAGCAGCCAGCCTTTTTTATAGACTTTCCGTCTGAATATGGCTGCCATTACACAGTGCATCGTGGGCCAATTCACCCAAAGCGCCAAAGACATCTGTTCCTACAAAAGAACACATATTGCTGCTGTCCCAGGCAAACTATGTAGCCGCAAGGTTTTGGGTGGCAGAGTTAAGATGTGGGATTGTAACTGGTGTGGCTGCCTGAGAAAATCTGGCTGGGCATCTGAAAACCACTGAGGTGCCCTTTAGGAAGGCAGTGAACATCATCTAGTCCAAAGAAGCTGTTCATTATATTGAAGACTATACATTTATACAGAGCAGATAATAATTAACATTGGATGCATTAAACAAACAACACTGTCTTTACCTTGAAATGAGCATTATTTATTACAGTGTGTATTCAAAAGTATATGATTTAACTATGTTTATCTATTAATTGTCTAACCAAAAAATACCCATGATACTTCTGATGTTTGAAACTCATGCCTACACTCTAATTGGTTTCCTTTGCCATTATCATGTTAATTTTCCATTTCTGGGCATGTGCGGCTCCCATAAGACAGTGTCTGTTATATATTTCAGTAAATAAAGCTGGTGTAAAGAGTTTTATGATTTTATACCACTGAAACATATTTGGGACATATGTTCTGACTCTGTACATGTAAGTACCACTATTGGCAGGACTTGTGTACACATGATACTATACATGCATTTACTAAACAGTATAAGAATCTTGATCTAGAGATGTGTGGTTCCCCTGTGTGGTGTGGGTTAGATACATTGAATAATCATTGTTTTAGACCAGCAATGGTCTCATGTGGATCCTCCATTCGCAGATGATGTACGAAGTGTCTTTTTAACAATGTAGATTGCTGTTACACAAGCGAATGCAACTGTTGATGAGCAGCTCTGGGTTTTATTACTATTGGCCATCTATTGTTAAGTTTAAGTGTCTATTTGTCAGCCTGGGGAAACCTGGTGGTTGTCATTGACCTCTGACCTGCCTGTGAATGGCTTTCCAATGATCCCAATCAATGTGAACCAACAAACAGATGGTACACCATTTATGGTTAGAAAGATCTTCATGACCTTGCTTTGGTTTCATCTGCTAGAAGAGCAGTGTGTTTAAGACCCACTGGAATGCTGTTTTTCTATCCTACAATGATCATAACTGATGTTAATTTAGTTCTTTTGGAAAGCCAGGTGTAAATCAGCCTCTGATTAGATGCTATAGTGAAAACCAGCAGGTATCTGGGTCCCAAAGTACAAGATGAACAACCTCTGGCCAAGAGCTGTGAGGATGCAGATCAAAAATGAATTAGACACATGATACAGTATAAAGAGAAAAAGAGGCGACAGTAAGAGAAGTCCTAACAGTGTTAGGACTTCCAGGCTGTAAAACTATTTTTCTAAATTAGAAATTATGGGAGCTTTTTAAAAAAAATATATATCTTCTTCTTTATGTTAGAGCTCTTTTTAAATCATCAATAAAACCCCAAACCAGCCTAAGTCTTATTCCCAGGTTGTTAAATTCACCATTTGTCATGCCCCTTGCCATTGCATTAAAGTCTGGTGCGTCTCATACAGAGGCTAAAGGGTACCCTGTGCATCTGTATGAGATATAAGGAGCTTCAGTCGGCGACGTGGTATGGCGCCGTGGTATGAAGTGCAAGTGAATCCACAGCTGGAGGTGGGGTAGGTTATGCATCCCTTAAACCACCACAGGACGGATACTGGTGTTCATGTCACATGTGGAGCCAGAAGTAAATATTGAGTTATTTCAAAGTTACTTCAGTTATGTTACGTGCATCACTTGGATCAAATGACTTGCAGTGTCACTTATGTTGCCTGATTTACAAAGCCTAACAGTTATTTTAACCCAAACCCTAATCTTTTCCTAAACCAAATCAAGAACTTAACCTAACTGTAAGTGTTTCACATTAAGCATGTTTGAAAAAAGCTTTGTGGCAGATCAGTTCGTCGTACTGCCATTTGATCGTTATTAAAGATTTAGGAAATGTGACAAAGCTTTAGTATTTGACCTGGGATGAGAATACGTTGTACTAGATAAAACCCATCTCCCCTCATAATAAACACTTCTTACTCTAATTTCAGGAAGAAATTCAACGATAACTTACTGTACATGTCAAATGCAAGTACAAAAAAAGAACATTGGTTGAACCACTTGGTATTTATTTAGTGTCACTAATAAATACCTGTATTACTATTAGAACATGTTTAGATTTAAGGTCATAACTTAGAGTTAAATAAGAGATAGTCTAAAGATATAGTCTCTCTAAAGCCCAAAAGTAAAATTCCTTACATGTCTTACTTGATTATTCTACACCTCACCATTTCTATTTATTTGTTTAGTGCCATTGCATTGTATAGGCTGAGGTGTTGAGTTGAAAATATGGCCGCCTGGCTTTCGTGTGTGTGTTCCTTCACAGTTAATGTTTGCTTAGCCGCTATCCTTAAAAAAATATTAGCCCCCTCCCAAAAAAAAGCAGCTTGCCTACTTTATGTGGCTTCAACCATGATCTTTCTTAAACTTTGCCTGTGGAGAGATGTTGTAAAAAGACATTTTTTTTTAAGGACTGTGGATGTTAAAGACTGTCTGAGGTTTAGCAATATCATTCACTATCAACGTTCCTCTCTGGCAATAGAGTTGACCTGTCGACTTCATGAATAACTGGCCTTAAAAAAAGAGTGGTTAACCTCAATCTGAACCCTGGAGACATATTCGGGAAAAAGCTGCTTTGCACTCTTTCAATTAAGAGATGTAAAAATGAGAATGTGAGACAGGGGGAGAGGAGGGGAGAGGCGAGGAGGAAGAGGATTTCGACAGTGATCTAGGCAGGGAAATAACAAAGATGTTTAGCTCTGTACTTGGTATTGCATTTTTTTTTATCTGTCGAGGCTTCAAATACAAATTATCTTGATGCCTCTCAGATTGACACAGGATGAGATCAAGAGAAGCAGATGAAGGCAGAGGAGGGTGGGAAAGTCATATTTAATAGAGAGAAGATAAGAGAAAAGGGACTGAGGTGATCTGATCAGACACAGAGACAAGAAAGGATTCTATATTGAATTTGAATATCATCTTGTCATAGTTGGTTAATATAGCTTCTTCTCCTGCCATGTCAATATAGCAGAACACACAGATCTACACACACACCAAGGCACAGTCATGGAGGTCAAAATTATACTTCAATCAGAAATACCTCATTTCAATCTATTGTGTGCCTTTTACCAAACATTCTCTTTAATACAGCAAAGTAGATTGAGTCAAATTGAACTGATGGAGAAAGAGAGAGAGACCGGAGCGAGCTGGAGGCAACGTGAAAGGAAAAAAAACAAGATGCCATGAAGTGGAGAAATGGGTGAGAAACAGAAATGTGAGGAGAAAAGTGATAAAAAAAAACTGAGCGGGAAAACGTTGTTAATGAGAGACAGGCAAGTGAGAGAGAGCGAGAGATGATGGCAGAGGAGGTATACGTGGAGGGAAAGCTGTTCTGTCAGATATGATCAAACGACTCTTGGTGTGAAAGGCTTGAAGGGAGAGCCACGCAGCAAGATGCAACATCCACTGCAAAGGGAGAAAGCAAAATGGAGGGAACAAGAAAAAAAAACAGCTTAAAACACAGTTTTTAAAAAGCTCCTTGCTCGGCCTGCTTGCCTCTCAGATTGTTACCCTATAATCTCCCCATCTCAATCACTTTCTGTCTCTTTCTCTGGTTCTTTCTTCTTGTCACCATCTTCCTTCACCTCAGTCTCAGAAGAGTATTATTATTATTATTTTCCCATCTGTAGCCAACCAACCTGCTCTGCTTCACTTTGCTCTGCTCCACAGGGGGATGGAAATTAATTCCCATTCCTATTAGATAAACAAGCTTTTGGATGGTAATCAAGATAAATCTGGGCTGGGGTGACACTATCAGTGGAAAATCTTGATTGTTCACTGAACACTTAGGAGCCAGGAGATTGTTTGAAAATAGAGATGAGGCACTCGCAAACTTCTTATCTTGTTTCTGTGTGAAAAGTGGAAAGAGGCATCCACCTGTGACGATAGTTGGGGATTACAGAGACAGAATCCTAATGGGACAAATTACACAGACGAGTGATAAGACGGCATTACTGATGCAGGGGCTCTCCAAGATATTCACAATTCACACACACACAAAAAAAAAAGTTTGATTTCCAGTTTGGTTTGTTCAGCCCAGATATGTGACACAATCATTTTGTGTGTAAACTTTAGACTGATAGAGGGAATCCTCTGCTCACAGTCCCAGCACTGTGCCACTCTGTTTCTGTGGAGCGTAGCCATTAACACAAGGTCTGTAAATAAAGGTCACATGGACTCACAAGTCACTCATTTATTGGACAGGGGTCTGTTAACCTGTCATCCTGCCTGCTTTGACATTTTTACAGTGAGGGACAGTCAAATTCAATCTAATTCCTTTTCTTGTAACTCAAGCTAAGCATGATTGACTTACAGTTCTTCCTAAACCAGCTAAGAACACACAGGAAAAGAGATGAAACTTTAGATTACCCTCAGTTGACTCTGAGCATGAAGATTTGTTTGCTATCTGATGTCAGCATTAACTTCCTTTTATTGAAAAATCACTGTGCTATGTAACTAACTAACTATGTAACTCTGGTCTAAGATATAGTCCTCTGTTTCAAGATATGGCCCGTTGAAGGTACTAAAGACGACCATGTGGCAAAAGAATTTAACTAAACCTCAAACATTCTCTAACAATTAAGAAGATCCCAGAGTAGTCTCAGAGTTTTCAATTAGCATGAAAACCCTTTCCCGTAAAGCTAAATCTGTGCAATACCCATATATGTTGGAGCTCCCCATAGCTTTCAATCATTTGCTAATAAGCAGATCAACTGGAGTTAAAGAAAAGGGAAGACAGATTGTACTATATGGATTCTGCTTTAAAGTTTGCCAGATGGTATTCAACCTGTGGGCAGCTGGGCAGTGGTCCAGAGTACAGTAATAAAGATGCTCAATTTAACAACTTGTACTTCCTCGTCGTTATTCCAAATAAGCTACTGTTGCCGCTCGCATAAACATTAAATTAATTATGCTCTATACAGCAGTGGAAAGCCTCTACTTAAAGTTTTAACTTTCAAAACTGGGTTTTACCTGCAAAATCGATATTTGTATGCAAATAGTATTAAGAGTACTTTTTTTTACTAATTGGGTTATTTTAAAGCGGAAAGTTGGACCATGACTGATGGGAGGTTTAGCACTTACAGTATAAGTCTTGAGCTTTTTTTTTTCTGGGCGGCCATTTTCAACTGCCTCCTCCAACAGAGGATGGTTTGACAGTCAGCCATCCATCTTCCCCCCGTACATTAGCAGTCCTCCTCCCTTCCAATCTATACAGAAGGCAGAAAACGTACATCATTGTGCAGTATGTGAACATAAAGTCAAACTTTTAAGTTCTTAGTTTTGTGATGAATGACCAGGCCACACTTTTGTAGAGACTGTCTCAGTATTTATATGTCTAAAGTTAAGACCCATTTATTCTGCGCTGTCTGTAATATATTCTGATCTCACCTACTATTTTTTATTTTGTTTTTTTGCTGCAGGTGCACATTACTTGCTTTGCTGGAGCGTCGGCTAAGGTGTTACCAAATGCTGATGTTTGTGTGTACACAGGTAAGCTCATATACATGCATTCCTTATATATAAGAGAGAAAATAAAGGAGACAACAAGTAATACAAAGAGACATCCAAGCTTTATCTGGAACTTTCACGGTGTTTAAAACACTCCTCAAAGTTCATGAATGTATTATTGGCATTTTGGCGTGGTTCATGAATATTGGAAACGCCTGCTGAATCAGTTTAGCCCAAGAGAAAATGGTTATTAAACAGGCATTAGGTCACCTTTGACATATTTTGTCAGCCAGTGTAGTGTAGAACAGTAACTTCTTTCAGCAGTTTTCTTCTTTCATTTGTAGTCATGGTCTGTAATTGGCATAAACAATAATGTCACATTTTTTTTTTACATCAAAACGAGTAAGTTTAGCTGATAGACCTGAGCTGAGTCCCTCATATGCAGGATCTGATCCATGCATGGAAGCCGTGCCAAGCCCAGAGTCGTGATTGTAGCTGGAGCCGGGAAAGCTCCAACATGCCAAACACTGGATGTCACACAGCATTACATTAGACGCATTGTTGGAAGGAAATTAAAATTCAGGAGACAAAAAGTAAGCAACTCATAATAAGCAGGGAGTTTTCTTCCAAGACAGGATGTACAACAATGGTGTTTGAAAGTCAAATATTTTACCAGCTGGCAAGGTACTCACTGATTCCTGGAATTAATCAACAAACCTATCAAACCCCCACTGGCATCATATTTGCTGTGTGCTGTGGGGGAGTAATAATCATGCTAATATCAAGTGGTTAAAGTGGGATTTGGGCAGTGAGGTGTATAATTATCCAGAGCAAATTTTGTGGAACTACAGAGCATCATCAGCTTTTAGTTTATAGTGATGAAGTCGCCTTTGCAACAGCATGCCATGTACCAGATAACATCACGTAGCACACTTGTCATGGCACACTCAGTGTGCAATTTTATTTTTAAACGTTTTATTGAAAGTTTGATATATATCATGTGTCATTGTGATATAATATACTATAATGATCCCCGTTCAGTTAATCATATGTACACAGGCAGGGCTCACAGAGTCTTGTGTAGTGTTGATTTCCAATAAGAGAAGAATTGTGGGCTTGATTTTGTGTCACAAATGGAATCAATGATTGTCGCTTTTTGCTGATTGCTATCATTTATCTAAGAACGTGGTGCATCATTTTGCCGACAGGAAATATTTACCATGCCATCATCTTCACAACACATGCTGTATACAAGGCAAAGTTATAATCATGCAACTAGCAGTAGCAGTATTCCACCTGAGAGGGCCGAAATGTCTGCTGCCGGGTAATTACACATACACTCACTGACATTAGTAGGTTTGGGTTCGAGCAGCTGAAACATTTGACTTAAATTCCAACTACAACAAGTGACTACAATATCAGCAGGTCAGACAGGATAATGGTGGTAAACATGCAATTATGAAATAATCAATGAGTTAGGTAGCTCATGATGCACAAGTTAGTAACTTGTTGATTTTTACACATTCATATAAAACAGCCATTACTTGTTATACTATTTCTTAATTTCTAACAGCCATCCACTGTATAATAGTAACATCTGAAAATAGAAACCCTGGTAGGCTTCCTGATTGCTGAACAAGTGGACAGGTGTAAGAAATCTCATTTTCCAGAATAATGGAAAATGAACTGGATGGAGATAGACAGCATGTCTATACAGGGGACATAGTTAAAGCAGAACATCTCGGTGTCGGTGTCGCATAAGATGCATTCAGGAGCATTACTCCGGGGAGCTAACTTGCATTTTGGCAGTGCCAAATGCACAATCACTGATTTAGTCGGGCAAAACGGGGAAATTGAAATGTAAAAATACACATCTACATGCAGGAAGCTCGAGTAAAACAGCACACTGTTGGTGAACACAGCTGGTGTGGACAGCTGTATTGATTAAAATAGAAGCAGACAAAACAAAACACGCTTAGACACGCCTTAAAACGGCTGGTCACATCTGAAATCCATTACCTAAAGTTGCCTGATTCTCATTTGGACAATGAGTAGATTTTTAATTTGGTACTGGCCCTTACCACTTTAGAGACTTGTGGTTTTCCTCAGATTCCCCAGTACATTGCTCATCCATCTGTTCTCTCCTCCAGCCAATTTACAGCTTTTCTTTCCCCTTCACTCTTCTCTGATTTCCATTTCTCGATCCACCCTCCTCTCTGCTGCCATGCTCCCTGCACTTCCTTTTCTAATTTTTTTTTTCCAAACTGCTATTAATTTTTTGCCACACCATATCCCTCCGGCACACACTCTTTTTACTGTCTTCTCATGTTTAACATCTATAACTCAAAGATGCTTCCTCTTATTCTTTCTTCTGTAGTTTTGCCATTCTCTTCCCCTGTCTGTGTTTAATGCCCTCTCCTCACTCACTTTTATAGTGCAAATACATCCAACAGGACTCCTTGGCCAATGGGGTGGTGTGGGCTGCCTCATTCACAGCTGCTGGGACAAGAAAGACGAAAGAGAGGAAAAATTTGACAAACAATGGAACAGTAGTTAGGGAGAACGAAAGAGCAAAGCCGGCTCCTGAGCTCGAAGAGCAGGCAGCGGCACACGCAAGAGATGTGCATCTGTGTGTTGAGAAGATAAACGGAACAACAAAGTAATACAAAGTCATCTAATTTTTACATCAAAGGAAGGATGTAGCTGTTAAGGGAAATTGGCTTCTGAGGCCACTTATAAATATTACATGATAGTTTCAGTTTATTGTAGCAATGTCACAAATATTTTACAATACCAAGATCCAATTTTCCGTCATTACAGAGCTACTGAACACCGTGGATGTTTGCAATATGATTACTGAAGGAACTGAGGTATATTTGACAGACAAAAAACCCTGCATGAAGAAAATACAGCCTGCTTCATTATAGCAAACAAAAAAATAAGAAGCAGCGCTACTCAATGATTGTTACGATGAGTTACATCTTCCACAAACCAAGATTCCATTCAAGAAAAGTGTAGTAGTTTATTTAAAAAAAAAAAAAGTAGTTGTTATAAATGTGATGTTGTGAAACACTTCTGCTGTTTCTTGGCACAAAGAAACAAAAAGAATTGAATGCAGAAAAATAAGTAAATGTAATTCACTCAATATGTGCATAAATGCAGGAACATGAAGATGACAGAAAAAGAAGAAGAAAACGAGCCAAGTCTTAAAAAACAGATAAATACATCATACCATGAGAACTGTGACTATAGAACTTTTGAATGTTGGCCAGCTTACACAATATGACGTAACATTAAACATTATTAACAGAATTTGTAGGAAGGGTAAGGACTGATAACACCTAATAATCTAATAGTAACCCACTGGGGGAAAAAATAAATATATATATTTTAAATATAAATAACAATAACATAGACAAATATGATGTGAAAACCTCAGTGTACAGTTTACCTGAAGTAGGAGACATCGGGCAGTTAAACTTTTGAAATGAGCAATATTTATATAACTAACTAATAATAAACAATTTTGAGGAAAAGCTGACATGCAACGTGTACAGATGAAATAGCCACCAATGTAATAAGCACACATGAAGGAAGTGCCAAGCCTGTCCGCTAAATCCATTTCCGTTTGGTCAGAGTTGATTTCAGCAGCACATTTTCCCCAGAGAGGCTGGGATGGGTGGACACAGAGGAAGAAGGGAGGACAGGGAAAGATGACTTGCCAAGTATCTGATGGTAGCTTGGGAAATCAAAGCAAATGAGCAAAAGGAAGCGAGAAGATGTGATGAGGACTGAACCTTCCCAGATACACAGAGAAATGGAAAAAGGGATTGAAAGATGCGAGCGACTGGTAGAGGGAGGGAAGAGATGGGCAATCAAAAAGCTGACAGAGCCTGGCACATCATGAAACCAGCCCTGGGCTGACCAGACTCAGCCGAGGTTGGGAAGAGAGAGGTGGCGGGTAGATGTAAAACTCTTCAAAGTGAGGGGGAAGTACGAGAGCATCAAAAGTCAAAATGTTAATGAGTCTATCAATTAGCATTTCATTTGAACCTACAGCTGGCCACGGTAAACTGAACAGTATGTTGTTTGAGCATGAATAGATTTTGCCGTGCACCATTTAACAATACCGTCTCTGCAAACCAATAAAGAAGGAATTATAGGCAAATAAAGTAGCTGTGAAGATTTATCGCTGAAGTACTTTTTTTTTTTACAATGCAGGTTCTACTTTGTCTTATTAATTATATATCACCTAATAAAAAAGCCGAGTTCTTCAAAATGACTTTTGCCACGGAATGGTTTTAGCTAGTTATAACATTGGAGCATTAAGTGCTTCCAATTACTAAATTTGTTCTTGAAGAACGCTATTAAAATAGCATTCTCATCAACTCAACATGTAGCTTTAATTTTTAAAACTGCCCATTACAGAGCGACCATGCCCATTCCAGGAAGCAACTCCTGCAACAGACAACAATCAGTTCCTGTAAAAGTGGCCAGAAACAGACAAACAGACAAAAAATAATCAAACTCCTACTAGCAGTTAATGTAATGTAGCTAAAAGACTCCAAACCTGCAGTTCTATGTAGATAGCACTCCATGATAAAATCGATCTACCAGCTTTACAACATGATAAAAACGGCGAGGTTTAACATGGCAGCTGGGGATAAAGGAACGAAAGTGAGGATAAGGAGGGAGCGAAGCAAAGTGTGTGTAGGAGGGGGTCCTCCCTCTCATCGTTGGAGAAAATTTATACAGTCCATAGTGCGCAACGTCTGAACCACACGGAGCAGAGAAGGGAGGGTAGATGGAGATCAGAGAGGGGAAGATGAAGGAGATGCAATGAAATGAGGGTGCGAGGGGAGAGATGGTCGCGAAAAGTCAAGAAAGAGCCAAGCCGTGAAAGATTTATGGCTGCAATGAGGCATGGAGCCACGGTAGAGGAGGAAGGGAGAGACGGACAGAAGAGAGAGAGAGAGAGAGAGAGAGAGAGAGAGAGAAGCCAAGGATGCCTGGAAAGAGTCAGAGATGGAGAACAAACGTGAGGGACACAGAAGGCGAGGCAGAGAGGATAAAGGGATGACAAGAGAGCGGAGGAGCAAGAACTGAGGGGGATTTGAGGAGTGTGTGAAATAAAAAAGCTGCTGAAAAGTGTTGCAAAGTTACATAATGCGACCCTACTCCTTTCATATCAGGGGGATTGTGGAAAAATGCAGGAAATTGGGCATATGTGTGTTTTTTCACCTGCCGCAAGGAGGGAGATAGAATATTTTTTAAGGCACATGTTGTTCAGATTGGATTTTTCTATGCACCGCCTCAGTGAGAACACCACTTCCACTGCTTGTGTAATTGGAAAATTAAGAAACCGCCTCCCATAAAGCAAAATATTAATTAATATATAATATTAATGTAATTGCTCGAGCAGCCGCTTGAGAAAGGTTGGAAGTGACTCAGTGTCCATAAGCCCCCGCAGAAATAAACATGTTTATGTTAGTATGTAACTAGCTAACCAAGTAGTTTTGTGCCTAAATAAGGTGCCAGCATTACACAATGTTGAAATGTTGTACTGTCTTGGATATTGCACATTTATTCTTGCTTACTTGTTTAAGGAGCCCTGCGCATTCAGAAATAATGCTCCCTACAGCATCATATTTTGAAGCATATAAGATAGCAGTGAGGACGTGTTGACCATTCATAAGGCTTTCAGTGGCTTCCACCAGACTATACTTTATTAAAGTTTACCATATCAGCTCTCTGATATACTGTAAGTCAGGCCACCATAAGGCCACACAGACATTTTCATAATCATGGTGTCAATGTTAGTGTGTGTAATTGGAGACTCAGCTCCTGGGCACAGGAGACTCTTTGACTGGTACTTATTACTTTCACCTGTGTTTTGAAATGACATTTAAGAAATGTTTAGAGGCCAGTAGATGGTTTGAGATTGTAAAATAATTAATGCAATTTTGTCTGTCAGTAATACAGTAGTGTGATTCACTGTAGGTCTGCTGCCATCCCTGCTACATTTACAAAATAACACTCCTCCTGCATGTGGATCTCTATTTTCAGTTCATCACACATAGTTCACATTTATATTAATAATGGGCCTATTCTTAAAGTTATTTTTTACCTTTTTACACATCTGGACTCTGACTGTTTTTAGACTGACATCCCCCTCACCTGTTCAGTTAAAGCAGGAAGTGTAATGCTTGAATACTGTATACCAATTTCACAGTTTTGGCATATCTCTATACAAAAACATTAACACTGTGACTGCATCCTATTGCCCTGCTATGGGCTTTTTTTCACAGAAGACATTTTTAACATGCCACATTAGGAAAAAGCACAAGTGCACATAATAGATTTATTTTGGTTGAATTCTGTTTAGCTGTATTGTGCATTCTGGGTCATTGTTACACTGCTGTGCCTTACTGGGTGACTTGAATGAAATGGGACCAATGTTAATGTTATTAGTAACACCTGTGCTTCTTCTACTGTGATAAGTCAACATGTCTTCTGCGCCACTTGTGTAGAATTTCTCACGCCTATGGCTTTCTGAGCCGTGGTTAATTGAATTGGTTTTGCTATGACAAGTCAACATAAGTGTGTTTATACGCAAATTCTCGTGAAATTGGTGATGTTAGGAGCTGGAGCGGTAGTTGTTACTAGTTCATTGCGGCAAAGGATACAAAGTTAATGTTTATCGTTCAGCAAAGCAGGATTGTTTAACTGTCATGAACAAAGTTGTGGGGGACCCTCTGCTGAATGTGTAAATGGCTAGGATGAGGAGAATGACATATAAGCTGGAGATCATGGTCAGATGACTGACGGAGATGTGGAAAGAGAGGCTGAGGTTGCAGGTATAGAGTGTTTGGTTTGATGTAGACAATAATGCAGTGTGAATGACTGTTGAGCAGAAGTCATGGAACTTGATTCAGAAAGGAATCGAAGGAAGAAAAGATTAAAACATAGTGTACAGGCTACATGGGTATTGTAAAATGAATCACTAATAAAAAATTAAAAAACATGTTAAACATAATGCAATGTAAGGAGGGAAATTATTATTTTTAGTCATGCATAAGTGAAGGTACAAAGTACATATATTAACAGTGACGGTTCTTCCGAACAGCAAAAGACAGCATACAGACTAAACAAGCCAATGCATCAAACTAAACATGAGGCTACAGCCACACTCACGGGATCACAGCATTTAACTTTAACTGACGACTTAACAAAAAGCAAAAGGCACGCAGGGAATTGACACAGACCTGTGGTGATAACCAGATTCATATTGTGTTCTTTAGTCATGGCATTCAGGAAATTCACTGTACGAGTAATAGAAGAGACAAAGCATCGTGGACTGGTTTATGTAAGCGTCTCTGCAGACCGCGCTTTATACGACCAACAGCTCTTACTCAGAGCTAATTTAGTGCAGGTGTGTCGCCTCTGCACTCGGAGCTCGGGGCACTGGCGGCTGAGACAGAAGGCAGCTGAGACGGAGCCCAACACTGTCAAGATGGTTTGTAATTGGTCAGCGGTGCAAATCCCTGTGTTACACTTCACTGAGCTTCAATTCTCACTGAACACATTTCCTCCGCTGAACACGGCACCTCCATTTAAATATACTGATTCCACAATGTCGCTAGTGTCAATGCTGTCCTTCGGGTTGGACAGTTTATATAATTTATCTTTCTTAGTGAGTGTGTTGATGCAACTGAAACCTACCTGTGTAGGTGTGAAGAGTCTTTAACTGTAGCTATTATCATTTCAACCAGAAGATACTTCCTTTTGAATGAACAAATGTATTTATCGACATGTGTGCAACAGAGGTGAGAATATAAGTCTAGCATAGGAAACTGCCCTGATGAAGTCTAGACAATGTGGTGGCGTAGGAACGCAGAGAATGTTCAACATGTCGGTGTGATGAAGAGTGGACTGATGAATTCAACCTGGGCAGTGGATATAATGTACTGGAAGTAAATGGGTTGGGGAATGATTACAAGAATTTAGATGGCAAAATCTGGCCATACTCAGCTGATAAATAAGAAGTGGTGAGAGAGAACTGTGAGTGGACAAGGTATAAATATAGTCTTTCTGGTTGAACTTGCATCAGGCATCATTTACAACATATTAACACCAATGAAGCCTTGACACGAATGGTAATATTTTATCATTCATTAAAAAAAAAACAACATTTATAAACTTGAAAGCTGCTTGGGATTTGTTTTAAACAATTAAATCACAGCCTGATAATGGACATCAAATAAAAGAATTCCCCAACTGTAGGTACTCGGCTTATAATAAATACCATACATAATGACATTCATGCATAAATGCAGTGAAAGCAGGTCTAAAGAAAAACAGCATCTGAGCTGGTAAACAGCTTGTAGAATCTCACCCAATCTCACTTTAGCTGAAGTGGTGCTTGTGTGGCACGACGAGGCATCATGCTTTCAATATGAACACATTGTGAGTGTGTGGTAACTAATCAGATTCTGAGATGCAATAAAAAAAAAAATACAAAACACTCAGTGAGTTGAATATTTTATGTGGCAGCTGTGACAGTTAAGGATAAACTGAATGTGATGTTTCGATGTTGGTTTGATTATGTTGTAAGAAAAGATTTTGTTTTTTAAATAGCCTGCTTGTAATTCATCATAATGGACCTAAAGTATGCAGACTGTTTGTTGTGTGTGTGTGTGTGTGTGTGTGTGTGTGTGTGTGTGTGTGTGTGTGTGTGTGTGTGTGTGTGTGTGTGTGTGTGTGTGTGTGTGTGTGTGTGTGTGTGTGTGTGATTGGTTTTATGTGTGTGGGTGACAAAAATCGAGAAGACACTTGTGTATGCCACCATGCCTGGCCAGACATTGAATAAATTGGTGGAAAGTGGCCTTTGTGTGTGAGTACGAGTGTGTGAGTGTGTCGTGTGGGCTGTTGTTTACTTGATATTCCAACATGTGACTGCAGCTGTAAGTGAAACAGTAAGCTGCTGCTGCTGCTGTGAAATTTCTGTGGGGGGTTCTTCAAGTTCCCTCCCCTCCTCTTCCCTGCTATAAATCTCCCTCCCGTGCACACATATTGCACTCTCCCACGAACAATATGGTTTCCTGTAATATCTTTCTGCTCTATATGGATGTATTCCATTTCCTTTATAGTGGTGCCTAATATTCATTGCATATATTGTTGTTATATGTGATGCTGGAGCCTTTGTTATCCCTGTTATCCCTTCTACACAAGTTGTTCATCTGGAGAGGACTTAAGGCAGGAAATTCCCACCCCCTGTTCTCCACAAGAGCTTCTTTGCCTCCTCTCTGTAGCTCATTTACATCTTGAACTCATAGACTATTTATATAAACGGTATCCGCTCAATGCATGCCTCAACAAAACGTGCCACATGTCAGATATTGTTATCTCCGTGCAATATACAAAAATACAATACTATTTATGCCAGCCAAATACAAGTTCTTTATACAGATATCATATTATAATGTATAGCATATGCCATAAGAGGAGATACAGCAGGGATATAAATAAGGGTTACATGACTGAGAGGGTGGCAGAAGGCCTCATATATGGAGCATTAGTAACAATCACAGGTTTAGAAAGCAATAAAATGCTTTGAATATGAAGTAGCTGCCAGGGCAGTTTTTCTAACACCAGTGAGCAAGGGATTGTTTGAGATCTGATAAAGATAATATATATATTTTTTACAATAAAGGAAAGATTAACTTTATATATGTGCACCTGTATAACATGCATGTAACTTAAATGTGATGGGTGTCAAAGTGTTAAAGTGATCATGTAAACAACAGCAATGAAACACATGACTGTCACAATCTGATCGAACATTACGTTTGTTTCAAGGAGCTGGTCGTGTGTCAGTATTTTATGCATGAGAGACGATCAGCGATACACATTTAAATTTGCACACAATATTAAGTGACCCCTCCACACCGCAAATAAAAAAACATGGAAAGCTAACACAGCCTGTTTAAAGGGCAGTGATTATGCAATTAGATCATTTCTTATCTGAGATCATTTGGATGAATGTAGTGTAGTAGAGATAAAAACAGGCTAGAAGGAGGGTAAACCAGAGTGAATATTCATAGTATGATCATGCCTTCATGTTAGACCTCATGTGGGTACTTGACCTGCTGCTTTGGCACTAGAAGAAAACATCTATATCTTAATGTACGTTGGAATTCCATCCAGTTCAGTTTCTTTTGTTTGTAGTCCACATAAAAGCTAAAAGACTCTGTGATCAGACCAAATGCAACTAGCCAGTTTGAAAAAACAGTGTAGTTTTTCAGGCAAGTTTGGGCAGTGCACGTTTATTTTCTACATTTGCTTTTTATTTCACTCATTCGTCATTTCTAATGTTTGTTGTGTCCTTCCTTTTGTTTGCCGGTGTTTTGGTATGAGCTTTCTACCATTCATGACTCGTTTTTGTTTGGAGGTGAGACGTTTTAGTGAAGCCCAAAGGAGTGTTTATTTTTTTCATGTTTGTTTTATCACTTTTATAAAAGGTAAATTTACTTCAGTCTAAATTCAAAGGACGGCGGAGCCTTAAGGGTGACAGCACCGGAGCAGGGGCATTGTGGGAAAGATACGACACTAATGTAGTCAGCGAAATGAGAAATAGCTTAATAAAAAGCAAGGAGAGAGAAAGAGCAGGAGGTGGAGAGAGAGAGAGAAGGAAACTTGGCAGGTTCTGCAGTCTATGCATCAGTAACCAGAGGGGAATGCAGTGCTATTGATTAGTCTATTACAATATCAATCAACCACACTGCTAATTTACTAATGACATCTTTACTATTGGATAACACCGTGAGGGGAGGGCACTGCTGCTTCACTCTCCCTGGAGCACTCTGTTAAAATTTTGGTGATGCAACTGCACTGACTGAAGTGTTGGATTGAAAAGATCAGTCATGAGAAGTGAACATCCCTAGAGAGAGAGAGAGAGAGAGAGAGAGAGGGAGATAAATAACGTCACAATACCAGGAGCAAGTTCCACCAGATAGATGGTCAGAAAAATACCAATATATCGTATCTGGGGCTATTAAATGAGGATAGTCAGTTTAGGCTGTGGTGGTGGTGGAAGCTGCAATAGATAAAAAAAAAAAGCTGCAGTGGACAATCCAGTGATTAGACTCATCATCTGTTCAACAGTTAACCTGAAAAATGACTGAAACTGGGCGCTACCAGATGGACAAAACTTTACTCCCCCTGTTCTGAGTTGTTGGGTTTTTTTGTGTACCCGGCTGTGATGTCTGGTTTACAGTCTATGTGGCAAAACAGTAGAAGAAGCTTCCTTTTACACAAATCTGCACTAATAACTACAACCAGAGATGTATAAAGTACTGGAGTAAAGGAGTGGAGTAGAAGTGCAAGTGCTATATCAAAAAAACTGACTTGAGTAGAAGTTGAAGTGTGCGTTAAATACCATATTTAAGTAAAAGTACTAAAGTATTCAAAATGTTTTGTACTTAAGTATTGCAAAGAGAAGTATGTAAAAAAAATGCTACTCAAGTACTGAAAGTAAAAGTACAAGTACAAGTACTGTTGTTTATATTATTTCAAATACTTATTAAGGCACAACTTCTAATGTTACAGTGTTACAATGTTCATGGTAGAGTTCTGTGATTCCCCATGGTCTGTGAATGCGTCTGAATAAATGCGAGAGCGAGGGGGCGGGGCAGCAGGTGAGAGAGCGCACCTGGGTGAGTCAGGTGTATGACGTACAGCGCACGAGCGAGGTTGATGTGAAACCGGGACTGTTCAGTTGGTTTTTTGGCGTGGTTCCGTCCGACAGTCACCGAGTCCTGGAACCAAACCGTTCAGCAATAAATGCAGTTTGTTGAATTCATCACGTGTCCGGCTGGACGCTACAATAGTAACGTGTAACGATTCAGCACATGAAAAATGTATCGGAGTAAAAGTATTAAATTCATTATAAATATGTAGTGCAGTAAATGTGAAAGTTGGGGAAAAAATAATACTCCAAAAAAGTACAGATACTGCATTTTAGTACTTAAGTACAGTACTTAAGTAGTTCCACTTCGTTACTATACATCTCTGACTACAACCAGGGTTCCCACGGGTGCTTGAATTCCTTGAAAATGCTTAAATTTCAATTCAGTGTTTTCAAGGTTGTGAAAATGCTTGAATTTTTTGTGAAGTGCTTGAAAATGCTTGAAATTTGTGCAATGTCTATCTCAATAAACCAAGAGAAAACAAAAACTTTTCCTAAGCGGCTACGCGCTTGATCCGATGCCTTTACATGCAGAACTCAGTTATCATACTCGCTTGGTGTTCTGCCGAGAAATAACAGTAGACTACTATCGACACCTGTTGGTCACTGTTATTGCGCTATGGTAGTTACACAATACACCGCTCACAAGCTGAGAATACAAGCCAATTCACAATTAGTTAAAAATCAAAACAGTCAATCTACCACCATATGAAATAATGCTAATTAGACCCATATTATTATGCCATACAGTGGCACCGCTGCGCTTCCCATGACCATCATGGCAAACACAACTAGTAGGCTACCTATTTAAAGGTGCTGTAAAAACTGGTGCTTGAAGGTGCTTGAAAAGTGCTTGAATTTGTTCATGAAAAAGGTGTGGGAACCCTGTACAGTGCATGATTTGCTCTGAATTTGGTCCTACCCAAGAGCAGCTACAGATACAGACGTGACGAATGAACAACAAAACACAAAAAGCTACATGTTTCTAAAGAAAAAAAGCTGCATGTTCTCTCTAAGGGGCTTCACTTCCTATTCCTGACAATATTCCATTAACGCAGTATAATTTCCCGCCAAACCAAACGCTTACAGATATTCAATACAGTTGGAATGACTCGCTTAGAGGGATAGCTTACCATTGAATTACAAACAGCAGGGGAAGCAAAACCCTCAGTGGCTTTGGAGGGCTGCGTTCAATACCACCCGTAATCCTATAAATGGTTAAAAGTGTCTAATCCTTGTCGTGGTAAGGCCTTTATGTGGCCATTTCAACTTGCTTTTACTTAGAAGGAAACCTCAGCTGCGACACGCCTAACAGGATTAGACGGCGCGGCGTGTGCAGAACGGCATAATACTGCTGCGAGGTAATAGAGATGTTACATACAGAGCTCCCATAAGCACCACTACATGCGGGGATGGTAGTGTGTGTGTGTGTGTGCAGAAGTAATAAAGTAATAGAGATGTTAAATACGGAGCTCCCAGTGGCATCACTGTATATACTGTGTGTGTTTCCACTGCTGACAAATGCTGCCTTTTAAATGTGTTCTTACTCTGCTGTGGGGATTCATGTAGTGACAGAGTGTCTGTATTCCCAGCATGGTTTCTGCTGCTGAGCAGTGTGTGTCTGTCCCTTCCTGTGTGCATCTTCATGCGTGCGTTTGACTGCTCGAGTGTATTCCCCACATAGTCGTAACTGCTCCTGTAGATGCCACAGACTGTTTGTGTGTGGATTATGTGTTTCCGTAAATGTGTGTGAGACTGTTTACGTCTGTGCTTTAGAGGTCTGCATTTTAATTCCGTGTGTCGGAGTGTGTGTATGTCGTGTCGTTTATGACTGGGTTGTCTATCTGTGTTTGCATTCTAGGGTTCTCTGTATGACTATGCATCTGTGTGTTTTAAAATTGATTGTGTGTGTGTGTGTGTGTGTGTGTGTGTAGCTGAGCTGGGCTAAATAGATTCTCTCCATAGAGCTGGAACTAAAAGGTTAATGAGCAGGCAATATTTAGATGATGCCCGAACACTTCTCATTCACTCGCGCATTCATCACAGTGTTAACCAGCAATGCAGCAACAACTTTTTTTTTGGTGTCTATACTACAAGAGGGAGACCCTTCTCAGCAGAAAATTAAAGCACTAACCCCCAAAATCCACCTGACGCGTCTCCTGCACGCTTCAAATCCCACCACGAGCGTTTCGGAATCGGAGCGTTTAGCCCCTCAGACTTTGTTTACTTGCTCAGATTTGGTCATTTTCTTGGTTTGTGTATTTCTAAATATGCTTTTATGTGTGTAAATATTCTGCATAGTCAATTAGTTTCGCTTTTGTCTGTTTTTGCGTGGGGTATTTTATTTATTTTTTGCTTTTCCTGTCTGGATTCCGTTCTCTATGTAAATTGATGCGTGCTGCTTGCGATATTCGTCAAAAATTGAACAGCCGTGTATTTCACACAGAGCCGAGCGGAAGTCCACTTTTGATGAGGACTGCGGCAGGGCCAGTGGGGTTTAAAGCATTGACTATAATGGCCGCGTATCACTCCCGTGACCTCGGTGCACACACAACGCTGCATGCCCGGTGGAATTTGGGGGTAAGTGTTTGTCATCACCAAATGCCAAAACCGGTGGGACATTGTGCCACAAAACCTCAAAGGGACAAGATCTCGAAATTGATGAATGGATCGATGAAGTGTTTCTTTGACACGGACCATGGTTCACATGCCATTTTTCTATATATTATATAATATAGGATCTAGCATTTTAGTTCTTGACCGATACTAGAGACTAAAAGTCAATATATCCTGGCCTCTGTTGCTTTTTAAAGTATGATAACATTATGAGAATAAAATACTAAATCACTCCCTTTAAGTCACACACATCATTATCAAAGGTAATGACAAACAACATATTTTGTTGCTCAGCTGGGAGAAGTTGTGTTTTTTTCTTCTTCAAAGGGTTGTTAAGTAAGGGTAAGGGGCAGGAGAACACATTACTGTATATGTCAGTGAATATTCTTACACGTATAGAAGCACAAAGATGCCGATGGTTTGTGTGGTAGCGAATATATAATGTGCATTATGAATGCAGATGTATTTCAGTGCCTTTGTATCAGAGAACTACTTTGAAATGCACACCAAACAAGGGTGACAGACTTTCATCACTGAGCACATGCTTGTGTGTGTCTGTGAGCTACTTTACATGTGTCAGTGATGTGTTCGAATTGGAGCTGAGGCCTCCTTTCATGTATTAACATGCATCTGAAACCTGTGGTAGAGATACGAGTCTTTAGTTTTTTCTTCATCTCATATATATATATATATATATATATATATATATCTTTCACTGAAAATGGTACAATGCCTTTTTTCAGTCCACCACACCAACCTACATGACAATCACCTTGTTAATTACAGATCATTCTCTTTAAAGGTGCCAGGGTCCACAAGGGAGGAAGAAGCAGAGTGACAGAGAGCGAGAGTACTGTGTGTGTGTGTGTGTATGAGAAAGAGAGAGAGTGTGTAAGAGACACAGGAAGAGAGAGAGAGAGAAAGAGACAGAGAAAGAGAGAGGCAGGGCCAGTGTAAAAACAAGTCCTATTCCCACTATAAAGCTAGTTTCTAGTGTAATGGGCTCCCACATGGAGTTGGGATGACTTGCCCACTTTTAATGACTCTGCTACATCAAACACTGAAGCTGCCAAGAAGCAGCACACACTTTTCATCTCTTTCTCTCTGCCACTCTCCTCTGCTCATGTCATTCCTCACTTTACCCCCTTATCCTCCTCCCTCCCTACCTCCCTCTCTCTCACCATCTTGGATGAAGAGGAGTGAGGGAAAGAGAGATACAGGAGGGAAAGGAGGGAGCGACAGCATAGGGCAGAGAGAGGTAGAGAGAGTTACAAGGCTTCATCTCTTTCACCTCTTGCTGCTTTAATATTTAATCTGCACATGGAATTTCTTGTGTCATTCAGCCGCTAAATATGACTTCTTGAGGTCAGGTCATGACTCATCACTATTTTATTATTTTGCCACCATGTCCCAGTCCCTGTCCCTCTCCTTCAATTCTCCCTTTTTCTTCATCGCTTGCTCCTTTTGCTGACTGTTTCTGGTTCTCCACTTGGTTTTTTCTCACACCCTCTTTCATTCATTACATACTTTTCCATCTACCTAACATGTTATCTGTACAGCTGCACATGTACTCCAAGATAATTTGGATGCTGAGCCGAAGGGGGAAAGTTGCCATATCAAGAAACAGGAGATGCAATATAAGCTGAGTGAAACAAATTGTTCAAATACACCTTGACATTGCAATACCTCCTTCTTTGTTGTGTACAAAGTGACCATGTCTTGTTGCCCAAGAAAAGTGAAATCAAAGGACCAGGAGTGTAAAGGGGCCATTATACTTTGTCAGAACTGCTTGTCGGATGGTTGAATACCTTTGGATGTCCCATTTTCTTTGCCACTCTCTCCCTTCTTCCATTCTCTGACACTTTTCTATATTCCCACTTTTTTTTCTCTGATCCACAATCCACCTGTTGGCTCCAAGTCTATGGATATGTTCACATTGCAACCCTTAGTGGTCAATTTTCAGATAACATGTGAAGGAACAATAACAGTGTTTTAAAATATGGGACATGTATGTATATATTGTGTCGCATGTAGCACACTGCCTAAGCATGGAGGCCACTGTAGAGGCCATTGTAGTCAGTGGCCTTCATAGACATTTCTAAATGGTTTCATTTAGAAATGTCTATGAAGTGGAAGGATACAGGGATAAGGAGCAAGAGAGCTATTGGGTGGGGCACTGGTTGCTACTTCCGTTCAGTGGCGTGTGTGGATGTGGAACACAAGCTGTCAGGAGCGCATCTATCAGCATATTCTTCACTTGAGGTGAGTGTGTGACATAAAAATTGCATAAATTCTGATATCAGACTGAGGTCACATTGACAAAGATAAAATAGAAAAAAATAGGATAACATAAGAAATCAGAATTGAAAGACAAGACTTTGTGTGATTTGAGCTATTCACACAGTGAAGAAATGGATCAGTCACAGTCTACTACAGTCTTTTTGTTTTTTTGGTCAGTTCGAATGTAGCCTATATGTTCGGATAGAGGAAAAGTTATTATCACCACTCCTAACTCCTTGTTGTCCTGGGCTTGTTGTTGTTTTCTTGCTGAGAGTGATGAGGTCAGAGCTATAGACAGATTTACACTGTACATGATAATTGATTTCACGTGATTTGACTGACAGTGACTCAAATGTGATAAAAATAGCTGCATTTCCGAAGCACGGATTTTGCGTCAGTGCCAAAAAATAGGACTGTGATGTATCCTGAAATATTTACACTCAACAAACGATGACTCATGTGCCAGCGCAGCATAAGGTCAACACTGAAATCAAGTGGTTTTGACGCACATCATCAACCACCCTGTGTGTTCCTCTTCATGCAACATGCAGCAGCAATTAAATGCTCTGAAGCATCGAAGTGACTCCTGCTTGGTTAGTTGTGTTATTCTGTCACATCTTTTTGTTCACATGAGGGGAGTTGATGGAAACATGCAGATATTCACATTTCATAAATACACTTAAATTTTTGCTAATCTAATTAAATGATAATGGATGTGTCTCCCTGTCACTACTGCACTGCACCATTGCCATTCTGCTCCGTGCATGTTTTTCCCTATCAGTATCACTAGCCAAATGTATTGCTTCTTCTCTGACACCATCTCTCGCCACTGTCTCGTCATCCTTCTTACCAAATGTTGCTTTTGTCTACCAACCCACTCCACCTCAATTTACTAGCTATCCAGTTCACCTACTATGTTTAGTAACATTTCTCCCTTCTGCCATTCTGCTTTTTACAATCTATTCCCGCCATTCTGTGTGCCATTTATTTTTCTGCTTCTGTTTTGCATTTGTCATCTTTTCTTCTGGTCATATATAAATATACAGACTCTGTGGCTGCCTGCTCCACATTTTATCAAGTGGAAACCTTTACCTGGACTTTCTATCTAAAACCCCTCCTACAGTATATGACTCCAAAAGCCTGCATAATGCATTTTTCAAGACAACTCAAACATATATATTTGAATATTTGAAATAATACAGTTTTTTCCCAACATTGTTCAAAGTTGTACAGTATTTACTGGTGTCGGTCTTTTTTATTCAGTAGGAAAAGACAATGAAATTACAAAAAGATCAATAACGGAAATGAAACACAATAAAGCCATAACAGAATCAATTTGATAATGAAGGTAATTAAAGGTCACACTAAACAGACAGATTGTAAGTGAACAAATTATTCAAGTGATTAATTGACAAGAACATAAACAACATAATTGTCCATGTGTCCCCTAAATATCATTGGCTAAATGCCAACACTGTGTGCACTGTTGAATGACGATGAACTACTCGCCTCACTTCTCGACATATAATTAAGTTCTACAAACTGTTAGTATACTTCCTTTGAAATATCATCCATTATCTAAACACAGCTAATGTAGCTAATGTAGCTTTTTTTTTTTGCACTACAGGAATTATATTCATGAACTACATACTGACTTTAAAAAAGAAATCCCACAGTCTGACACCTTTGTTGTGAAGGAAAAGTAGTCCATTAGTTCATAACAGATTTATATGTCATGATTTCTGTAAACTGCACCGGACACTTACAGAGGGATTTTTTTTTATTCTTTACAACTTGGATTTTATTTTTGGATCTTTACCTCACCGGTGTTTATTGTCATTACATAAGTGTTAAGACATTGTGCCTTTGTGAATGAATAAGGAGTCCTACCGAGAGGTTGAACACAAATCACCAGAATAATCAGCTATAATTTGTGTAATCAGCCTTTTACAACCAATATTTCTTTAGTGATTATGACAGGAGCAAACAAGGACGTCTGGTGATACTTACATGCTTACTTTATGAACATAGCATTACTTAATATATGTAACCAAACCCAAACCACAATCTTTTTTCTAAATCCAACCACTGTGTTATGTTGCTTCAAACAAACCAATTAGTTTTGCTGCTAACCCTAACCAAAGTGTGACCATTTCACATTAACCATGTAACGACAAAGGTCCAGTATGTCTGTTACTGTCACTCCAATGCTCATATAAGCCATTTTGGGAGTTACTGGCATTCCTCCTAATCGGTTGTTTAGGTGTAAGTATGTGTTGATATTGCAGTTGTATTGGAAATCAGATGTGCACACTGTGCTTACTGTTAAACAAAAGACAACAATCTTTGTTCTGTGTAAATGTGCAGTCTTTAGTTTAGCCAATTGGAGCTTTCCAAATCAAATCAATGTCTTTGTTCTGGTAGTTGATTGATTTATTGCCAGTCTTTTGTTGAAGCGATGCAACTAAAAGGATGTTTCCTTCCGCTGCAACTAAGCAAGGAGACACTGTCCAGGAAGTTTTAAAAAGAGTTTTGAAGGTACACACTCCGACTGTCTAACTCTGACCATCGGAGCCTTGTATTGGCTTTGGCTGTACTTGCATGTTCACATAGAACAAAGATGTGGATTTTGTCCCTGATCTTACACTGTAGTATGTGAGCATTGTACTAATATAGACTTTAAAAATTATAAACATTAACATTTATCTTTTTATTTTTAAATGTGGGGTTAAACTAAAAACTATATACACATTGTTGCTTTTGGTAAGATCTCTCTGAATATTGCCAGATTCTCAAAAGTTTAGATGAGTAGAAATAATAGCCACGATTAAACCAGAATTGTTTAGTTGACAGGTTTAACAGATAAGCGGAACAAGAAGTCAGTCTCTTACACACTTTTCGTTCTTATCCGTATTTATCCAGGGAATATTTTGCTGAGCATGTATTTCTCAGAACTCCTCCTCTTTATATTCATACGGCTACACCTATTCTCACCGGGGATCTACCGAGTACAAACGCAGTCCTCTGCTGGTAGCCAAAGAGAAGCTCCACCTTTATTCTCTTTTGTTCTGTCATGAATGTTGATGACGGTTGAGATTGGAAATTCTTTTTCGTCTCTGTGGTATAATCATTTATGCAGCTCCCCTGTTGCAGTGAAACCATGCATGGTCAGACCCCATGGGTGTGCTTCACTTTGTAGAAGCAACTTGATAGTTAGAGAACACAAAACAAAGACAAACCAACCCAAAAGGAATAGTTGGAGGTAGCGTAATTTCTTAATTCCACTGGGCATGGCTGTGACACGTTCTGACTGCGCCCTGGCTGTTAGAGACGCTCACGGCCATTCTAGATGATGCGTGTGATTCCACGGATAGTATTCGAGGAAGCCCAGAGCAGATCAAGCAGATCAGCAGTCAGACAATAGCGAATCCAGTCAATTTCCAAAATAAAATTCTGACAGACTGACAGACTCCCGATAGAAAAGGGAATCAATTTTACTACGTAGCATTAGGAAAAAAAGGCCAAGTTTACAAAGTCCAGTAGGCAAAAAGCTTCTGAAATGTGCCTGGTGGCATATGACCAAAGGTGTTCAGTATCATACTAGGCAGCACTTTTCCAAGCTAGGGTTAGGGTTAGGGTTAACCCTAACACTTTCAATACTTGGTCTTGATACTCCACATTGTTTCAACCAGCTCTGTCAAAACAAAAGCCTGAAGCACAGAGCATGTGCATTATCCCATATTGATTATTACACTGCTTTAGTGCGGTACTTGTACGGAGCATTATGCATGGTGCTTGCAGATTCCCTTTTCCAATTTGCACCTACCTGTGTGTGTGTGTTTATGTATGTGTGTGTCCATTAATCTCGGTTGATACCAACGGAGAAGTCGCTGGGAGATGCAGGACACATCCATAAAGCAAACCTGTCTCATTAGGGCGACGGCGCAGAGACAACATTACTCACACCTCGCTCAACCTCTGTCTGTCTCTCTTTCACTGTCTTCCATCTTTTTTCCTCCCTTCATCCCCCCGTTTCCGTCAGCTTCTCTTCACACGTCTGTCCTGTCAGACACCATCCTCTCCGTCTCATGTCTCACCCTCTCACTTACACTGTCACCATGTTTGACTCTCCTCATTTTCGTTTGATCACTTCTCCCCTCCACACATGCTGCAATTTCTGTCACAGCCTGCCCTCGCTCTCTGTCATCTCGCTTCAGGCGTGTGGCACTGAGACGGCATTACTCAAACCCCTCTGCCAGCCCGCTCTACCTCTCTCCTCGTTTCCTTTATGTCGCTGGATGTCATTCCGCTCTCTATTTTCCGCGCAGGCTCATTATAGTTATTTACACCTCTTGTCTGATGCTACCTGACTCTCTCTTTCTCTGTCTCTGTTCTTTGCCTCTATTTATCTCCATCCCATTGCAGTAGCCAGAACTCTCTATGTATGACATCATCTTTAATTTGTCCTATCTGTCCTTCCTCTTTTCTTTTGTCTCTTTCTCGTTTTTTACTTCAGCCTCCTTGTCTTTTCCATTGTCCTCTAGTGTACCTTTTCTCATTTCCCATTCTTCCCTCTCTTCTACTACTCATCTTGATTTTTTTCATCTTGATTTCTTTTCTGTTACTGCTTGTCCATTCCTTGACTATTTCCTAATTTTCGCACTTCCTCTTCTCTCATCTCTGTTGTCTTCCTTTTGCTTTTCCATTTCTCTTTATCTCCTCCTCTTAGACATCTCTCCTCCCCCTTCGTCTTCTCTTCTTTTCTTTTACTCTCTTCTTCTCTTCATGCACTTTCTTTTCCTTTCCTCTCATATGTCCTGTTGTCTGGTCTTCCCCATATTCATCTCATCTTCCTTCCTCCCTCTCTTCTTTTCTTTTTTTTTCTCCTCGCCTCCTCTTCCCCACTTCTCTCCATCTGTATCCTCTTCTCCCATCTGTTTAAACCCTCTGCTCTAAACATTTTGCATGAAAGCTACTCTTGATGTTGTTGCCCTCTTAAAGCCCACCATTGTTTTGTCTGTATGGACATATCCATCACTCTTCCATCTATTTAATAATTCTCTTTCTCTGCTTTTATTCTCATCCTCTGCATTTACGCCTGATCTGCAAATAACCTCTTGTGTTCTCAACCTGCACCCTCCTTGTCTGTCCTTGTGTGACCATTGTTTCTACATCCAATGTTCTCCCCTTCCTTACCCTCTCCCTTGCTACTATCAGGTATTATTTTGGAAGAGAGCTGTTTGTGTTCTAAATTTCAAGGTGGTGGACAGTCCTTTATGCGATTTTAAAGTTTTATGTCACTGGACAGATCCTCCTTTCTTTTACTCTCACATTAGCGAGATTACCCAACGGTGGAATACTGTTATGCACTAACTGCTGTATCTACTAGGGGGGGCAGGTCTTAATATGGTTATGGTAAGCTGTCATCTCCCATCCAGGCTCATGGACAATGAGAAAATCATTGTTTGGTAAATTCAGCTGCTGTTGCAGTTTGATCTGGTAACTGCAGGCCTTGGCTAAAGTAGTACTCTTCTAGATGATGTGGGGAATCCTTCGAGAAGCAAAGTGATGCCTTTTTTTTGTAGTCCTAAATCCACCAGCTCCCTGCTGATTCAAAAATGGGCAAAGACATGAAAAACTGAGGTGGGCTGATTAATGTCAGGATACTAAAACTAGCCACCTGTGACAACACCCACCTGTCACGCCAAACAAACTACTTTTTAGCAGTTCTGTGTTGGCTTCACGGCCACAGAGGTTACTGCCTGGTTGACACCATAAGTCTCACAAAAAAAAGTTGGATGGTTCATGTGTGCATCAGCATCAGTATGGCGATCCGTGTGGGACAGAGTCTCAATAGACTGCCCTGGTCAGTCAATACGAGCCATGCTAAAGCATAAACATGATAACTGATCCAAACTCCATGTCCAGCTCTGGCTCAACCTGAGTTTCCAGTCCTGTAATCAAATGCAGTCTTCTTCCTGATTTAAGGCCAAACGCTTTACAGAGAAGTTATCAGCATAGAGGTTTTAGTCGCTCTCGCTCTTTCAGCAAATGCAGCAATCAGCAAAATCTTTTGTCATGAGGGATTTTGAGATAGGTCATTTTGTGGCCATCCTATCATGATTTGATTGATGCGGCTCTTAAAAAAGAAACATCTGTGTTCCTCTGCCTCCCAACAGGAATCACCTTTCACCTGATGTACATATTATACAGCCGTACCTCATGCCATTGTCATGTCAAGGTCCAGTGTGTAAGATTTGGGTGCAGTATTAGCAGAATGCAGCAGAAAAAATAAATAAATAAATAAAATACAAATTGTTTTTTATTACTTTAGTCCGCCATTTTGGACCACCACTGGTTGATCAAGGCAGTGAACATGGAGGTAGTAGAAGGTATGTGATAAACTACATGTAATGATAAACATGTCAGTGGCATGATCATTGAGAATAAATAAGCAAATAGGATCGAAGAAATCAGATCAGATATATGTTCAGATGGTACACGGTTAACGGCCTGTTATCATGACATTTAAAGGGTACTGCACTGTAAAACCAGACCAATGTTGTTCACAGCAGAATACTCGCAGCCTCAATGTTAGGAATCCTTATGGCCTGGGGCTTCTTCTGGGCCTCTCAATACTGGACCTTATGACTATGTCCATATGACTTATGACAGTCATGTGGCTGACTGCAGCAGTTGGCTGTTGCTAGGGTGCTTAAATACCTCTCTCGGTTCTGCACTGCCTGGTGTAGATGTCTTGCAGGTTGGGTAATATACCTCTGGTGATGTGTTTGGCTCTAAATAATGCAAATGTAAAAAAAGTCCTTCAAAAAGGGGTCATAATCCTAAATAGCCTAAAAGGACTGAGATGACAGATAGCTCATTGTGTCTCCGTCAGCAAGGCGTGGGTTTTTTTTAAGTTCCATGCATTTCCTCACTGATGTGGCACCTGAGGATATTTGAAGTCGCTCAGCCTCTGCTCAAGGATCCCATCAAGCCTTTGGGAAGTGTGTCTCTGTTGCTTTCTTGTAAAATATATTACAGTCGTCCCTCGCTATATCGCGGTTCACTTTTTGCGGACTCGCTGTTTCGCAGATTTTTTGTGTGTAATTCTGCATGTTGTTTTTTGTACAGTATGAACGCGCATTGTGTTCTGCGTCCTGATTGGCTAAGGGAGTACTGTACAAAATGCGTGTAAAAAGGTGTATAAAGTGTGTGGTTAGGGGTTTTACGGCCTTAAAATATGTACAATAACTGTAAAACTTACTTTGCGGATTTCGTTTATTGCGGGTTATTTTTAGAACGTATCCCCCACGATAAACAAGGGACCACTGTATTTCCATTGCTATTCTTATATTGCTAACCTGGCAAGTCAGCCATTAGACAACTGTTCTGTTGCATCCACTGAATATGAGAATACCTAGTATTCTCAAGAACAAACACATAATTTCTCATACAGAGACGTTCAGGTGTACATCAGGTTTATAATGAACACTGTTTGGCTAGAAGCAGGCCAATTAAAATATGTTCTCCTCTTTGTTTTTCTGCGTTTTTTTTATATATATATATATATATATATATATAAAAGGGCCTGTTTTAATCCACATGTCAGTCCGCTTGTTAGAGTTCAGTTAATCTGGATCCATCTACCCTTCTCTGGGTTTTCCCTGCTCCCCATCTTCTTACTTCCCTCTTAGTCATCTTGCTCCGCTGGTTAAGCTTTGATCGTGTTGGTGAATAAATTGTACCTCTCTCTCTTTGCCTAAAACAATGTTTAATAGCCCAGAATTGCTGCTGCTCAGGCAGAAAACACTGCAGTGCTGCCTACCGTTTTTGCTAACAACGCATGGCTGCATTGAAGTGCCTCGATAGAAATCACAGGGGATCGTTTAACATGCCTAAGCAAATAACAGTGCGAGTCGCACCGATTTCCTTCGCTCCGATGCAGAGACAAATCTGATCTGAGGAAACTTTTGCACAGATGAAGGGAGAGCTTGGAGCATATTACCGTGTCTCTCTGGGGGAAGGGAGCACCTGTGGCTCCACATTACCTGCTTATAGGCCTATTGTAGTACTTTGACAGGGACTTTTTCTGGACAAAATTGCTCTGTGTGTCAGACAGCAATCAAAAAGTAGACCCATCTTGACATATACAGTACATTATACCAATGTACTCATAGTATAGATAGATTAGATAATGACTTATTAGGGTAAATATCATAACCACTTTGTACCTTGGTCACTGTAGATACAGTATGTACAGAAAGTGTGCGTACCACATTAAAGCTTACCAGTCTGTCAGTCTGTCTGAATATAAAGTGCCATTTAGTTTTAGGGCTTCTAGGCTGGAACCACCTACTGAAATAAAACATATTTTATTACATAACTTCAAACTTTCTGTTAGAGGCAGTGCTCATTAACTGTTTCTGCAGTATGTGTGCATCTGGCCTATTGACAGCATTGGTAATATGGCTGGTGTCCAGAAGAAGCAAATGCAGTTAGAAACCAAAAAAAACACAAACACAAGTTTTTTGTTGTTTTTTCATGTTGGTGGAAAAGTGCTCCCACCCACTGACAGCACCACTGCAAAACGGGACAGATGTACTGCAATGTACTTAACTGAAAAGGAGAAGATAACTGAGCCTTTCCCCCCACATGCTCACTCTCAACAAGCTCTGCTGTCACCAGAAACACAAGGAAACAGCAGAGAATACAAGCAACACAAGCTCGTCCACAGCTCTTGTTGGCTTCATGTGGTAACAGCCACGACCATATCAGTAAAATTGTGCCAGTGTTTCAAATGTGTTTTCAGTTGTTGTTTTTTGCTGTATTTAGATATTATTATCTCAAATACTACTACATTTAAAGGTCCTGTATTTTACACCATGTGCTCCCTGGAGCTTGAGCAAGAACTCATCATGTTGTCTTAATAATAATTAGCCTTTCTTCTGATTAGTTGACTGTTTTCTGTGTGACACACAGCCAAACACATATACTGTATTGAATTAGCCAACCTGGGCACACTGTCCAGGTTGGCATAACTGATGTGAGTGACTGTATAGTTGTGACATCAAAACCTTACAGACATGCTACCAGCTTAGTAAAAGTGCAGTTTCTGAATACGTTCACAACATGTATAGACATGTAAAATAATGATAATAAAATTGAAATAACTCTTTATCTTTTGCGCCACATTTTCTTCTTTGGGACATCTCTACAATCAGAAACATTTACAAGTGAAATTGTCTGAAAATTGTTAATAATGTTACAGCCCTCCTCTTTTCCAAGCTATTGGCTGATTGTGCAGGTAACATTGATGGTAATACTGATGCTGATAACAGCTTTTACCTCTCTGTGCACAATCAGGCGGACAGATTGGTGGCGGTAATGGAGGGTGGTCATAGGAAATGACAGAAACAGTTTATGGAACCCTGGGAGATGCATTTGCCAAAACCTCATCAACACACATTGATTAGTGAGAGGAAATGCATTGATTAGGGGAAATGCGTGATGACACACTAAAACACACTTGGACCCATGCATCAGAAAAGACACCGTAGAGACGCATGAACAAACAACACGTGTTGTATACACACACACACACACACACACACACACACACACACACACACACACATATATGTCAGGTACACTTGAGCTGTCAGTAATTATGGGTAAGCCAATGGTTTTTTATCAATACTTGTTACCTATGGAAAAATCAATGAACCAAAACAACTGCCTCTACTCATGAGTCATTATTTCCCCCGAGGTTTTAAAGTGGCAGGGCTTGCCTAAATGGAAACACACCTGACTTATGGCATCTGTGCAGTAGCCTTTACGTTTGAGAAATCATCCTTGGTTGGTCACAACTTTGAGCATCACAACTACAAATGGTTCATGGCTCGTTTAATTGTCCTCAGAAAAGAGGACAACATTGACCCGATAGCACAATGGATACAGAATTTTGAATACAGGCTTGTTTGCATACCGCTAAAAGACATTGGTCGATGTGTGATAAAGCACATGATATAAAGGTTAACTTGGTGGTTACTGAGACCATTCAATACCTGAAAGTGTCTGTAGCTGGAACCTACAAAACACAATATAAACACAATACTTTACCAAAGGCACTAACTCACATCATACTGAACAATATTAACTTTGTTTACACTGATCATGATGTTCACGGTGGTGGTGTTTGCAGAATTCATTCAGAAGTTCATTTATCACATGCAAATGGATGAAGTAGGTTGAAATAATATCTACATGGACTCCCTGATAATGCAAACAAGGTTTGTAAGAACTTTAGCTGCAGTTTGGAATTGTATCTGGATTTGACCCTGGTTCTGCAACAAAGGTCTATAAGGACATGAAACTAAGAACAAAACCAACTGATCCTGACTCAAGACAATATTAGTCTTTTTAAGGAAAGAAAAAGAAAAGAAATTGATGCTATTTTGGATGCAAAAGTCTAGTGTGTCAGATTTAGAGGATTGTATTCATAGAATTTAGCAAAAATGAAATATAATGTAATGTATTTCTAAGTTTTTATTAGTGTATAATTGTCTGAAAATCTGAATTGTTATGTTGTAAACTTATCATATTAGACAGCCATGTTTCTACAGTAGCACAGAACAGACAAACCCAACATTGCTTCTAGATAGGGTTTTGTTACGCGGTTTTGGTTTTTGCGGATTTCACAGCCACTGTATTTTCTCCTTCACAGTAGGAAGGATAGGGTGAGGTGAGTGGGTTGCAATCTGGCACCTGGTCCGTGTCAGTGTTTTGTTTTTAGAAACATGGCGGTTCATCATGGTAGACATCTGTAGACATAAAAGGCTTATTCTAAGAATGATGTTTTCATTAGTTATTCACTAGTTATGCATATCATATTTATTCTCTTCCACATTCCGTAAACCAAGCCCCCTAAATCTTTCACACTGGACATTTAAGGTAGCTGGAGGACTGGTCCTCTTCAAACACTCAGTGATAAATGCCAGTTTGGGAGTTTGGCCCTAGCTCAGTTAGGCTCAATACCCTGAGTATAAATAAACAATTATTTCTTTTTGAGGATAGGTTGTGGAAAACTTCTGAGAGCTTAAAAGAAAACTTTAGATCTCTCTTCTGGCATCCTAAACACTGGAAGTCACATGCCAGCTAGAAAATATTGATTTTGAAAGGCAAATGTTTACTGTTTATGTGACTGAGTTTTCTTGCATTCTGTTTCCACGCATGTTTTGCCAATCTTCAGTTATATGGAAGTTCTTACCCATGCAGTGCACCATCTAGCCTCCGATTATGTCCACGCATTTCATCAACGTGCCTCTCGAACATGTACTAATGCCTTTGCTATAGGAGGGGGATTTGATAGAGGTTAGGGGAGCTCGTCGGAGAAAACGACATTTTGTGTATAAATGTCATTACTTTTCTGGTACTTCCGCCTATTGTTATAGCGGAGCATGAGTACTCCTCACAGCACAAAGAGGAGAGGTGGGTGGCGTGTATCAGCCTGTTTGATGGACAACAAAATGAATAGAGTGGAGGATGTGATGAAGAGAGAGAGAGAGAGGGAGAGCGAGCAAGAGATGGCGAAGTGAGTGGCGTGAGTATTCAGTGGGGAACCTGCACATACACAGTTAGAGAAAAGAAGCGAAACTCAAATTTTTGGTGGGAAGAGAAATCAATAAACAGGGCTTTGAAAAATGAAGTAGCTTCCCAGAAAATTCTATTTCTTCTTTTTATTCCTCAGACAATAGGTCTTTTCTGGAGAATGATGAAATTACATTTTGAGCAACTTTGAAACAAAGCTAGGCCCACTGGATGTCTTCCACTATAAAAAGGTGTAATTTATTTATTTTGGATAGTTAACCCCTTAATATTTGACAGCACTGACAGAAACACTAATAGGTCACATGTTGAACTCCTAACATGACTCGCTGTCTCGCTGTGGGGTTCTTCAGAAAGGTGTTGACCTTTCACTGAATGATATAGATAAATCTCTTAAAGCCAAGAAAAGTGCTGAGTCACATTACACACAAATTGCTCTCAAAAAAAAATGCACAAAGCTTTTTTAAGTTCCTGTCAGTCTTAGTATAATAGTTATTTGTCTGGGTTCATCGACTAAATCCGAATTAGGACATACTGGAGTTATTTAAAGGATTTGGACACAAACCACATTTGTGGAACTAATTAAGCTTGTGTCAGAAAAAAATGATATTATGGTGTGATTGACAAACTTATACCACATCTATACCACCTGTGAGGAGAAACAAGGTTCAGTTTTGACCTGCCTTGACTTTTCAATTGCACCTTGAATACAGCACATGAGAAAAGGCAGCTTACCATGGTGTTATTCCACACATGCAGATGGATTCAGATAGGTCAAAACATCTTCATAAGGACATTGGTCCACATGCAAGAACCAGGTGTACAAACAGTTTATTATTTATAAAAGATTTTATGGTTTATTTGGCACACTTTGGCATGGCAAGATATTCAGTAGTTATTTGTAAAGGTCTCTCACACTCCGAAAGCTGCCTCAGGGTCTTCACACTGTCTCTGTCCAGGTGAACATCCTCCGCTGTGTGCAAAAGGGTCTGTCACATCTCCTTGACCGCTTCCCACCTTTGTCACAGACTGCACAGTTAAGCGAGAGAGAAGCAAGAGGTTTAGGATAGCAATACAAAGGCCCACCAGAGTCATCTTTTATGCTTCAAGCTGACAGTCAGAATGTGACAGACAAAAAAATCCAAACCTCTGTAGGATCCCACAGTAACAGGTATTTTTCTTCTATTTGCAGCCATTCACAGCAGTTTCCTGTATTTTTGTTTGGTCACAGAGACACCAAACTGTGAGAGAAGGAAAATATTTATAGCACAGATTTTCAGCATGATCTGTTTGTACTGTCCCTACAAGCCTTGTTTATCCTGGAAAGTGCAGTGATGCATGTACTCGCTGAGAAATCTGCCTCCGTTTTGACACAGATTTTTTCAAGTAGAAGGCCTAGTAGAGTATAGTAGTTCTTAACTTGTCTGTCTGGCTGTCTCCAAGTGTCTGAGTGCGTACTCCGAGCCCAGACACTTCTTCATCACTTCATGTTTTATCTCACAGTCACAGTAAGAAAAGGACAGGTATAAATGTGTGATATATACGTGCCATAAGCTCATGCTTACACAGTCTGTCCACACACATGCATGCACAGATCAGAATTTAATGTGCTCTGGCATTGGTGCTGACATAAATCATAAATACGGAGAGCTATTAGCCGGCCAGTAGCTGCCTAACCTCATGTCAAGATGGCTGTTTGTTAATGTGTGGGGGGGTGAAGATGCAAATGAGACTGAACAGAGTGTGATTTAAACAAGGCAGCAAAAAAAACAAAAACAGTTTTTGTCAGTTCATTATTCACAAGGTTAAGGAGGCCGGTCCTCCAAACTTCATCAATGACGCCTGACGAATGTTTAAAGACACAGAGTCGGAGTGAAGCTGTTTTGGAAGTGGACAGCTGTCGTCGTAATGACTTCTCGAGGGTCCTCCCTTAAAGAAATCAGCTGTCAGATTGTGGTAAAAGATGGATGGTGTAAATTCGCTGCAATATGCTAAAGTACATCTTGTTTTTGTGAAATGTGTCACATTGTGAACAGATCGGGGACAGAGAGCTCAACTTAGAAATGTTGAGAGATAATTCCTTTGCTAAACATCAGCAGAAGACAAACAAGGTTAATCACAGTTCCACAGGCAGTAATTAGTAGTAGTATCAGTAATAATTATTCTGATTGTTTATGAAAATAGGGAACGATTGACAGAAAAATGGATTATAGCTTTTGCAATGTTCTGTTTCTAGCTCAGATATCTGGTGGGAACCACTGCTCCTTCATGGTAAAAGATGAATAACTCCCTGTGAGTAGCCACACCGAGCTCTTACAGTATTTTTTCAATACAAAAGTTGTAGTTATAGAGTCAACCCAGACTTGTCACAACTGATGAGCCAGGAAATCATCCAAAATCGACATCTGAATGTTCTTTCCTTATAGATTCCTGCTGCTTATCAGTTTCACGTCTAAAATGCAAATGCTGCAGCGGACTCTATCCTCTCACTCGCTAATTTAGGCTGTAATTATGAAATGTAGTGGCTATAATTGAAAGTGTCAACTTATTTTTCTAACATGAATACAGTCACTATTCCAAACTTAATGAGTGACGCTTGAGACGTTCTTGAATGCGATGACCGAAAACAAATTGAGTTGATGGTGCTGCTAAACTCAGCCAGCTCTTGATAGACCTGACCTTTGGATTGGTTGTTGTGAGCAACAACAAATACACACGAGCAGCATCATAGTGTGTGAGTGCACTTATACATCTAGACTGCCAAAAGATGATTTATGGCCTGGGGCTGCCTGCTGTAAAATATGTAGCAAATTTCACTGGAAGCAATCCATTGGCCCCGGCACCCAAACACCCAGTTTAGCGTGGAGGGGAACATGGTCCAATGAGGAGTGAAAGATGATGAGAAGGTGCAATTTGGCGGAGTGTTTTTATTAGTCGAAGGAGGCATGAGAGAAAGATTAGAAATGTGACAGCAATTTTCCTTTTTTTGTTGTTTTTTTGCTGCTCTGTTTAAGCTCTGCACTACCTTCACAAGCACAGTCGTTTTTTTTTAGTGTTGGCCATTGAGCAGCTGAATCAGTACAGTATGTGTGAATGCCTTGCTCAAAGGCATAACTATGGTGGCCGGGAACCCTCAATGCTGCAAATAAAAGAAACACTGCAAACAAAAAGAGACAGCGCTGCAAATAAAAGAAACGCTGCAAACAAAAAGAAACAGCGCTGCAAATAAAAGAAGCACTGCAAACAAAAAGAAACAGGGCTGCAAATAAAAGAAACGCTGCAAACAAAAAGAAACAGCGCTGCAAATAAAAGAAACACTGCAAACAAAAAGAAACAGCGCTGCAAATAAAAGAAACGCTGCAAACAAAAAGAAACAGCGCTGCAAATTAAAAAAACACTGCAAACAAAAAGAAACAGCGCTGCAAATAAAAGAAACACTGCAAACAAAAAGAAACAGCGCTGCAAATAAAAGAAACGCTGCAAACAAAAAGAAACAGCGCTGCAAATAAAAGAAACGCTGCAAACAAAAAGAAACAGCGCTGCAAATAAAAGAAACGCTGCAAACAAAAAGAAACAGCGCTGCAAATAAAAGAAACGCTGCAAACAAAAAGAAACAGCGCTGCAAATAAAAGAAACGCTGCAAACAAAAAGAAACAGCGCTGCAAATAAAAGAAACGCTGCAAACAAAAAGAAACAGCGCTGCAAATAAAAAAGAAACGCTGCTGCAAATAAAAAAGAAACGCCGCTGCAAATACTGTAAGAGAAACAGCGCTGCAAAAGAAAAGAAACTTCACAACGGAAGTGAATTACCGGGGACTATTATTGCCGGTGCACCTGTAGTTTTTTATGTGAGCGAGAAGAAGAAGAAGAAGAAGTACAGAAGTGTATTGCATTCACATTCTTTTTGTTTGCAGCGTTTCTTTTATTTGCAGCATTGAGGGTTTCCGGCCACCGTACATAACAGCCATTTTGGGCAGTTTTACTTGTTCCACAACCCCAAAAATTAACTATATGAGCATTTTCTGGTCTCCTAACCTATACATTTATGGAATATTTTATTAGTTTTGACTCTAGCATAATGATATGAGACATAATACCCATTTTATACATAAAACCAAAACATAAAATTCAAACAGGGGTTCTCGTTAAAATGGAGAGGAGGGAATGTGGAGAAGACGTGAGGAGAAAGGAAACTTACAAGGGGAGAAAGAGAGAGGAAAGTGGAAGTAAAATTAATGGACAATTAATGGTGTGTTTGTTTAGGCCGACATTACATCCGACCATGCATGTTAGAGTGCAGTAAGAGTTTAATGGGGAAGGAGAGGAAGGAAGAAATGAGGAAGGACTGATGGGAAATTAGGTGAAAAACAAACAATACAGAAAAAAATGCCAGAGGCTGTGGAGTTTAATATACTGTGTCACCGCAAATGGAGAGACAGTCTGGTACAAGAGGACGTGAGCAGAGGAAGGTCAAAGAAAGGTGTGGAGGAAAAACAGGACTGTGACAAAAGGAGGGAAGAAGCTGAGGACTTTGATAGACTATTAGTGCTGAGGAGAGACTCTTGTCAGAGAGAAGGCGAGAGGCACAGACTATATGGGCTATTTGGAGTAAGAGGCTCCATTTACCTGTCAAACAACACATGCCCGCACACACACACACACACACACTTATTTTCACAAGTGTGTTTACTTGCACATGCTGAGATTCACGGAACAAGACAGACACTCTTGCAATCTTGCACACAATCTCCACAATCCTCTCTGCCGAGAGTGGCTGCCTAAAATTCCTGACTCGACCTCTTTTCCTTAAAGTCCAGTTAAACAGACAAACAAAAAAAACAATATCATAATTATCAAGTTCAGGGTTCAAAAAAATGAAAGTACTACTTCCACAAATCAAATTTTGACTAATATATCGAATCAGTTTCCACTAATATAATGTAATTAATGGCTTGTCTGTTTTTGCTGCCACCATCCTCCTCCAGTCTTCTTTCCTGTTGCATTCTCATTTGATTTCAAGATGCTCCAACTACAAGGGCATCCTGTCTTTCAACATGTTTGACCTGTTGTAGCATCGCTGGTGACTCACAGCTTGGTGTGAACCAGTCTCTGACCCATCAACCTAACTAGGGGACCTGCTGTGACTTGCAGATATTGTGTTGACCTGAGGGTTTGGTCTTGGATCGAAGAGTTTTGTCTGGGACAGACAATCCTACAAGGCTCTGGCATGCTCGTGAACGTGTCTGTACAGTGTTTGTTTCGAATAGTGAAACATTTTAGCAAGACAACAATTAATTAACAAGTGATAACAATGTGATAAATTGCAAATTTGATTTATTTCTAAATGCACACAATGATACAGTGACACAGGTGCAAGTTAAATCTTGATTGACCAGAATTTCCCTAAAAAAATCTTGTGCTTTTCTGCAAAAAGTAATAGCAGAGTAGAGCCCTGCATGATTCTTGCATGTGTTGAAGGCTACGTTTACACATAGCCGGGTATGTCGAGAAACCAATATTTCCCTCCCTTCGTTTTCCAAAATAACATCGTGCACATAGCATCGTTTTCAAAAAAGTCAACCCGCATAAATACGCCATCGAGCGCCGTCATAACTACGCCAAGCCTATGGGCGGCAGTGTAGGAAGAAGGAGAATCCTCTGCAAGCCAATCAGAATAATGCTTCCATGCTCATCGTCATAGCGAAAGGTAAACATTGGTCGCACTTCTGGCGCATCAGCTGCCTAAAACTCTGTTATCTGAATTTACACGCAAATGCAAAACCGTAGTTTTCCAGAATCTCCACTCTAGCCGGAATTTTTACAAAGATTCGTTTTCAGAGGCGAATTTACCGTTTGCGTGTAAAAGATACAAACGAAGGGAAATGTCTGCGTTTTTAAAAATGCCTGCGTACGTGTAAACAGAGCAGAAGAATACAACTAGTGAAACAAAGCTTTTATTGCAAATGCTGTGAATACTGGATGCAGTTATTACAGAAATTGAATTGGCGAATCAGCTTTTCAGTGAGGTGCCATTTCTACTTATCCTATTTTTTTTTTTTAAATCTAACTGGCAGCTGTGCTGTCAAACTTTTCTGTTGTGTATGTAGCTGAAATGTGCAGGTGGAGCTTGATCGAACATGGAAGTCTATATGCGACAAAACCTCATTCAAAAAATCTCTTCATCAGTACAAACACCATTGGCTCTCAATGATATTAATCCTTTAATGACTTTCAACTCAGAAGATGAGAACAAAAACACTATAGACTATATAATGCTCATATTTATAATTATACTATGCAAATGTATTTCTATCAAATATTGTTCTTTTAGGCCTAAAGCAAACATGTTGACTTTGGATGTGCTGTTATTTCAATACATTTAAAACACTAATTAAAGCCAAAATCAAATGAGTTGTTGGCCGTCTGTGGGGAAATCAATGGCCTTATGAGTTTGGTCAGATGGCAGATGGGGGTGGGGGTCTTGACTATAAAACATTGAGAACTTCTGGTTTAAACTATCGCCCAACAAACTTTAAACTTTTTTTCTGTAACTGAGCACATTAATACTCTCTGATGTGTTCTGATATACTAAAATAATGGACTCGGTAGAGGAAAAAGCGTCTTTGTTTTTACATTTCATACATTATTTGAGTATATCAGGACACAGAGTCATGTATTACTGCCTACTTGAATTGTGTATTAGTGTGGGAATACAGCCAATACACAATTCACCCACCCAGCACAAGAACACAAAGATACACAGCCATTCAATCACACACACACTCAGACAGTAGACTTTTCTGTCCCAGGGTGAGGAGCTACATTTACTCAGTGAGGGTGCTGAGCTGAAACAGTAGAAGAACTGCTGCCCTGAGGGGAATACGCTGTTGGTTTCCCTTCTAGACTGCAGCAGTGATTCATGTTTGTGTGTGTTGAGCCAGTATGTCACTGTGATCTTTACATGGAAGATGAATGTGTGTGTGTGTGTCTATTGTAGAGTGTGTAACTGGCAATGACTCGCATGTGATCATTGCGTTTTTCAAGGAAGCAGTCAGTGAAAGCAGTAGGTAGCTTCGTTGGCAAAAAAAAAGGGCATGCATTTTTTATCATGCATCTATGATTCTGCATCGTAGCTCCTTCAAATCTGCAACTTTAAACCATAGCTGTTAACCTTGCAATCGCTTTCTATCACACTCCCTTTTCTCTCCCCTCCCTCCTTTTTTTCTTACTTTCACTGACCCCACAAATGCCAGTCTCCAACGGTGGTCTCCTTTCCCACTCATTGATTCAAGCTTCAAACTTTCACTCTCACTCACTTACCCAGAAGGTGAAGTTGAATTACAGTCATTACCTCTACACACTCACTCACTCAGTACCTGCCTCGGTTTTTCGTCCCTCACTTTGCGCTCTGTAAGCGGTACAGCGGGGTTGGGTTAGCCACATGGGTGTCATGTGGCTGACCCATTATTGAGCATGTCTCAAACCCTGTGTCCACAGATTGAATCTGTTTTTAGCCAGCGCCTCTCAACAAATACTTTGAGAACAAATTGTTTGTGAGCTACTGTTGCTATGCGACTAAAAACCTTTATACAGTTGAATTTTCCAGTCTTCTAATTTTGACATTTTCTCTCCTTTAATGGACTGAAGTTAAGATCCCAGAGTGCAAATAATGATAACATGGACAAATGTTGATCTCCTTCTGCAGGGCTATTATATCTGCAGTGGAGATGTTCTGTACTTCTGTTTTTTTGTTGTTGATGTGGTTAAATGTGTTTTCAAACTGTCTTAACACTCTGACTTTATGTGTTTGTTTTTTTTTATATCAAATATGATCTCCTCAGTCAAAGATTAGGTCCCAGATGGAAAGAAAGCGCAAAGCTCTGTGTCCACATGCCAAATCTTTTTCTTAAAGCAGCAGCAGAAGAAAAGAAAACAGTTTGTGGTTACCGTTGTTGCTATGTGACTGAACCAAATTCAAGTTGTTCAGTTGTTAGTTGCTCAGCGATTAAAATTTAACACACACGGTGTCAGTAGGAAGCTTTTGAAATAGACTGAATTAAACACAGGTTCGATAAATGTCTGCAACACAAAGCTGAGAAAATAAATACATAAATGTGGGCACCTCTGTAAAATCCTGCAGTGCTAAAGCTAAACTCTTTCCAGCAAGTCAAACTTATTCATCATCCCATCTATGAAATTACACTGAAATTAACCTGTCATAAGAAAAGCTATGAAAATGTAGTTTTTATTTTCTTTTACTAAAAAATTCCGAATGAAACTGCACTATGAAAAATGCAAAAGCGTAAGGTAACCATTTGCGGAGGGATATATATATATATATATATATATATATATATATATATATATATATATATATATATATATATATATATATATATATATATATATATATATATTTATTTTTTTTTTTTTTTTGTATGGTCAATATTGAGATTTTGGGCTAATTTGTTTCAATGACGTGACTTCTTTCAGACTAATAAGAATTAATTAATTAATTTATTTATTTATTTATTTATTTATTTATTTATTTATTTATTTATTTATTATTCTCTGTTTGCCTAGTGTTTGCAAAATGTGTCGTCTAATGTCACCAAAATTGAAACTGAAATTAAATGAATATTTTTTCACTAGAAGTCCGTGCAAATTAGTGAACTTGTGATCAGATACAAGTTACAAATGATCATATCTATTGTCAAAACTTTTACCCTGTTCACCATTTTCACATATCCTTGTATTTGTAATGAGCATCTGTAAAAATCAAAAGCTGAAAACCTCTAATTTGATTTGGTCCTTGCACACAAGCAAGGAAGGAAAGGCTTGTTTTTAACCTTCACTAGTTCCGTCTGTGTGCTTCTCGATGAGCCTCGCATTAATTTCCGTGCAACATGTTCATCAAAGAGCAGGTTTTGACAAGACAAATTTTAAAGTGCTAGCTAGAAATTTGGCTCCTGTTTGCCGCTGAAGGATTCCAAGAGGTGAACGTCAGAGGACGGTTCTGAGGACTAAAGCATTATGAAGTGTGTGTATGTTCATGGCTCAGTGAACGATGAAACAAACCCATCCCTCTGTGGGGGTTCAGCAGTTTATGAGTTTGAGGAGGAGTCATCTGCTGGTGTCTATGTGATGTTTGGCTCTGTAGGAGGTTTTCTATAGCTGACTCTAAATGTGTTTCACTTGTTTGTAGTGAAGTCACAGGGTTTAGTCTGTCTCTACAAACTCTGAAGGATACTCAAATGAATAAAATACACAAATGTGCATTAGCTCTGAAAAGTAGACTACATGTTGTTTATGTGGTATGAATAAATTCAAGGATCATTTGTGAAATATTTGAAGACCCCCAGTTTAAGTTGTCATTGATAAGGAATAATTACTTCATACACGTCAATTAATGTGTACTGGTACTGTAACTATGTTCGACTCGTAACCTGCCAGCTATTTGATCCATTTTGTTTTCACTGTCCTCTGTAAACGTGAAAGTTTAGAAGTTTCTGAAGAGCACACATGGACTGTTCATTCTTTTGTAAAAGTTCAAAATAATTTGTCATGGGAATTTTGCTCTATTAAAATATATTTGTAAGAATGTCAAAACTGAGAAATGAAAAAATTAGTGTATCCTGAAAATTGAACGTGTGTCACAGGCAACAATGATGTTCATTAAGACACAGCCTATGTGATCGTTTACATAGAAAACAATGGGGGTGTTTTGACATGCATTGTCCATTGTGCATTGCCCTGCTGGGAGCAAGTTCAGGTGAATAGTTGGTCACTAAAATGTATCACAGGAGATTGGTAGTACTGTAATAGTCAGATCAACATTGGTTCCTGTTAATGACAGCAGTGTTGTTCTAATTTTAAGCATGCATGGTGATAGTATTTCCCTAACTATAACAAAGCAGTATGCAAAATTAAGATTGATTATTGTTTACCTCAATCAGCCTGGATAAACAGTTTTTTTTAAATTATTGACATTCTGCATCTCGTTCATTTTGTTGTTCATAATTGCTGATCATAATTCAGTGACATGACGTAAAACACATTTGAAAGCCGAGATAGGAGAACATACAACAGTTGTCATTTCAGTTCAAATCACAAAGAGTGCATGTTTCACGTATCAGCTACAGCCTCTAATCAATTGCACACAACAAAAACAACCTTAACAGCACTTTTTAATTTTCACATTTCACACTGTGCTGGAGAGAAATAATGGGCAAATAAGTGGCCCTGTCAAAATAGCCTAAAGCTGAACTTTGTTTTGACAACAGGTCAGCACTTTACATAATTAGAGTCTTGGAGAGCATCAGCATCAATAAACTGTGTCATGCATAAAGAATTATTGGCCCTCTGTCCACATAAAGAGACAAATATAGGCTTAAAACATAGAGATTGAGGAAGACTGAAGTTTCTGAACATGATTTGAGTTTGTGAAATTTGATTGATCAGGGAGGGATCTGGAATGTATCACGTTGCAAAGATGAAGAATCAGAGATGTAATGTATTTACATTACTACGTCAAACTCATTTATGCTTTGAGAGTGTTCTTGTTTTGTTTTTCTTCATTTTTTGACATTCAATTTATTTTATCTTAGTTCAGCTTTGTTTGTTATCCTGATTTTTGTCACTGACAGGAGATAAGTTAAAGTAATTTAATCTTTTTTGTTCACTTGTTGTTATCATGAAGCATACAAAACATATATAAACATACACTAAACTCAAGAAAGCTCCTTGAGTTGTTCTTCCCAAAGACTTTGACAAAACTTTGAAGCGTGTCAGCACTTCAGCGCACCACTTTTTGGGGGTGTCATTTTGATTTTCTTCTTGTTGTCTAGTCTTTTTAAAGATGATGGGATTTCTCTTGAAAATACTTAGGTGGCTGCAGTGGTGTGTGAAGAAGCAATAGGGCGTCCACTCGAGTGTGGATAACAGTCTCTGATCTGTAGCATCACTTACTGGTATGCACTACTCCACATCTCAGTCACAGTCGACTGTCTCAGTTTTTTGCCCTCCTGCTGAGAGGATTATCATTGTGTCTCTTTAATATGAAGTGATGGAACAAATGATCACACTGTATGTAATGTGAAATGAGTCACTTGTAGTGAAAAATCCACAAAGTGTTGTCGTCCTACTCTGCAGCTCTGTCTCTTGTGTACTTTTGGTCTTTTACCTGTTTCGTTTCACATTGATAGCAAAGTTATGAACTAGCGGGTAAAGAAAGTGGAATAGATGTGCCACTTCCTTTGTCGGCTAAAACCACTTCAGACCATATCATGAGTGTGGACCAATAGCTTTAGAACGCAATGTTCAGATCACCACCGAAATGCCTTGAGCAAGGCACTGAACCGCTAACACTTGGAGCGCCTATTATTCAGCAGCACCACTCTGGCAATTCACGTCTGTCTGTCCCATGTGTGGAGTATTTTGGATTTATATGTGTGAATGATCACTAATAATAATGATTAAAAAAAACAGCAGCATTTATTTCTCAAGTTGGTGGAGACCAAACTAGAGCTAAAGGAAGTGTAAATATTGAATTTGCAATCATTAATATGCCTTGATTGTATTGCATTTTCATAAATATTAGACCCTATACTGACTCCTAAATGCTCACCGCTTTGAGACCCCACACCTCCATTTTGAACACAGTCTTTCTGTTAAGCTTAAGTCTGAAGCCTGAGGTAACCCTGATGGAGTTTGCCTTTTAGGCTTGCTTTAAGGAACAGGGAGAAAAAGGCAAGGCTCTTTATTTATTTTGTTGCTCCTATCTACCTACTATCTGGTGGTTGAGTTTAGGGTAATTTCAACCCTTTACTCTTAACTATCACCCCTAACCATGCTGCTAAAAACCTGGGCGTGGTACTAGATGATCATCTTTCTTTCTCTGAGCACATTTCCTCCGTAGTGAGGTCATGCCGCTATGCATTGTACAATACTAGAAAAATCAAACTGTACCTGACCCAATATGCCGCTCAGCTCCTGATACAGGCTACAGTCACCTTCCACCTCGATTATTGCAATTGCGACCAGGGCATTACGCTCCGCTCATTAAAACCGTCTAGTCGTACCCTCGCCTCTCGCAAAGCGAGGTCACTCTAAACTCTTCTCTGTGGTCGTGTCACAGTCTGCTCCCCTTTCACCTCTCCACTCACCTGCCAGCCACATCAGACCTACTCCCTTCACCTGCTTGACTCACCTGCTTCCCATCACCAATCAAGCTAGGATTTAAGCTCTCCCAGCTCACTCACTCTCTGCCAGATTGTTCTCTATGCTCACGCAAGACTTTCCAGCACTCTTCTCCGGACTGATCTCCTGCTGCCGACTCTGCCTGCCTTGGACTAACCTGTTTGCTGTACTCCCGGTAACCGACCCTGCCTTCCGTCTTCGACCACGAGCTTCTGATCCCTCTGGAATCTGCCAGCTGGTGTCGGCCCAGCTACTGGTGGCTTGCTCCTGGTACGTCTGCCTTAACTCCTGCCTACCTGCTCGCTGGACTGGTGTTCCCAGCCTAAGCCCCTGGACTTTCCCTGTGCCCGGAGAGACTGTTTCCTGCATGTGCTGCATTTGGGTTCTAATTACACCTGTTACAGGTCGTCCCCAAATGGTGGAATGACCTACCAACGGCTACAAGAACTGCAACATCTCTTTCTATCTTTAAAAAACTTGTAAAAACCTTTCTCTTTCGAGAATGCTTCCCTGCCTAACAAAACTAACAAACTACTCTGTGCTCCTCTACACCTTTTTAGCTTATGTCCTCCTCTGTAAGGCGCTTTGGATAAAAGCATCTGCTAAATGCAATGTAATGTAAATTAATGTAATTAACACCTTAAACAGCACTTCCAAGATGTCCTTAAAATGTCCTCAATTTGTAAAAAATCTCTTCACTTCTTGCAGTAGTAGCAACACAACTACACACAAACTCTTCAAAAGTCCTGATTAGCACGCCTGTTTCATCAAGGTTAAAATAAAATGGCAGTAATTGTAACAGATCGCCTGCCAGTTTGAGAAGTCGTTCAACAAGTACAGTTGTAAGGTCTGTGTGTTTTTGCGCGTGTCAAACTCACATCTAAGTCGAGTGAAGACAAATGAGCTCAGCATTTACTTCCACTCAGTCTACCTGATGAATGACCTAGCAGACGGTTGTTGATTGATGGCTGATCAGTGACTGCAATACAGGCCCATCCATTCCCAACGCGAACGCGGTGTTGTGTTCTGAGGCTAACCTTCAGAACGATGAATAGAGTGACTAAATCCCCAGTTTTGAACAGAAGTCGAAAAACGAGCAAACTATAGACACCAAGTGATTATCAACAAGTGACTTTCTGTTATATCTTCTACACAGAGATTTAAACTTATCTTGTAAGTGTTGGACTTGGAAGTCTTTTGGGAGAATGAATGAAGACAAATGGGTTGAAAGTTGCATAGACCGCAAAGATCTTTGCCAAGATTATCTTATTTTTGAACAAACAAGACTGAGAGAAACTACCGACAGAAATGAAGCTGCAACAAGCAGCTATTCATCGCGGCCCCTTAGCTGCCTCATGAACTTTACATGGCGTTGCAGGTAGAGTTGTCACGATACTGAAATGAGTAACCACGATACTATACCAGACAAAGTATCGCGGTTCCGGGTATTATCGCGATACTGCGGTCTTTTTTTAAAATATTATTATTTTTATAAACTGCAATGTATTTGTACAAGTTAGTTTGAAACAACAACGTTTGTTTTTTAAGCAAAATTAGTGTTGCCACTGACGAAGACGCCACGGCAGACTCAGACTCACAGGTGCCTTCAGTGTTTTCACTTTGACCGACACATCAACCGCTTTCATCCGTTACATATCATCGTGACACACCTTTATTGCTTTTCATCTCTCACTCGTCAAATAACAACTGAACTGCATCCAACTCTCGGCTGTCAGACTGTTTCACAACTTTAATTTCATATTATTTAGTTCATCTGCTTTCGATGGTTTCACTCAAACATCTGCTACTTTTAATGCTTACACTTCAACTAATGCTACATGTATGTCATTCGGTGGAGTACATTTAAAACGGAAGTGCTAAAAGAATTTGATTTCATTATGTCACTTTACTTTGTTTATTATGTTTTCAGCAGAGAGCAAATAGTTTGTCAGTCAATGACGTTTTATTACTGACTAGTGGGTTTCCGATTCACCGGTCCAGACCAGTATGCTTTCAGAGTATTTATAACTCTCACATCTCCGATAAACAAAGACAAATCCTATACTTAAAAAAAACATTTTAGCATTATCAGCTTTCCTCCTTCCAGATAGCAAACAGGACAGGAGGGTGTGAAGTGTTTTTAGTCTTTTTGACTAATAACACTCTGTGTCACAGTGATCCCACTACACTGATTCATATTGGGGAGCAGCTCGTTGCTGCTGCAGTCTCACACTGAGCAGTGTAATGTTGCTTGTTTATGAAAGTAACAGTCAGAATTATGCATTCGTTCTTCTTTCCCAACATGCCACCCCATGTTCTGACGTCATAGGTCTATTTCTCTAACCACTCAGCTCCTACCATCCCTTAATGTTTCAGCTCGAACTGACATGGCAACATCAGGCTTTTTTGCTAAATGTCACAGAGTTTGTTTAAGCTACCTGTTCACATATGAGCTGGGGCCATTCGCTCGTCGCCGCAGAGTTATATTTTGATGTGGTTTCTCTCCGTTTGCTTTGTTCCTCCATGTAAAGCCTGCCCAGCTGCTGCATTTCCTACTTAGCTCTCTTTGATGTAGACAAATGCACCAATCAGGGACACTCGCTTCTAATTATCCTCCGCTCACCGTCAGGGATCTGCCCCGTCTTAAAGCAATGGATGACAGTGATGGTTGATTCAACTTGTTCTTTTTGTGCTTTTCTGTTTATTGCAGGCTTTCATCACTGACAACTGGCAGACGATCTGAGGACATCAAATTGGAGGTAATTATTCCCATTGTCTTGTGCTCTGTAGAGGCGCGGACCTATGCATAAAGATGACACACACCTGCACACCTACAGAGGCACATTTCAGGAATATAGTTTGTCCACCATTAGAGACATGGTGTAACATTTTTCTTCCATGATGCACACTAACAAATGCGGTTTGTTCTTGCGGGCAAAGTGACCGTCCTACAGTAGCCAGAGTGTCCATTTATGTCAGTGTGTCCTTGACCAAAACACATGGGGGCCCTGCTGCTGTGAGGTTGCTGATCCTGCAGTCTGTTTGGTGACATTATTAATGTGCTTACAGTTATAACTTAAGACTATAACATGCAGCATTTTTTTTTTCTTTTTTTTTTTTTAATACCGTGCTTTCATAACTTTCAACTTTGGATCCCATGACATGGTGGCACAGTTTTCCAAAGCTGTGATGTGACAAAAAGCTGTTGAAGGAAATGTTGAAGGTCAGTTGGATAATTGTTTTTCATAGAAATGTCACAAAATACCAACGGACCCAAATTTAAAAGAAATTCACTGTTTGCTTTCTACAAAATCTCTGAATATTTAATTGAAATTATAACTTTGTAATTGTGAAGATGAATATATAAAGTGTGTCTAATGACTGATGATTGATTTTCTTTTCTCTTTTTAAATAGAACCAACTCAAAAACCAACAAACCAAACAAACAAACAAAAAACACCTTTGGAATAAGGAAGAATCAGGAGATGAACCTGACTCTTCTATTAAAATGGCACTTCAATTTATTTATTTTTTTGTCTGTGTCACGGATTAGCAGGCAGTTATTGTGTGTGTGTGGCCAGCTGGTGATCTAATTTGCTCTCAATGGGATTATAATGTAAAATTGTAATTATCATGTCAACTGGCAGCATATGTACTGCTATTAGTTGTAAATAGCTCATGTCGGGTGAGATGGAAGTTTTATTTTTCAACAGGATAAGAATCCCCGCCCCCTTGAATCAATCCCAAAATAACTGTCTGTGTACGGGAAACGTTGCAGGATCTGCATGCTTCACTGACACCACATCTCACCCAATGACTACGCAACCGCTTGCAGGTTACAAACGACCTGAGCTATTTCAGAGCATTGAGGCTCCACTGCGAACTGCAGGATTTTTACTGAAAAGGACCTTTGAGTTAATTGAAATACTGACATATTGTACTATAATAAGTGCTCATCATAAAACAAATTCCAACTGCAGTATCTTCTTTAGACCTGAGTGTGTTTATGTGTCTGAATGTAAAAAAAAACAACCTTTGAGGTGACTGTGTATGTTTCACCTGCAATCTGATCCAGAGCTTGTAAGAGATAGTCAGAAACTGATTAAAATGATACGAACAATTAACTTCTCAAGAGCGTGAAACAAATAATGAGATAATCTTTGCCAGATTGACAAAACAGAAAAACATGTGTTCTGATCATCAGCTCTAATCTGAGTCTCGGCAGACGTTTGTAGCACAAAAACTCTTACTGCTGTACTTTCTGTTCCCTGATTACATCCACATTTTCCACGAGTTTTAGCACACCGATATATTATTTAAGGGATAACACGGCGTTGCAAAAATAAACCCTGATGCAGGGGCCCTTTAGTTTAACTTTACTGTATATTATCTAACTTATCACACAGCTGCTTACTAGAAAAATCTATATTTTCTATCAAATTATTGATTTAAAAATGACTTTGTTGATTAAAAAATAATTTGTCCTGGATCAGAACTGCATCCATAGCAAAGGTCTGTTATTCATACTGTACCAGACCGTAGAATGACACAATTGACCAATCAGTATTGAGTATTTATATAATATTAGCAATGTATAGTGCACATACTGTACAAAGTATATATATTTCAGCTCAGCGCCGGTCCTGGCCACAAATGTGCCCTGGCTAGGAACAGAACGTATGCAGACAAATCCCACAAAGAAAAAAAAAAAGAAATACAAAGGGCAAAGGCCATACTGGCCTCAGCACTTGATTGACACGTGATCTTTAGGGAGTTAAGTACAGTGATGCCAACATGAAAGAAATGTGAATCTCACAGATTACCACTTTAAATGTCAAAAGCAGGAATGCAAATGAGACATAATGACCCCCTGTCCAGCCCACAGTAGATATGCAGCAGAAGAGTCTCTTAATAAATTGATCCCTGTAATTTTCTTTTCCCTTGAAGCGGTGACATGCATTTGTCACCCGGGGCTGACAGGCCTTCTGTTGTGTCATATTCCCTGGTGTGACAGACGTGTGGATTGCCCCCCAGTGTATCACTCCCAGTAGGCGGCTGAGCACCATTGATCTGTAGCTATTGAGCCACAATTGTACTAATTACCGTAGGTTTGAAACACCAACCACAGTGAAAAGGATAGAGAGGGAAAGGAGGCGTTCAGCCGTGCGCCAGCAATGGCTGATCAGATGTCAAATGAATAACGATGAGAAAACTAAAGAAACAACCAAGAAAATGCCCGAAGCAAACACAGACCTCGATGCAATGCACAGCATTTTAAGATATTTCAGCTGATAAAAGACGTCCTTCTGCACTTGGGTAGAAATCTTAGGGAGCAGAATTGTCCTGCGTTTTTTTCCTTTTCTTTGTTTTTTACATGAGATCTGTGTTTCCACAGCTTTGTCATTCAAAATAGAATCCTACAAAGAGATATTCTATGGCCTAAAGCCAGTTTTACAAATAACTGTGGCGGGTACTTTTTGTACAGCTACAAAGCTGCAACACTTGTAGCCTGCCTGATCCACTTTGTTTGTTAGAGACAAGCGGATATGCTATACCTTACATAATTGTTCCAGTTTTAGCTTCAAAGTTACAGTGATTTTGTGTTGCTGTATGAAGTCATGAGTCGAGCATCTTAGACTGGATGGGGATAGGGAGTGGACTAAATACTAACCCTTGTCATACTTGTATCACCTCAAATTTTCAAGAAGTTCTATTAAGTTGCCTTTAAATAAGTTCTCTATTCATATAGAGTGAAAAAGATTGATTTAATTAACTGAATTCCTTTCGAAACTCTTTGTAATACACTGCACATACTGTGAATACACAATATATTAACATATTCATGCAACCAGAGAGAGAGAGAGAGAGAGAGAGGGCTGTTTGCTTGTCGTGCTGCCGTCATCCTTCCAAGGCAGCTCGGAAATTTGCTTCGTCTATATTTAGCAACAAAAGATAGCAAGAACCAAATGCACGCACACATACTGTACAGCCCCCCATTTAAGCCTCACACACACACACACACACACACACACACACACACACTCCTTGGCAGAGCAATGATTTGCAGCAGACCCATGATCAAAACAGCGTGGTCAGCTGTATCTTTACACACACACATACACACACAGTGGCTGGTTGTTGACAGTTTGGTCTGAAGTGGATTGTGCTCATTAGGTGGGGTTGCAGATTGGTTTCTATTTATAGGCATCAGCAGGCAGCAGGCTCAGCAGTAGCAGCAGCAGCAGCAGCATGGAGGTGTTTGAAGTAGCACAGGCCTCCGGTGGGCCGTGCTAACGAGATGCATCCGGAGTCGATCGCGCTCTGAGCTGCAGGAGTTCAACTCTGATAGTTAGCATGGTGTGGGTTTGTCTGATTTAGGTCAGTGATTTATAACAAACTTTTATTCGATATGTTGAATGATATGGCATGGGATAAACAGTTTATAATGATATACATGATGACGTACGTCGCTGAGATAGAGGTGTTTCCATCTTTTACTAAAATCACCAGTTTCTGGTGTCATTCCTGATTTTTGAGACAATGCTTTTCCTTTATAGATGGATACCTCTCCCACAGTTCAACATGTGTGTCATAGATGGTTTGCACAAAGTGTCTGAGTCACCAGAAAAGCTTCAATACGCCACTTGAGGGATGGAGCAGTCTTCTTCCGAAAAAATATCCTCATTCTGACTGAATTTCTTTCTGCAGATCTGGTGACTGTAAAGACCACAATATATAATTCACATCACATTCATGCTTTCATCATAGATCCTTTGTGCTATAGAAGTATTGTTTTGTTTTGTTTTGCTATCCCTTAATTCGGGGTTTATGTCATGTATTAGAAATGCAGTAAGAACTTCATGTTTATATTTCCTTCATTAAGGAAAAGCTTTCTGAAACCCAGCCTTAATATGATAATAATTTTAAACAACACATTGTTTAAAACCAATATAAATCAATATGATAACATACTGTATATTATATTATTATGTAAGGCAAATGGGACTGGACAACATTGATTCATTCACAACCTTTAAATGTTCAGAGCAAAGTTTCAAGTACTTGAGTGAAGAAAGAGGCAAACATATGTAGTCAGCCAAGTCCAGGTGTATAATTGTCATTGGAAATCTATTTGATAATGAATCCCAGGATGGTAGTTGCTATAGTCACAAGGTGACTGTCCCTCCCCTAACGCATGTCAGAAACAGAAGTACAAAGACCTCTACCCTGTCTCCTGGCTGTCTAATCAATCATTCTACTTGATTAAACACTAACGCTGCGGCAGCAGACATGTTGTCTATATGCTGGGATGTCCCTGTGGTCTAGTTTATGTCAGACAAACATAAAGGGCTTCAGTGATTTTCATGAACAAAACTGCATGAGTGCAATACCTACACACAACACATTAGAAGAAGAAGAAGAAGATATACTTTATTTATCCCTCAATGGGGAAATTCTTTTTTCACTCTATTTTATTTTTGACATGCATTTTAACCCAGACACACACATGCAGTACAAGGTACAAGGGCTCATAGACATGCAAACGTGGAGAGAGATGGTGGAGTGATGGGCAGCCGGCTGGACCAGCGCCCCAGTGAGCGGTTGTGGGGGAACGGTGCCTTGCTCAAGGGCACCTCGGCAGTGCCCAGGAGGTGAACTGGCACCTCTCCAGCTACCAGCCCACCTTCCATATTTTGGTCCATGTGGGACTTGAACCGGCCACCCTCCGGTTCCCAAGCCAAGTCCCTATGGACTGAGCTACTGCCGCCCCTAATTAGGCTAGTGCCCGACATGATGCAGATCATTGGCTCAAGATTCAAGATTCAAGATTCAAGATTCAAGTTTTTATTTGTCACATGCCTAAAAGTACAGGTACAGTGGCAGTGAAATGAAGGTGACTGTCGCGACTGTGCAAAAAAACACTCAAAAGGATAAAAAGAAAATAAGATAGAAAAGAAGAATAAATAAAATGTAAGATAGAAATAGCAAAACTAGAAAAATAAATAAACTAAAAAAAAGATATACACCACTATGTTACTATATTTACAACTATGTACATGACCCGTATAATACAAATTAACATTATATAATATATAAACAGAAAAATCTCACTATGTGCAATAGGACAGAAAAATCTCACTATGTGCAATAGGAACAGTAGAGAGCAGTGATGTGCAGATGAATTGGTGTGTGTGTAATGTAGGTGTAGTGTGGTGTAGTGCGGTCAGTTATGGGACTATGTTGTTCTGCAGAGTTCAGGATCCGTGTGGCCTGGGGAAAGAAGCTCCTCTTCAGCCTCTCGGTCCTGGCTCTGATGGAGCGAAGCCTCTTGCCTGAGGGCAGCCACGCAAACAGTTTATGGTCGGGGTGGTGAATGTCCCTCATGATCCGACCTGCCCTGGACCTGCACCGCTGGGTGTAAATGTCCTGTAGGTCGGGCAGTGCGGTGCGGGTGACACGTTCAGCGCAGCGGATGACTCTGTGCAGGGCCTTTCTGTCCTGTGAGCTGCAGCTGCCGTACCAGGCCGTGATGCTCGCAGAGAGCACAGACCCCACAGTGGCGGTGTAGAAGGTTACCAGCAGTTTACTGGAGGCCTTGAATTTCCTGAGCCTCCTGAGGTGGAATAAACGCTGCCTCGCCTTCTTCACCAGGGTGGAGGTGTGTGTAGTCCATGTCAGGTCCTCGGAGATGAGAACCCCGAGGTACCTGTAGCTGCTCACTCTCTCCACCGGGTTCCCGTAGATCTTTAGAGGTGCGTACTCGATCTTCTGTCGTCCTCTCCTGAAGTCGACTACCACCTCCTTAGTTTTGGTGACGTTCAGGTCCAGGTTGTTGTCCTTACACCATGAGGACAGCCGCTCCACCTCCTCCAGATAGGCCATCTCGTTGTTGCTGGAGATCAGGCCTACCACCACTGTGTCATCCGCAAACTTCACAATGATGTTGGATTGGTGGGCAGCCAAACAGTCATGGGTGTACAGGGAGTACAGCAGAGGACTCAGCACGCAGCCTTGGGGGGCACCGGTGTTAAGGGTTAGGGGTCTGGATGTGAGGCCACCGACCTTTACCACCTGTGGTCTGCCAGTCAGGAAGCTATGAACCCAGGAGCAGAGTGAAGGACTCAGCCCTAGATCCACCAGTTTGGTGACCAGTCTGTGAGGAACTATGGTGTTGAAAGCTGAGCTGTAGTCAATAAATAGCAGTCGCACATAGTTCCCTTTGCCGTTGTCCAGGTGGGAGAGGGTGGAGTGGAGTACGTGAGTGATGGCGTCGTCAGTACTCCTATAGCTCTACAGCATTGTTAAGGTTCTGGGAAAAAAAAAAAAAAAATATCATATGGTGACATCATTCCTTCCTAATTGTGATGTAAGCTTAAGGTTTCTCAAGAGCCATTGTGAAACTCAATGCGGTGCCATCTTGGCAGTCCTGCTTGAGCTGGCTCCTCACAAATGCAAACATGGCATAAGGTCATGCACTATATTGTGGATTTGCGTCAATGGTTAGCAGCAAGAAAAACTGAGACTATCAAGGACAGGCAAATGGCATGATTGTTAGTCATCAGAAAGTGACTGGAAAGCATAGAAAGATTTTTATCTCTACCAAGGCCAAACACATAATGTTGCTGAATAGGATCAGTGTAGTAAGGAACAATCACTGGAGTGCTACCTTTTTTATTCACACAAAGACAGGTTAATAGGATCATAGCAATATACTTACAGTATAATACAATTCCCTAAGTTGTGTCTTGATCCCTCCAGGCTGACTTTCCATTAAATCTGGGTTAATGAATGTTTTGGCATCCTACTAACAAACTGCCAGAAGACTGAAAGCCTAATCTCTAAACAGACCCATGGTGGACATTAAAATGAAGCTTGGTTTTACCATTTTCCTCCTGGAGCTCAGTTTTGCTTTAGGCCTGCCAGTCACCTCAGCCTCAGGATAGAGGCTACTTTTGAAGGTAGACAGCTCCTCAAGATGAGTGACAAGTGTTGGTCTGAAGTTTCAGGACAGGGGCTAGAACGTCTAACCGAGCGAGATGAAGGCGGGACTATCAGAAGCTGCTGACTTAAGGTGAAAAGTTGAACACTGGGAGCACTGCAGCAGCAGCCGAAAAAAGTACAGGAGAGGTAGACGAAACAGAATGTGTGGATGCAAGTGATGCTGTGACTGCCATGTGTTAATACCCAGGCCAACAATCTGGCCTATGAAAGTAATATCCAGGTGACTGAAATTACTTTTCCAAATGTCATTAATTATGGCAAGCAGAGACAGTGAGTTCATTCATGAATGACTTGTATGATCTCATCATAACACTCACTTAACACTGGCTTAGGGCTCGGGTTTTGACATCCATATTTAAGCACAGAAACAACGAGCCTCAGTGGAATTACCTGGAGGATCATGATAAAAAGAGATAAGAAGATTAATAATAGATATATATGCTGGATGGAGCCAAATGTAGATGATGGGGTCAATATTGTCAACATTAGGAAATGTAAATGAAATGATAGATAAAAACAGGATAAAACTATGGTTTTGCATGCAAAAACTTTAATATATATATATATTTTTACATAATGTAACAAGGACCTTTGGTCAGTTGTCATTTTTTTGCACATGCTCTTCGTACTGTAAAAATTACAATATGAGCCAGGTGCCTGATTGATCCACTGCTTATCTGTTCTGTTCAGACTGCACCATGACCTGACATCTTTTGTCTGAATTTACCATTCCATTCTTACCGAAGTAATGACAAAGCCAAATTTGTTCGTCCTGACTTCCCTCTGTCATTATCTTCATCACACAGCTGTTCTGAAAGACTTATAATTAGTGTAACTTTAAAACAGGTACCCTCTGTCTGCCTGTGTGAATGCTTCCATTTTCTTGCTTAAGCAGTCGCTTTCACGCTTGTTAGCAGGAAAGCCTAATGGCTGTTCTGTATTAGTGCAAGTGACTTTGTTTTTGAGATTAGATGTTTTGAGATTTATTCTTCAAGTTTATTTGTGGAATTCAATGCACTTTTGAATCCCTACACCACAGAATATACATTTTATTTATTCGTTTATTCATATCAGTAGATTTATTTAAAACAGGTATGATACAGGGGATGGTACTGTAGTCTAAACCTTGTGCTGTTCACAGACTGGGAATATGTATGAATGCATTATTTTTATTCATGTATTTTTTTTAATTTGAACATTAGTAAATCAGCATGCCATTGGAGATGCACTCAGACAGAGGCTGTTTAGTGTCCAACAGTTAATGCAGTGGATGTCAGGATTCCTAGACAAGGGTCACTTTGTTGTTTGTTAATCTTCTATCTTTTAAGAATCACCACAATTTGGTTATGTCAGATTTTGGAATGGAAGACTGCAGGGATCCAGGGATTACACATTACTATTACCAATGCTACTGTAGAAAACAACATTTACACAGTGGTACAGTACCTTGAACTAAATCCTAATATCAGCTAATATGCTCACAATGACAATGTTAACATGGCGCTGTAGGGCAATAATGTTTATCATGTTCATCATCTTCATTGTTTAGTCTTTGTGCTACTGTAACATTTGCTAATTGGCACCATTGGAACAGGGCGTGGACTCCAGTGTCACTCCTTCAAACTGGCATTTTCCTGCAGTGCGCTGAGCTTATTTCCTTGACTGCATATTTGATATCTTGGTGACTTGCTGTGCTGCGATAGTGGGGATGCGCCGAAGGGTTAATGAAGAGAAAACCAGAAAAGTCAGAGATCACCTTTTTATTGCATTTTTTATATTGTGGTAAATGTGTATATCTGCACCAAATGTAATGTCAGTGCATCCAGCAGTTGTCATGACAAATAACAGGTCAGAGAACTACCAAAGTCAGTAGTATTCAAAAAAAAAAAAAAAGTATTTTTTAGTCTGAGTCTGATTTCAGTCTAGAACAAAGTGGTGCCAACTGCTCAGCAGACTGGCATTTCGATCCCTAGAGCCAAATCATGTCCCAGGTCCTTTCTTTAGCCTAAGGACTTTTTCAAGGTTTAACTAAGGCTATGTCTACACATAGCCGGGTATGTTGAGAAACGAATATTTCCCTCCCTCCGTTTTCCAAAATAACATCGTGCACATAGCATCGTTTTCAAAAAAAGTCAACCCGCATAAATACGCCATCGAGCGCCGTCATAACTACGGCAAGCCTATGGGCGGCAGCGTAGGAAGAAGGAGAATCCAATCAGCCAACTAGAATAATGCTTCCATGATCATCACTTCTGGCGCATCAGCTGCCTAAAACTCAGTTTATCTGAATTTACACGCAAACGCAAAAACGTAGTTTTCCAGAATCTCCACTAGATTAGAAAGATTCGTTTTTAGAGGCGAATTTATCGTTTGCGTGTAAAAGATACAAACGAAGGGGAATGTCTGCGTTTTTAAAAATACCTGTGTACGTGTAAACAGGGCCTAAGCAGCAGCAGTAGTTTTCCTATTCAGTCATAGTAATTGTTGCTTTTCATCACACTGCATTTTCTATGTATCCCTAACAAGTCACTCTTGCCACTACCAAGAGAACCTCTGGTTTAAGTTTTGGTGTGCGTTTACAGACTTTGAATTACAAGACCTATAATGGGAGGTCTGTGGCATCAGAGGTGTTAACTGGTAACGACTACCTCTGACTCCAGTGACTCACTTGCACCGAGCTCTTGCATTAAAGCACTTGCGCTTGAGGTCTGGCAGTTCCTCCTAGGTAAAGACCTATTGTACGTACTGCAGTGCTGTTTTATTAGAGCATTGTTAGTCTGACTAAAGGTGAAAAAGTGAGCTTTTGTCTTAGCTTCGTTATCCTGACGTCATGAAGAGCTGTGGCCCTGCTAAGGAAGTCTTAATCACCATAATCCTATGATTTTCTGTTTCTATACCTCGTTTTGTTTTTCCCTTTCTCACTATGGACTTTTTCCCTCCTCTCCTCGTTGCTTCTCTTTCAACATCTACATCTTCTAAACTTCTCGTCATCTTTTTTTAACCAACTCCAGTCTTTCAACTACAGTCATCTTTTATCCCTTACTGAGGTAGGTCTCCTCCTCTGTCAGCACTATCCCTCTTGACCTAGTTCGTATCAACATAAATCATCCACAGTGTGCAAACTCTAGATCTGATACAAAGCTAGAAACCAGATAAGAGTGTTGAATTTACAAGGTATTAAAGTTCCCTTGCACTTGCCTTCTTCTCCCCAGGACTTGTTAATCCCTGCTCTCCCTCCGGCGCTGATAAGAAATGGGATAGGAGAGGGGATAAGACAGGATAAGGCTATACACTACACCTTTGCACTGCAATCTCTCACTACATTTAGAACAAGGGGATAAGGTTAGACGGAATTCACTGAATCCTTGTCCCGAAGAAATGAGGGAGGAATTGTCAAGGTCAGGTAGGAAAAAAAAAAGAGATGAGTCCATTCATTACATTCCATGGAACGGATAAATCAAGTTTTATTATGGTTTCAGATCTTTGTGTCTTACCTGCAGTGTTATAACAAATATGTCTATACTTAATTAATCAGTCACCTGTCTGACAAAATCAACTTCCAGATGCTTTTAGTCACTGGGAAAGAAAAAGGATGTGAGATGCATTTTATAACTCCAGAAAAAGCAGATTAAAGCTCTCAAGGTTAATAACAGCCCTTATGGTAATTTTGACAAGAATTAACTTAATTAAGTACTCAAATTAGGAATATAATTTTTATGGTGTCCAAATCCTTTTTCCTGCTTTTGCTGAAGAACTTGCCCCATCTCCACTCACTCACCCCTCACACGTCATAACTTACATGCTTCTTGAAAAGCTTTATAGCTTAACCAGTAATCTTTCTGTTAACATCCGAGGCACTACTAATAGCATAAAATTATAGTATGTACACTGCAATTATGACTGCCTTACTTCTGTATATTTATATCTTGAGAAATAAGTGATATCCTGTTTGAGGAGTTTAACATCATGCCTACACGGACCAGAATGTATTAGACAGGCTTTTCCAACTTACAGCTGTGAGATGAGCTGATACGTTTAGCTGGTTGATAGTTGGTAGATTCTGAGATTTTGACAAAATCCCACAATTCTGCCCCGTTTACTGATGTTTTGCAACTTGACATAGTTCTTGCTTAAGATCCAGAATATCATCCATGAAATCTGAAACTGCTATGCTTGCTTCCCCAATAAACTGTAAACACAGCAGGCACTGCATATACCATCACAATGTAGAAAAAAATAACTCACTTTGCTCCAAGAATAAATATCATATATTAGCTCTCCTAATTAGCTCCACTAGAAGTATGCAAGCACGATACTGAGTCGCAAAAACATGCAGCAGTCTCTTCCTTTTAAGATTTTGTCAGGTTTATCTTTAAGACCCATGTTGTCATACACTCCCGCCCTATGCATCGGTATTGGCAGAGCATTGACAGATAGCTTTCCCTGTTGTGCTTCCACCAGCTACTTTGTCCTGGTTTGTGCTGCTAAGAGGAATAACTGGGTATCAGTGGCAAACAGGGCCACCACCTCAGTTTGTCATATTTCTTCAGGGTTAGACTCAGGAAATCCACTTAAAGAACATGTTATAAAATATATTACTCCATATGGCCCAACAACCTGTTCATACTTGTAAGCTGTTCAATTTTCAAAAAAAACAAAAACGTCTCTATTCCAGCAGCAGGCTGAGCTCTAAAGTGATAAAGAACACAAACTCTCAGCCAAGAAATCAGTATTGAAATCATACACTGCTGTCAGACAGCAAAAATAGAGCATGAGAAAGTATATACATGTCATAGATGTACTCAAGAAGTTCCAAAATATACTTTAAAATTAAACCACGAAGGACAGATGGCAAACTGCAAACAAAACAGCCAGATTAGATTAGAAGTAGTGTTATACATGCAACTGTACAACATCCATTTGTTCTTGAAGTCCGCCCCTCTGTCCTATGAATTTTTATTCTTTCAAGCACTGCCTGCAGACACACGCTGCCCTACTTTGGTTCAAATCATATCCCTGCTCTAGAAACAGCCGGTGTGAGCGCCATAGGCAAAGGATATAAAGCAACGCTTGGCTGCTGCCCTGCAGCGCTGTGTTTAGACAGGCAGAAGATCTACTCAGTGTCACCAGTCCTCATGTCAATACTCCTGTGGTCTTTTAATGTTGATACAATAATTCATGAAATCATATTTCAGCATGTGCAGTCTAGAATTTTTTATCAATCAAAGGAAAAAATATATCTTTGTAGGTTTGGGTGTTCAATTTTAGCCATTTACTAAATTGCAAATACTTAAATAACACCAATGTGTCTGAGTGATAGTCATTTAAGATGTGGTTAATACTTTGATGTAGCAGGGACACATCAAAAGGTGAAGGGATAAGTTAGGGATAAATTAAGAAAAGACAAAAAGGCAAATTTTAAAAAGTAAACAAGGGTGGAGTGAAGGAAAGCAAAGGGGGAGACAAATCCATTGTTAAATAACATTCAGGAACAAAAAGAAAAATTTGAGATGTGAAAAAGTAAATGCCAGAGGGAAAGCCAAATGTTTCATCCTATGAGATGAGTCTGGCAGGACCAAATGGAATAAATAACGAAGAATCAGAGATGGACTGGGGGGGAAAAAAAGCACAAAATGTGGCATAAAAAGGCTAAGAGCAAGAAGAAGGCGGCATCAGCCAGAAAATGTCACTTGCCATTGTGTAAAATACCAAGAGGGGAGGAAACAAAGTGGAATGAACAGAGGGAAATGGATGGTTGCTGAAGAAGAAGAAAGGAAAGAGACTGAGCGGCAGGCAAATTAGGTGAAAAGAGTGTTAGATTGATGGGGAAAAAGAAAAACTGACAGAGGGTTAAAAAAGTAGATAAAAAGAACAGGATTGATGGAGGAAGAAGAGGAAGTAAGAGACAGAAAAGAGATGAAGGGATAGGCAAAAAGAAAAGAAAAAAAAGAAAAGAGACGGACAGAAAAAAAAGGTCAGTGAGCGACCGAGAGGCAGATTAAAATGTCAGGAGGGAGAAAGTAGAAAGGAGAGGGCACATCTCTGACATCCAGAAATCCAAAATCACCTTCACTCACTTTTCTAGGATGAGAGAGAGAGGAAGGAAGGCAGGCAGGGAAAAAAGATGGAGAGTGACTGAGGTAAGGAAAATAAAGGAACGTGGGAGAGAAACGACCATGAAAAAGTGTGTACATGTGCACGTGTGTGTTTTCATGAAACAGCCATTTTAAGCCTGGTATAAATCATCCTGGCACCATTACAGCAGATTCTGAGGGAGCAGGCCACCAACCCAATCAGTCCTGCACAGCATCCCTGTGGGCAGGGGTGTGTGTCTGTGGTCGTCGTAGACACGCACACACACACGGACAGGCCCACACAAACACACACACACACACACACACACACACACACACACACACACACACACACACACACACACACACACACACACACACACACACACACACACACACACACACACAATAGATGTTCTTGTTGAAAGTAATAAATACTGCAGTGTAGCTTACGGTTCTTGAAAAGTCTAGTTTTACAAGCTAAGAGCGACTTTGCTTTGAGAGTATCTGGATTATTAAAGGACACTCTGGTAAATAGAAATACTTTGACTGCTGAAATCAGACCATTCACTGTTGCACATCTCACGTGATGTGCAAAGGTAGGGACAAAGGTCACAAGATGGACTTTGACAGCCAAGAACCAAGATGTCATCACATTCATTTTGACATCCTATCCTCACATCACATCACATCTGATTTTGTTTTGCCTTGGAGTGAAAAAGAAATCAAACTGCAGTTTCAGTGGTTGAAAAATCATCTTAGTGTTTAAGTCGGTACCATCATCGCCACCAAAGTATCCATAGCATGACTGCACTCGAGAGGTTTCAGCTTTAATTGCACGCACCAGCTTATATTCCCTGGAGGACATCCGCAAGGGCGCGTTGCATTTACATCAATAAATTGCAAAATAATATTGATCATTGACAAAGGTGCCCCAGGTTTTTTCACTCTCGATACCTCATTTTAACTTTCCCTCAGCTTCTTCAAATCTTCAAATGAAAACCAGCTTCATGCAATACCTTGATTATGAGCAAACCTGCAGGTCAAATCTAAAAGCTGACAGTTCTTTCCACACCAGATTTACTTACAATTGCCATTAGTCATTCCTGTGACTGAGAGAGGCCACACACAGCTGCCAACAACCCATCATTCACTCTTAACACCTCTTTCCTTCCCCGTTATGAACCAAAGTTCTTTAACACGTTCTACTATAATAACGTGACAATCATTTTCATATTTAATTTGAAATTGTCAGGTTTTATTTGTTAATATCATTATTGTGATTGGATGTAAAACATTTTGCTTCCCTCATTTCTAATTCGAGTGTTTTAACAGCAGTAAATGCAGTCATAAGTTTGTGAGAGATTTAAGCGACAGAGCATGTGGTGACTAATTGTTGTTCCAGTTTTGCTTGTGATAAAGAATCATAAGACAGACAACATAAAGCTATGTAGCCAGTGTCAACTCTAACATACATAAACACTACACACCGTGGTACCGCTAACTCACTTTAGTGGAGACCAAGACTGGTCTGCCACCTGGTCTTGACTCTGGTCCTGCCGTTACTTGGTCTTGGTCTTGACTTGTCTTGATACACTCTGGTCTTGGTCATGACTTGGTCATCATGCTACACTGCTACAGGCTATAGGCTTTTTTTAAGTACTTGTTAATGTAAGAACATCAAATTCATTTGGGTTCTCAGTCTAGAAAAGGCATTTGATTGCAACAAAGTTTTCTTTAAATTGTGAGACAAATATCTAGTTCTCAGTCTCTTAATTAAAACTTTTTTTTAGAATTCTGTTTGAGATTAAACTGTAATCCCAAAACTGACGGTTCTCTGTTGCAAACTAACTATTTTCAAGTGTTTCAGGTGTGAATTAAAATGATTGCAAATACAAGTTAATAAATATTACACATTTCTTCTGGTTCTCTATGGTTGTTTCATTGTTTCCCCACTCCCCCTGCCTTTGCTACCTCTCCCTCCCTCTTACTTTCTCAAGGGCGGCTAACAAACAGGTAAACACATGTACTATGAGCTACAGAGGGTTTGGCTGCCATGCTGTTTGTGCTGGGTATTCCCAGATGGCATGCACTAGAAGTTAAACATATTACACTCCAGAGCTTTTCACGCTTTTACCACAGTCCAAGGTGAGAGAAGTTGAGACGTGATCGAGGAGGGAAACAAAGCAGAGTGAAAGTAAAATCTAACAACATGACTGAACTTGTCAGTGTCCTTTTCCAAAATGTCATCTGTTTAAGAAATGCTTCCAATATGACAACATGTTCAATTAAAACGTAATCCACCACGATTTTTAAAATGTTGCTCTTATCCTCATGAAAACTTATTCAGATCTCTTGCATGCATGCATGCATGAGAATAAGCAGTTACAGATAATGGATGGATGGATGGATGGATGGATGGATGGATGGATGGATGGATGGATGGATGGGGTCAAATTTCACATACAGAGCACTGGTATGAGAAAGGTTATGGAAGAAGATGCATCTGCTCTGTCAGGTACAAAATCCCACAGCACTATAGCTCTCAAGGACTGACAGGAAGCATATGCAACACCTCGCATGCAGTTCACTAGGTTGTTCAGACTGCCAGCCAAAATCAGTTTTTTGGCATATGCAGTCTGCACAACAAAAATAAACACACTTTTTTTTGGGCCACTTTTGGAGATGGTTTGAAGTTTGATTCAAAACGGACTTCCATTGATGGATCTCAGTGTGAAAGCTCTGGACAAAAGAAATTTCAAAATATCTTTTATGTTACTCTTGACAAGACCACTTTAAATCCAGAGTGACAGAAGTGCATTAGAGCGGTTGAGCAGAATCATGTTGCTACTAGCGGAGTGGTATGGGGGGACAACAAAGAGCAGCAGTCCATAGCAGACACTGAAATAAACTGTCTGCTGACATAGTGTCAAAGCTACTTCTACACTGGAAAAGCCATATCACCAGTATGCATAGTTACACATCATTACTGCAGCAATCCATTCAGCTAGGTTGGTGATGCCCGGACACACAACTCCGATCTGATCTCTTGCAACAGTGTGGACAGTTTTAAATATTTTCTTAAAGATATGATTTGCCTGCAGTGTGAACAAAAACGTATGCAAAGGCAAAATGAGCTGTTTGGAAAAAGTTCATCTCCCTCTTGAACGGCCCTCATCTGAATTCATGTTTGATCAGAGAGTAGTAGCCTCTCTCTCCCATCAGTTTGTCTGAGAGCTCGTTAATGACCGCGGCCCTCATTAGCAGGCACTTGTGCATTGTGCTATATGAAGGAAAGACGGCAGAGCTTTCAAACAGCAGAATCATTTATTTTAGACTCATTAAACCAAGGTCCAAGCCTGTTCATCTAAAATCTGATCCCCATGCCTGCTGACTAATAGTGAATTTGGTAATCAAGTCAAGTAATGAAATTAAACAAAGGGATAAGACTTTGTTTTCTTAAACACTCCTATCAAATCCGTAGATGTTTAATAGAGAAACAATCACCCTTTTTCCACACCAGCGTTTCATGACTGCTAAGCTGTCAGGAGACATGAAAATCTGACACCTTTCCGATTCCTCGAGTTTTCTGGGAGAAGAGTTGTACAAAGTTTGACGAGTTATATGCACACATTTTAGAAAGAAAGAAAAAAAAACACTTACATTTCAAAACTGGCTTGCCCCCAGTCCTCAGTATGATTTGATTTGTAAGTAGAGGTCTGGATGCCCAGAGCTTCATGAACGCAAACTCTGACACGCATCGGCTGACGGGCTTATTTGAAGAATCTCTGGCTCACTGCAGGTGAGAGATTTAAAGCCTGAAAAGCAGAACACTCAGAGAGGAGGAAAGCAATATCCTGAATAAGATCTCACCTTTCTTTCACTTTTGTAGACAAGATTTATTTGAAACCAGTGTGAGATTTTAAACGATTTCTCATGGAAGTGACACTCTGTTCTGAGCATTGCATTGCAATTCATCACGTACGCTATACACTTTTGACTCCTCAAATGACTTATGGCTATTGTTTATTGTTTGTTTTTGCTATTAATTTAATGGAATACCACTCAGCAGTTGACTGTCAAGTCTTTGGAATAAAAGGTAATACTCCTGAAACTTTTTCCCTTGTACACCTTAAGTATGCATTCTTCACGGCATAGAATAATCCGATTTTACTGTTTCTGGCTCAGTAGTGATATTAAATAACACGGTAATTTCTGGTGCGTCATTCTACTCTGGATACATTCACTATCTCTAGGCCAGGGCCTAGACAACTGTGAAGAAAATTCATTTCAGCTACAATCTCAGCACAGAGAATATTTCTATAGATGGGTGAATGAACATGGATTGACTAGGAAGTCTAGAACTCATACATCAGGCAAAGCTCTCGGTTGAGTGAATTTGTTGATTTGATGTGTATTTGTCGATAATAATTTCATCTGCTCCATCTTTTGATCTCATCTATTTCTAAGTCGGATTCACATACTTTCAAGCCATAAGAAAATATTTGCATGTCCTTGCATGCAACTATTTCTGTTTGATTTTGCTCCACACAAATTGGGTGGAAGTCAGGAAGCTTGAACTGTAGCTGATGAGTTCACTTACCTGTCTGGCAGAAGATAGCACTAGTAAAATATTTCTACTCTTTTGTTTACTTACCCTTGAAATGTCCTTCAGATTCTTTTTTCTTTCTTGTTCTCTGTTGCACACTATTTTTGTTTAATAGAAGGTTATGAATGGGGGGGATGAAGCTCTTACACTGTTCACCCCTGTGCCAAACCTTCTAAAAAACATTGTTCTCAAACACTTTGTACTCTGACAGAAGAGTTTTTTTTATTTAATTAAATGGTGATGCAACACAGCTAATAAGCTGCAAATCAGCAGACAGTTTGTTGGTCAGTGTCAAAAATTTCCGTGTCAAAGTTCATTCAGTTCGAGTTGAATACTATTCAGATCACTAACAGAGACTGATTTTACCTCCTCAAGCTGGTCTTCCCATTGTGACAATTTCATTGGACTTAATGGATTTCAGCACAAATACATGTTGTGTTCAGGCCTTACTTTACTTAGTTCTTACTTAGCCTTACTTCAGAGGCCAGGGTTCAAATTCATGGCTCAGGAAAGCCGTTTCTGGACATATTTTGACAAATAGACAATCTGTTTGATATCATGTCTTTCAGTGAAGTGTAACAGAAACTTCTGTGGAAGTGTGTGTGTGTGTGTGTGTGTGTGTGTGTGTGTGTGTGTGTGTGTGTGTGTGTGTGTGTGTGTGTGTGTGTGTGTGTGTGTGTGTGTGTGTGTGTGTGTGTGTGTGTGTGTGTGTGTGTGTGTGTGTGTGTGTGTGTGTGAGCCCTTGAAGGGTAGCTTAACAGATGGATGCGTGGGTGACTGAATTGTAAATATGGAAAACGACAGAGATGCATGGCGATTTAATAGGCTACTGAGATGGATGAATAAACAGATGTTTAGCTCACCGCAGGGATGAAAGATGGATGGATGAATGACGAGACAGGTGGATAGATGGATGTGTGATAGCGCTGAAACTGACTCGTATGGTGTTTTTGAGTTTAGAGTGCTTGTGTGAGATCATCAGAAGTGGTGTGTAAATGAAAAAAGACCTTTGATCGGATGTAAATGAAGAAGAGACTGTTCGAAGGTGAATGTTTTCTGTAAAGATCAGAGTGCCATCAAGAGTTACATTGTCTCTTGCAGCCACACTAATGAAACCAAGGAAAAACAACAAATATTAATTCACAAAAAGGATGTAAACCACGGCACTAGATGCCAAACCATAACTTAAAAGTGTTCCCATCCATAGAAACTCATTAAAATGAATAATATCGAGACTGGCAATTTAACTATCTCCTAATAAATAACTTAATCAAAGTAGATTGAGTTAATGGCACTAGACATTAATTGTCTTTCTGAACTTTCTGCCAAAAGTTGACAAAGGAAACACTCATAACACTTTCTGCTGACTGCTCAGATCGACCCGTCAACAACTGTATGAAGCAGTTGGCTCAAGATTATACAAAATCACAACAATGAGCCCACAAAATTTGCTATGACCACGTCATCTGCAAAGCTTTGAATACTGCAGACAGTGTTTGAGTCTAAATGTCTTTTCTGACACCAGGTGGAGAGCAAGATGTCAGATCTCTATACGGCTGCATTAGTGTGTGCACACTTCAGCTAATTAAAAAGGCTTTTACAGACCTGTTTGAGTTTGGAATCATTGGTAAAATGCAATAGCTGCTTATGACCATGGATGTAAGCCAGAAAAATAGCCAGGGGTTCATTTCAAATGTGTTTGGACCACTGTTGGCTTGTTTCAAATCTGTTCTCTTAATTTTCACCAGCTGTTTTGGCAGAACATTTTCGACACATCCATATTCCAGTGTTATAGGTTCATGTCTTTTTTTAGAAAACTTGCCATGTGACATTGGTTATTTAGTATTAACATGCTGAATGCTGCTCTGTCTATGTGTCTAATGTGATTTTAAAGGTAGAAGTAAGGGTCAACAGGATGACCCTTACTTCCAGGTCGAACTGAACAGGACCACCAAAAGTCAACGTGAGCAGCTTTGGATATCATAAGCTTGAGAATCTTGCCACCTCAAATGTAGTTACCCTTTGTCTCAAATGCTCAAATTATCTGTTTTTCTTTTTTTTTTTAAAGGTTATTTTTTTTGGCATTTTAATGATAGTACAGCTGAAGGTAGACAGGAAGCAGGGGGCAGAGAGGGGGGGAGTTACACGCAGTAAATTAGCCGTCCGATGCGGGATTCAAACCGGGCGCTTAACCCACTACGCTACCGACCACCCCATCTGTTATTCTTATGATGCTGTCCTCCCTCATGCACAAGTCTACAAGTCTAATTCTACACTTAAAAATCCATTTGCACACTTGCAAACCTTGACTGAGTAGCACTCAGAATTTGGCTTGCATTCTCTCAAGCATAAGCAAAACAGTGACAGAATGGACGGAGGGGAGGGATAGACGAAAAGGGACCAAACGAGATGGCGGAGTTGAGACGGTATAAATGCGTGTAGAGAGAATGATGGAGCAAGTCAGCAAGTTGACAGAGAGCAGACGAATGAGAAAGATGAAGCGCATCTCTGTATTTCATGTAAATGTTATGTTGAAGCTGCAGGGGAAAATAAATTGTCAGTAAAGGGTAACGCAGCATGCTCATTTTTACCTGGAATCTAAATCACTCAAACATTTTTTTATTGCACCATTATTCTTTTCTTTGTCACACGATGATTTTAATTTAGGAAAATAACTTGTAACGTCGGGTGGTTTCATCTGAGAGGATGATTTCGAGGAGGAAATGTTGCTGTCTACACTTCTAAAACACTGCCAGTGTATTCACATGCAGATATTATTATTTTTTCAGAATAATGTCTGCACACACACACACACAGCCTCATTTATGTCTTTTAAACAGTTCATACAAGGACACTCAAAGCCTAAAAAAGTCCACTTTCCCTACCACAGCAGGTTCATCAGTCTGGGCTAAAGTAGCCTGAGCAACAGCCCATTTTCCCACATTGGCTGAGCTGACTCACTAAAGGAAGAAAGCATTATTTTTGGGGTTGTGGTTGCATCATGGACGGCACAAAGAAATTATGTAGTCAGGTAATTTTTGTGGAGCTCAGACTGTGGTCTTTCTGGTTATTGTCATCTTGGCAGTCCTGCCTCCACTGGCCAATACAAAAATGGGCAAAGATGTGGAGCTGAAAATTAGCTATATAAACCAAACCCTTTCTTTTTGTACCACCTTATTTCAAATGTTTATTTGTTCTGGGTGAGTCTTGAGTCGTGGGAATGATTTGGCCAGCTGGATGCCCTGTGAATAACATATGCTTCCGAACAAAGCACAGCTTATCCCGATTGCATCACAATAATCAGTATTACCTTATATTATGCTATCACATGAACCGATCCCAGGCAGCTGGCAGGGTTATACATGCAGCAGGGCTGGGGATATGTTATCAAGTTAAGAGCAGTAGACCCTTAAAATGCCTGTGCAGATTCCTGACTGAGTGGTTGGATGTTGGAATGGCTGTGTTAGCATTCAATATCAAGCATCTGAAGTTCAGCCATAATATCCTATTATTCTACTGAGAACAGTAAAAATCTGCAGTTTTGTTTTAACATTATTTTCTATATCTGAGTGTTTGCTATATATTTTTTCAAAACTATTGTTTCTCTTTCATACCACATACAGTACAAACTTGGAAGCTGTCCAGTCCTATCATTGACTGATGCTTTCACAAAGTAACTTTGCAAGCAGGTTTTAGGTAGCTGATCATCTATATTTCTGCACCCACCATATTCTGAAGCATTGCTGTCAAGATTTCAATTTCTCTTTTTTTCTTATTTATTTGTTTCATTTTGGTGGTGAGAGGAGACATGTAGCGTATCCTGCTGCCGCTCCTGCACAAAAGGCAATTGATGCACACAGCTGCATTACAGTATCGTTCAAACTTCAGTGGAAACCATTGCTGCGTGCTCCTTTCAACAATGAGGTTTGTGCTTCTAGAAGTGACAACCGACAGCAGCGATAAGCCGCAGTGTGCGCGATGGCTGAAACCTGCTGTACAGTATGTGGCCTCCGCAGGGAACAGAAACAGTCGAGAAACCGATGAAGGACGAAAGCGAAGTGACGGTGAGAGCGATTAAATACATAAGAGCCCACAGCAGAAAGATTTGTAGTTACACAAACATGCATTGATGCGTACAAAATCAATAAGCGCACAAAGAAACACATGGCCACAAACTCTCAGGAACAAATTCCTCCTTCCAGTTGGTAATGGGCCAGCAAGATGGTGATGAGCACTTATACTGGAGGAGCTTTTATCCTAATTAGCTTCTAATTAGGATAAAAGCTAATTAGGATAAAAGCTCCTCCGATGAAGGACGAAAGCGAAGTGACGGTGAGAGCGATTAAATACATAAGAGCCCACAGCAGAAAGATTTGTAGTTACACAAACATGCATTGATGCGTACAAAATCAATAAGCGCACAAAGAAACACATGGCCACAAACTCTCAGGAACAAATTCCTCCTTCCAGTTGGTAATGGGCCAGCAAGATGGTGATGAGCACTTGTACTGGAGGAGCTTTTATCCTAATTAGCTCGATAGCCAAATCAAAACGACACTTTCCTCCTTAATTAGTGTTCCAGGCTCCCAAATATGCAACAGAGGAAGGAGACAGTAAGCCCCCTCATACATACAAGGATCACTTCCCACCTCTTATTGTGGCTTGATAGCGTTCCCTTTTTATAGCACTTGAGAAAACTTTGGTTGAGTGACAGTAGTAATGCACAAAGCCAGATGGCAACTGAAAATCTTAACTAATTACTTTACAGTACATGGCTACATGTATGAGAAGGGAAACCGACATACTTTATGGTCAGCATTTTTTTTCAGCAACTACTCTGTTTTCTTTGTTCGTGTTGGATTCAGATCGTCTGCACACACAGGAGGGGTTCACAGGTAATTACTCATGAATGTGTGTGTGTTTTTAATTCTACCAAATTATTACCGGAAAAAGGTAGGAGCAATTAAAGCTGTTTTAAGCTACTGCTAATGAGAATTTCTGTTCCTTTAGGCTATTGCTGCACGAAGAAGTAAGGTGAACCACAAAATGAGGCAGGATTTCCAGTCTCCAGGCACTAATTGGACTTTACGATGCCTGAATATAAGTAAATGGGCTCTGACATTGCATTGTCATATTCTAGATTATTGTTGACATGTTAGCTGTACCTGGCAAATCAGAGGGTTGGAAAGATGGAGAGAGTCTGCGGTGGGAGGAAATCTATTGTCTGTCTTCCTCACAACTTTTCATCCAGTGTTTTAGGAAAGCATACACCTACATACTGCTTTCTCTTTCTTCAAAATACCAAATCCATTCACCACGATTTACATCGAACCTCAAACTCGCCACAAGTTGTTCATTTTGCCCAATAAAGGGGAGGGCCGTCACCCAACAAGCCCAGAAGCTCAGACCTCTTCTGTCATCTCTTTTTGAACATAAACACAATTTTCTTTGTGTGTTTCTCTGCCTTCATACTATTTTAGAGTTCAACAAGAACTCCTCATGGAGAAATAATGTTTTTCTTTCCAAAAAGGTTAACCAATCTAATCTAAATCTATCTTCTTCTGTTTTTCTGACAAGCTAAGCCTGGCTTTCTTCTTTATAGCAGATACTATATTGTTGTATCATGCACTACCCAAAGCTGTTTAATGGCTTATTTCGCCCTCTTACCCACCATCAGCCTCTTATAGAGTATTATTCACATTTTCCCCTCTCTTTTATTCTCATTATCTTTCGTGCTTCTTGCTTTTCTTTTTTTCAGGGGCCATTCGATTACCTGTTTCTGCTTCTCACAGCCTCTCTCTCTCTCTCTCTCTCTCTCTCTCTCTCTCTCTCTCTCTCTCTCTCTCTCTCTCTCTCTCTCTCAGTCCTCTTGGCCCTCTTTTTTTATTAGTTTGGTGTGACAGAGATGACCCTGGCTAGTCGAGCGTTCAGAAGTCAATCTCAATCTGCTGAAGGCCGGCCACACCTTAGGGGCTTTGGAGAAAGGGGGACGAGGAGGTGGTTCGCTTTGGATGAAAGTGTTCATGGCCAGTCTCAGATGTCATGCAATTGATTAGAGAAGGCATGACAGATTGAAAAGGGAGAGCACAGCTAAATTACAGCACTTTGCCGTCAATATGAAATTTATAGCTCTGCCTTAAAGCCAGAATATGTTCGCATCTCAGTCTGCAAAAGAAGCTTAAAAAAAGCAGGTTAAAACTCAAAGATATTAATAGTTAATTCTCCTCTGTGCTGATCATTGAAGTGAATTGGATGATGGACAAAAGATGATGATGTCACCTCTTGTTATTCCTTTTTTACAAAGACATAAGTATTAGCATTTATTAGAATAAATACACATGTTTATGCTGTATGAGGGTTCCAAGTACCTCCACTCCACTGGTAACCAGGGAGATATGCACATTTACACAATAACATCCTGACAAAACAAACAAACAATTATTGATTTCTCCTGTTTATTTTTTTGCCACAGCAATGCTTTATTTTTATTTTTTATATAATTATTTAATAATAATTTATTGTCTTTATTCCTCTATAATTGATGCCATCATGATTGGCTGCCTTTGTATTCTAAGAAAACGGCTTGTTTGGTTTTGACACGTCTGTGATGACTTATGACTGTGATGATTATTTTTTACTGAGTGGATTTTTACTCTTTCATTTATCGGGTTGGTTCTTAGAATCTGAAAAGGAAAAATGCAAAAATAGAGTGATCAATGTTTGCAACAGTATCAAAGTACGTAAGTAAAAAGTATTCAACGTAAAAGTCTGTCTGATTTATATAACAAACAGCTGTTTAAGAATATAGAACATAGAACTCGAAGCAGCACAAGTCAGAATAGATCCTGTTAATGAACCCTCTGTACATTTTTTTGCAAACCTTATGTGTTTGCATTGTTTGTCTCATGGTTCTTTGTGTGCCATGTTCAAGAACAATATTATAGTACAGCCACCACTCACGGTGTCAGTGACTGTTTCCCTTTGAGCATTTAATACGACATGCCACATCAAAGCCTACACAGTGATGTGTTTTCTCAGCCTCTCTGTAGGAAGGACGAGGCCTTTTAAAAAAACAAAAAAAACAAAATCGTAGCTGCTGCCCCTTGGTAGCTTTCGTGAAATGGGATTATTTCACCAAACCACGACAGCCAGTACAGAAGATTTCCTGGAACTGATTGTTTACTCCATTTTAATTTGGCTCATTTAAGTGACTGGGAACGCAGCCATCCATATGATACAGCAGCATTGAAACCATTTTAATCCCTGGTCAAATCTAGTGCAGTGCTGTTCAGAAGGTTTTGTGGGTTTGTTGATGAAAACCAGTAGTTGTACTTGAACAGCCTAAAATATACCACAGTCTGGATGGATGCTTACACTACGGGGGGAAATTAAAGCGTTACAGCCCTTTAAGGTTATCAGTGGTACAACAAGTACTGAAAATCTATACTTAGAAAGTACTGTTACATTACTGAAATATTATTAGCAAACATTCAGTCAAAGGGTCAATACTTGTAGGAGATGTCTACTTTCAACAGAGCGCATGATAAATGGTAAAAGAGAAAAGTATGAATGGATCAAACTGAGACAATTACACACAAATATATACATAAAGCACGTTTTCTTTTATTTGTTAAAAGCAAAACATCAAACATCATTTGGAACCTGTGTATTACATATGTAATTAGTATTACCTGCACTGCAAACAGACAATAACAAATAAGCTTGGGCCGTGCAGAGAAGAAAACAGACGCCAAAGCTGTTACTGTAGTGTGAAAGGAATCAGGCAACTTTTTTTTTTCTAGTATGATAAATAAAGATGAAATATTGGAAATTGCAGGCTTAGTCACTGGTAAAAAATTTTTTAAAGTAGCGAAGTGGATTTCATAGTGTAATGCATACTGTTAAGTTACAGGCTTGTATATAAAAATAGAAAAACCTCATTTAACAGTTACAGTAATGTGAATACAAACAGAAGTGCATTATCTAACTATTGTTTGTTTCACATGGCTCAACTGTAAGTAATTAACAGACCGAACACAAACATGTAAAACTTGAATTAAATCAACACCATTTTAAAGGTGCATGTTGTTTAGAAGTTCAGCATTATCACAATGAGTAGTTCCAGTACTGGAACGACTAGTACGGTACGGAACTGAAACTTACAGAAAGTTTCTGCATGTCAGCTACTCATTGTCACTGTCTGCCTTTTGTCTTTATTCATTGATGTGGCTTTAGTTGTGATTCCAATGCCTACCGATGAGCGTCATTTGAGCTGCTGTCTGCTTATCGCTCTGAGAATATTCATTATGCCAACATGAATATTCAATACCGTTTTCTATCCTTGGAGCACTTGGATTATTGATATGCTGCTCATTGGCTTTTCTCTTTCTAGTGTGACAGCTTCATAGCAGCCTTACCTAGAGGTTTAAAAAAGCAGCAAGTGATTCAGATTATTGAAGCTCCTTGATGTGACAAGAAGGTGTAGTCTGTACTGGATAAGGTCTCAGGTTCTGTCCACTTTACTGCCAACACGTGTCCTTTCCACACTTTTAAAAAATATATATTTATTTGCTTATTTATTAAACCTAGAGTTTTTTTGTTGTTGTTGTTTTTTTTTTTACATACGTATGTAATTAAAGGTCCTGAGGAGATTTTTTTTTTCTTTTTTTTTTTTGCTGCTGTATTCATCTCACACAGTAAATTATAAATCAGCCGAGTAAAATGCCATTTACACAATCTAATGATCCTTTACACATACGAGAATTGCTTTCATTCACTGTCGGCATGAATGAATTTGGAGTATCGTCCACCTGTTGCCTGAGGTATAGTGTCTTTATGCGAGCCATTTGCTCGTACTTTGAGCAGTGGGTCGACTTTGAAGATTTCATGCTGGCTGAATTAGATTTTAAACATGTGACTGTTCCATCTATGATTCACTTTCAGAGCTCCGGGCCATATGAGTGAAAGCTGTGTGTGTGTGTGTGTGTGTGTGTGTCTAAGAGTTGGTGTGCGCATGCTTATGTGTGTAACTGATGCTGTATTTTGTTGTTGTGCATACATGTGATATGTGTGTGTATGAATATATTTGAGTGCACATATGCTATTTTTTAAATATATATTTATTCCTGTTGATGTGACGTCAACAAGATCTGTCATGCAGCTAATGTCTCATTCTGTAGTGCATACAGGCAGTGGATTATTGCTGTAGTAATGACGATGCCTGGTGTGATAGCTTAGCTCTTTTACGAAACTTATCCACTGAGAAATTAATATCAGATAGTCACTAAATGGATATATACCGTGGAAAGTACTTCGGACATAAACAGCAACACACAAACACTGATTTTATGGCAATGGTGTGTGACTATATCTGAGAGAATCTAAAATTTTCTGATCATGCGATAAGAGGGCTGGATATAAATATACAGAGAGGATGCTCTAATGTTCCATCATGGGGTTCAATCTCTTTTATCGTCCCCATTTAGAAGTAAGAGAAAATAATCCAGTTTGAAGGATGTTTAACATTACCCTCCTACACACTAGAGAGCAGCTTGTTCAGCTCAGCTACAATTCCATTCAATTTACTGAGCATGCTCAGCGAGGTGGGTACATGGTTTGACGAGCTGAGAAGAGCAAACTTCATGTTCCGTTTCATCAAGTACGACCTGAACAAGCTATATCAGGATGTAATTGACAATATTTGCCTGTAGGACATATTTATCGTTGGTTTTTGCTATTTGCTTCTTCATGGGATTTCTTGAAAATAACATTAAAACCATAAAATCAAGTGTCACCCAGGGAAACCACAGGAAAACACACATTGCTATCAAATATGAGAAGCAATCAAATCTCTGACAGTGAAGAGAATATTGCACAGTTAAGAGATTGGATTGGATGCAGACAACCCATATGTGAACTGTACAGTACATAATGTGAAAATACATTATACACAACGTGAATGATGCAACTGCATGTATATCTTGCAAAACTGTTATGCAATGTATCCGAGTAATGCTGCTTTTATTTTGATATGTGCAATATGTTTGTTTCTGTTACTCCAACCAAAGTCAAACAGCCCATACACATTCTTAAAATAACAATACGTATCCACGATTGTGGTATTGCTGGATTAAAATGAGAGATTAAAAGACTTGAGTATGTGAAAAACAATATTAAAATGATGGCATAATCAGATGTGTGGTTAAAAACTTCCACTTGTCAGACATTTGAATGTCTTGTTTTTACAGAATAACCCTACCTCAGGCAATCTAGGCAGCAGCCCTTGAGCTGGTATGTCCTAGAATACAGATTGAGACGTACACATACACCCAAAAACAGAAGTGAAAATAAATCTTCACAGTATTTCAGTGGATTAAACACACATTGGATGATGCAAAACTGGCATACAGACAAACGTGGTCCCTTATCTGTAATAAATATATATTTATTCTATATAATATAATGTCATAAATACTGATACGATTTGCCTGAAAATGAGATGTATAACACTGACAGGAAATACTTTGTTTTATTCAGTAAGCTGTAAAGTCAGTCAGACAGTTGTCAGTGGAAGTCCTGGATTTATCCCAAGTGATAGAATAAAAACAAGTGAACTGCATGCATTTTATCTGGCCATGGTTTCCAGTCTTAAGTCAAAAATCCCAAATCAAATCTTTATTCCCAACAATTTCCCTGCGGGGATTAATAAAGTACTTCTGATTCTGATGTTTAGATTAATGCTAAAAAAAAAAAAAAAAGAAAATTGGCCAATATTGCAAGCCATATACTCACTTATCCGTTTCATGTGGAAATTATTTTTTAAGTAACTGTGACTGTTGTAAAAAAATCCTGGTACGTAGGTTTGTAATTTATCCTTGGCTTGTCCGAATTACAGCTCATGCATGCACAGTATTTGCAGAAATGTCAGTTTCTCTATGAGCAAAGATCAAGTACAAAGACAACAGCGTAGGCACTGACATTCCCGATGCACAGACACAAACAGAATACACTGGCACATACGCATTAATTTACCTGCAGTTCGATAAACAGGCACACAATCACACACATGCAGCGACACAAACACATATACAAAACCAAATGTGCACACAGCCTTTCAGTGTTTTCTCATACATCATATGTCGGTGCACACGTTGTGTTTCATGTTCATGATGCCCGGGGTAAGTAATGCAAATCAGTGTTTATGTTGCAGTTCATGCCTGGCTTAGAGATAAATCGGTAGCCTCCAATCACACAAGAAGAAACTATACAGACACACATTCAAATAGCCATTACTCCCCAAAAGATACAGTACAAGTAAAAATCCGGCCTTGTATTATATTGCTATTGCATATATTATTATATATTATCGCATTTCTACTGTAACATTAGTCTGACTAATGCAATGCAATAAATAAAAAAAGAAAGCAAACAAACCGGAAAAGGTTTCAGCCACTTTCCTATCTTGATTTGTTGGAGTGGAGTCAATTTTTCTTTTAAACATTTCAACATTTCTCATTTTCTCCCTTTACTCTTGGCCTTAATACTGACCCAGAAACACACACTAATATACAGATATAAACACATCTTAACTCTGACACTGGTTTGACAGTACACTACATACAAGTGCATGTAACCTCCACTACTTCTTGTGAACAGTGAACAGAGGCTTAGCATAAGTATTTTTTCACACAAAAAAAAGAGTTTTAAAGTTTTTAGCTCATCAAAAAAAAAAACAAATCAACAATCAACCCAAATGCCTAAAATGGCAATGAAACAATGAGATCTTCATACTTTCTGTGCTAATATTAGCAATGCAACCCATCATTCTAATGAACCCAGATGTATGTGGTAAAAAGTGTAACAGTTAACAGTCAGTTGCCTTTACTTAAATTTAAAGTTGTTAAAATGAACACGTAACCCAGTAGAACTTTGCAGAGCTTCCTCAGTTGACTCAAACATATTTGCATGCAGGCAAAACACACATTCAGTAACACAAATAATATCCCTCAGCCATGTATAAATCTTGCATATACAAACGCAATTACAGACGGAGAATAAATTTGTTTGCAGTACATTTGCAGTACATTCGCATATGGTGTCTGACTTGAGTGAACTGGTTTGTTTTACCGCGCTACGATACAAAACAATCCTCAGAGGGAGAGAGGAGTAGGAGACGGGGAATATCAACAGGAAAGAGGATTAATGCAAGAGAACAGCAGATGCAAGGATGAAATGTATAATCAGGTAAAGCAGCGTGAGTCAGACGTCGAGGATAAATGTAGTAAGAACATACAAGAGATGTGAACGGTAAAGTATGAGGTGTCAGGGTGACTAATCTCAAGGCCCACTTCACAGCTTCACAGTGACACTTGTTTACTGTCATCTTCTTCTGTCACTCTCTCTCACACACACACACACACACACACACACACACACACACACACACACACACACACACACACACACACACACACACACACACACACACACACACACACACTCCTGTCTCTCTACTGGCCCGTCTTATGTCCTTTTTTTTTTTTAGAGACAGCTCCTTGTTGTTAAACCTGACAGCTCTCAGACCACAGCAAGTGTTTGTGTGTTAGAAAGCCAGAGGGAGAGGAGTTTTTTTAATGACTTTATTAAATATGAATTCTGAGCAACAGTACCAGAGAAGGCAAAATTGATTTTCTGGTGATAGGAAAAAATATACATACATTTCCATACATGGGGCATGAAGGTACATTCAATATCCATATAACCCACCTTCCACATACAGTACCTGCACACACAGATAACACACCAGTCAAACATCAAACAGTGGATCAGAAGTTCAGAGGCAACAGTTCGTCTCCAATTCCCCACATAAGCAGAAAGGCCTACAGGTTATCAGTCAGTCTATAATGAGCATGTTCCACCCTGAGCCGAGCAACTAGCAGTCCCTTCATGTTCATGACAACATCTGTTCACTGTCGGCCTCCTATCTGTTTCTGATCTATGTAATAACTGTCAGCAATGAACATTTAATTAATCCTGAACAAATCCTTACTGTATCTTTTGGAGGTAAAATGAACAATGTGATGGGATGATTGTCTGACAGCAGACAACCTGGCTGATCCTCTGACCCTCCTCACCGGCGTGTCAGTCTTCCGTGTATCATGCAGTGCTTGAGTCCAGGTGTAATCCAGCTCTGATCTGTGACTTTAGCTAAAAAATAACCAGTTTTCAGTGCCCTGGTGGTCTAAGGGTTTTAAAGCACCGGGCACAAATTGTGAAATGCAGTATGTCAGATCAAGATCAAGTTATCGTATGATCTAAAAAAGGCACAAATACTCAAAGAAACACTTGAGAAAACAAATACATTTCAAGCGAGATTTTGTTTGCTTTACAGAAAAGCACAGGAATATTTATGCACATGCTCAGTCTTGTTTAAACTGTGAGTAAACTAAATTTAAAAAAACAATCCTCTGTATCATGGTTTCATCGTATCAATCTTCCACTTTAAGGTGGCTAACTACCTCTCAATGGGTGCTTCATAAATGGACCTCCTGCATAACTTTGAAGAACATTAAGGACCAAAACATGTAGTCCACCTTAATGCAAGTACAATGCAGTTGTTTCTTTCTAGTAGCGCTAAATTAGACCAGTAAAAGTGAAAACATATTCTGCTGGTCAAGCAGAACACTCTGGAGTGGTGCAGGCAGACTTACAGACCTGGACAGCATCCCAGAGGACCTGAAGGTGATGATGTCCCTCACCATGTTAAATAATAATCCGCGTCACACTGGCACTGAGGACAGGGTTTTAATCTCCAGGAAAGAACTGTGAAGCAGTGGTTCTTCAAAGATCCCCATTGATTGATGTTAGATGCATGCGTGGCCTTTAGAGACTGCCAGGCCTGAGTCATGTTGCTGCACCAACAGCTGTCCATTCATTCCCAGATGGTCAGCTTTCATCAGGACTTGCAAAAACTGTAACCAGCCAACACAAAACAAGTGTAACAGCAAATATGGGTTGCCAGGGCCTGATTTTAAAGTCCATCCAGGATTATATGAAGTCCAATTTCCTCCCTCTCCTTCTGCCCCTGGATAGGATTGGGTATTGGTTAGTTAATCAATTCTAATTCTGCTTAATGGAGCAGAACCAGGGATCCATATGAACCTGGTTCTGAAATTTGTAAAAACAAACAAACAAACAAACAAACAAACAAACAAACAAGATTTTATTGTTGAGCATGTGCATATGTTGCATGAATCATCATGACCCATCATGCCTCCCCTGCTCAATCTGAAACCGGCCCTCTGTCTTTCATTTTGGCAAATGAGGCTTTTTTATACACACCCAGACTATCAATTAAATCCTAAAGGGAGCGAGAAATGGTGAAGTGGAGAAGCGGAGAAGCAAGGGAGTTGCATTTCAGTGTATAGACAGGCAAAGAGAGCTAAGTGCTTGATATGTCCAGGTAGAGAATGTAAAAAAGGCAAATACAGGTTTTTGAAGATGGATTGCATGAGTATACAAAGGACAAATAGAGAAGAATGCAAAATGCATCAGATACAATAGAAACCCAAGAAAGAAGAGTAGCTGTTGGTCTAATGGAAGAGATGAAAGGGAACAAGAAAATTATTTTTTTGAGGCCAAATAAAAAAACAAAACTTTTTTTCATGAAGAGTCATGGAGAAATAAAAAAAAAAAAATGTTTAGAAAGAAGAGGAGGAACAGCAGAACAGAAGAGGTGTCATGAATCTCAGGGCAGAGAAAGTGAGGGATGAGGTTTTTATGGAAGTTGTAGATAGATGAAAAGGGGAAAAAAGAAATGAGAAGGTGGAAAAGTAAGACAGACGAGAGGTCGAGTGTGGAGAAAAAAAACTGATGGGATCTAAAATGAGCCAAAACCACTCCGATACAGTTCTCAAAAGACAGAATCACTTTGGTTGTTGCACACCACTTACAGTAAATGGCAGTGGCGAAGCATACGATCTAAGTTCAGTCAATTTCACACAACCAATAAGCCATCAGTTGGCCTTGACCCAAAGCAACCAATTATAGGCAACAAGTTAACTCATCATCTCCAAGGCTTCCAAGAACTGTTCAACACCATCACACAGCACACTGAAACTTTAGCATGGTGAAATGTCACACATGTTTGTGAATAGACAATGACACTTGCTGGATATCTGGTGCACGTTGCTGACACTGCTTCTTATACTAGGCTCAGTTCCTCCAAAACTTGTAAGGCAGGGCACAGAGCACACCTTATGAACTCGCCAAGTGTGTTAAGAGCCTAATACTGTAACTCAAGACCCTTTGTCTGCCATCTAATTAGCTTAAACTTCCCACATAACCATTTGGGAGCCTTCTTGGTGCTTTCAGTTTATTTTAAGTATAGTGGAATGTTAGCTCAAATGTTTTTTTGGTCTCTATGTTTCTGCCCTGTCATAATTTGGTGGCATGTCCAGGATGTACCCCACCTCTTGCCCAGTGTCAACGGGGATCAGCTCCAGCCTCCAGTTACCGTGACACAGTTAACTGGTGACTCGTAGGTGTGAATGTGAGAGTGAGTGATTGCTGTGTGTCAGCCCTGTGATGAACTGGCAACCCGAGAGTACCCAAGAGTGTACCCCACCCCAAATCAGTCAGATGGGATTGGCTTGAGCCCCTTACAATCCTGTAAGGGATAAGTGGTTATGGATAATATATGAATAAGTGAATGAATGAATGAATAACTCACCATGGTATATGGACAAGCATTCAACCAGGAAATGTTACGATGATATAGATCCCTTGACCACGATTTAGCATGATCTATTGGCAGAAAAGGAATATGATATTCATAATTATGTTTTCATTAGTATATAATTACCTGAAAATGGATACAAATAAATTAGGATTGTTGTAGCCCAGAGGAGTGGATTGACTGTGCCAAAGAACAGAGCTACCAGAGCTGCTACCATTGCTATACACTCTTAGTTCTGTTTAAACACTACATTTAAAGTAATAAAAATACAATTATATTTAAAGTATTCAAATATGTTTTTACGTCATTGTATTCCCTCAATAGAGGTCTTGTGTTTCACCATACTTAGACAGATTTCTGTGTGATCATATTCATGAGTGGATTAAACAGTGGAGCTATATAATATGAATCAAATATTTGTTTAATTAAAAATTTGACTTGATTTCCAAAGCCATTCAATTTCCTGTTTCCTCTTTAGTTGCCCATCTTCCCTTCACTTCATCACTCGTATAAGCAATGCTAAAAGAAAAAAAAAAGGTATAAGTGAGTTTCAGTTAACTTTACATGTTTACATGCTTACAGGCTCTATGAAACCTGGAGATGCCTTGCTTGTCTTTTTCCTCCTGTAATCACTTTCCTAAATAAATTCACTTCAATTCAAAGCTACTACTTTGGCATGAGATTAAAAATAGTTCTGAAAAAGTTTGCAGAAATGATCTAGATTCTTTCTCTCAGCTGCCAACAAGCAAAGCATGTGACCTGTGTCATGCATCAAATTCAGGCCTTGACCTAAGCAGTGCTTAATTACATTTTCTATGCATATCACACTCTAACCATAGATGCAAAATGTCCTATTACCTTCATGATGTAAATCACTTTCACATTATTTTCTGAATCACCCTCTGGGTAGTCCACTTGTTTTAGATTCCTAGTTCTCTGTCCATCTATTTCCTCATTTAAAACCAAGTGCTAGAAGAACAAAAGAAAAGACATTCATTCTTACAAGAACTTGCACGAGGGCACAGACTGCTTTGTAATTGCACCCTGAATCATTAAAATGGTGCCGCTACAGAACAAAATAATTAAGATGAGTCATTTGATTTATGTGCACAAGGTCTCAAGAGATCATCAAAGCAGATCGGCACAACCAGGGCTCGGCATATACGGTGACAAGAAATCATTTGAATGTGTTCAGTTTTTTAATAGACACCAAGCGCATCATCATTTTAAATAATGATTTATGCACCAGGCATTCTTCCTGTTTTAATTAAAGGACTGTTCAATTTTTGCACAGGCCAAACAGGGCACTGATTGTTACATTTTTAATGGTAATGAGGAGACGACCAAAGAAATATTTGAACACAATCAAACATGATACGCTGAAAGAGATTTCATCACGTTGCTTTCTTTCAGCTATATGGATGTGACCATCTGGAGGCTGGACGCACGAATAGCTTTATCTGTAAAAATGAAGTTTCGATGAAATGTGAATTACAATCATAAGTTTGCTAGAAAGTTGAAAGCTTTCATCATGTCACATCTGAGTCTGGCGTGTAAAAGAAATATCCCATTGGCTACTCATTGGCAAAAAAACCTGACATACACTCTACCACAGTTTTGTTTTTGATGTGCAAGGTCAATTCTCCAGTTGACGTCTTAAATAAAACAAAATAAAAGACACACTGCATTTGAAAGCACATCAGCTGGAAGACCTCAAAGGCAGCAAAGACCATGGCCAGATTTTTTTTCTTCTTTTTATAGGAAACTAAAATAAGGATTTCAAAGAAGAACTGGAGGTAACCAACATCCTAATTGTCAAATGATCACAGATGTGGCCCACATGTCTATTGTTGGATTGCTTCAGTGAGACTTTCACTAACTGCGAAAGAGACTGTCCAGCATCCATAATTCTGTTTGTGCTGGCCCAGATAGGAATCTGACAGAAAAGTACATCTAAGTAGAAGCTGCCAATGTCCTCAATATACCAAATACACTCCTAAAAACACCAGAGCTCTCAGCACAGCGTCTGCTTGACATATTTCGATTTCTCCCAGGTTAATCTGTGTCAGCTTATCTCTTTCGGTCTCTCTTTTGCTCTGTCATCCCCACAAGTGTGCACGCCATCATTTCTTTCTCATTCTCTTCATAATAAAGCTGCATGGCACAATCATAAATCTGAGAGTGCCACGTTGTTGGTATTATGATTACACAGCTCTCAAGTCCTGTTAGTCTCTTGAATTCTCTTTTATTACTGTCCTTTATTATATTCATTACTTCAGGGGAAATCATCCAAGCAGTGACTCTTATTTAACAAAATTTCACTTCACATTAATATGGTTACATGCATTCAATATACAGTTAAAGGTTGTGATTGCATTTCGCAGCGTCCTCTGACTTCAACACAGGCGGTGCCCTGCTTGACAGGGATTGTTGAATGGAGAATGAGGTTTGAGTACTGCAATGTAACAAAAAGGGACTCCTGATGTTGCATGATGCACAACAAGAGTGCTGAGGTGCGATGTGATGACAATGGCATGAACATGCTGTGTTGTAAAAGTTTGAATAAATGAATAAATTCATAATCTAAATAAATACACAGTACACAGATAACATTAAATCTAGAAAATTTATATTTGGAATTAAAGCCTTTTTGAAAATGGGTCTCACAACCAGATTTATTAAATATCTAAAAAAGAAAAATTGAAAGAGAGATGCTACTCAGTATCAAGTGGATAAAGGGGAAAAAAATTACAGATTTCAACCGAAACTGTAGATTACATTAAAATAAAATGCTCAAGATGAGAGTAGCCCAAACGGTCTTTTACTTAATCATATTTTGTTAAACACTTGTGCTTTTGCAATCACACCCTTAGTGAACAAGGGCGATCTAAGCTGCTCTAGTAAAGTGTCAAATAACAGAGGCTGGTTGAAAGTTGCCTCGGGGATATAACATAATTCAGGTATAGGGAGAGATAAAAGTCAGAATTTAATTTAGCTATAGACCCAAGATTACAAAAAAAACTTTTACACACTAGCATTTGTTTGTCAGATTTTACAGCTGAATCGAAAATGACACCAAGAAATATTTGCATGTGCATGTACAGCAGATAGATGTCAAGTGTCCAAAGAAAACATCTTTGTGTCATTTCAGAATATTTTTTTTGGGACATCCAGTTTTTTAAAAATCCTAGGCAATCAAAACATAAAGACGTATAACATGTAGCAGCACAGGGGCAGAATAAGTACAGATAAATACAGCAACCTGGGACAAGAATAACACATAATTGTGTATACAATAAGTGTGTGTGTGTGTGTATAGAGAGAATAAAACACAGCTTAAAAATGACATACCTAAACCTCGAGGTCCTCTCTATAAAGCCTCCCTCCCGTTCCTCACCTCCTAATTTATCTCAGGCGAATGCAGTCTTGTGAGGAATGATGTGTTTGCATTTGTCGCTGCCACGTTTAGCAGCACAAGACAAAACACCTCACTCCGTTTAAATGCAATTACAGTGACGGATGACTCTCCAACATGCACCCTATCATGTCTCTTTGTGTATCAGTGTCTCTCAGTATATCTACACATGCCTGTGTCGCTTTTTCATACATCCAGATGCACAGTGCACAGAAGGGCGTTGAACTGTATATATATCTGTGTGTATACCTGCGGATTCGATTGTACCTGCCTATTTACCCCTAATGATTTTATGTCTCGATGTGCGACAGACCAAAGCCATCACTTCATCTTCTCTGTCTCTGGACGACTTGGTTTGTGACAGTTTGTAGAGAACGCTCAGTTCTTGTGCAAGATGCTTGTTTGCTGTCAAAGTGATGATTTTGTTGATAGATTGATGCTTGTGTACAACTGGCAGAAATCTGCACTTGGTCTGTAGCCAGATTACAATGGAGACAACACAATTTTGAACATTTTGTCCTGCATATTTTTTCCAATTATATTTCACACATATAAATCCATGCATGACAACAGGACTTTACACTACAAATGTCAAAATATCCCTAATCTGACACATCTGTGGTTGAAGTCTGGTTAGGTTTAGGGAAGATAGGTGGCTAAGGAAAGGGAAAGATTGCCCTCATGGTTAAATGAAAAACTATTTTGTGGGACTTGTCATTTTGGCAACTGAAATTCTGGCAGCTTTTGTTCATTTTGGAGAAAAAAAAATCTGCTAACCATAGGGAGGGCTTGTGATTCAACAAACATTGACTAAACAGGAAGCAAACAGCTATCTACCACATCCAATATTTGGTGACTCATCCATCCACTATGACTACCTCCATCTGTGGACTTTGTTGAGTGTGCCTGAAAGAGGACACTATATGTTATTCACCACGCTTATTATTATTATTATTATTATTATTATTATTATGCACTTTGTTTGGCTTGCTACTCCTCCTGCAGTTTTGGTCGCATATACAGAAAAAAGGTATCAAAACATCGGAAATCGACTTTTCTAAGCATTTCGCCAAACGGTTTGTTGATCGCCTAAAACCATGCCAAAACAATGAATGGGTGTGTATTGGACCACTCAGAACGTAGGAAAATTCGAGGTGGTCGCAGTGATAACACTGCTGAAGCTGTCATTTTTATAGTTTTGGGGTCAGACACAAAGATGGGCCAGCAATATGCACCTACTGCCCGATCTACTTCCATGTTAATTTGAGAAGAGAAATTTCCAAAAGAAACAGGGAGCACCTGTTCTTTCGTTAACTCCAGGGGGTAAAGTTTATACAATTTTCGCCTGAAAATCGTCAAGGATATTGTCCAGGAAATGAGAATGCTGATGGTCATTTCAGCTTTTGGTTTGCGGCACACCTTTTGGGCAATTTTGGCCATCTTCGAGGGGCTTCACACAACACACAACTCTTTGGGGCTATATAATAACAATGTCACTTGTTAGCAAGCATGTGTAAAAGAAGGGATTTGTTTTGGTACATCTGAGTGGCAAAATAATAAAGACAGCAATAAGATAGAAAAATATCTTTGGCTAAAGAAAAAATGCATAGTAAAACAATAGTTAATGAACAAATAGTTAATACTTGGCTTATTATATGAATATACAAACGCATAAAGGCAATTACAACTAAGTAATATTGTCAGATACATCCAGTGCAATTAAAGTATTAGATAAAAGCAAAGTACATACATATCATGTGCAGCATTATTTGAGCACATATACATACAAATACTGTACTAGAGTGTATGATTGGGAATAGAGGGATCAAGGAACTGTGATGGGTGACACATTGTCAGTCTGTGTAGATGGGTATAAATGTCAGATAGGAAATATAGACATAGGTTGTTTAAAGCATTTAATCAAATTACTCGTGTATCCGTTTTTATCTCTGGGGGTAAGCAGCAATTTGTCACTTGGGTGAACTGACCCTTTCAGCTCGGATTCATCAAGGAAGGATGTGTCAGTTTTCAGCATATGTCAACACCAAACTGTGCAGCATTTCAATACACTCATAAATAAGCTACTCCTGAGCCAGCCACTGGGCCCCGAGCCACTTCAGTTGCCAACAAAGGAGAGGATGGCGCTTGCACTGGATAGCTTCCATGTGTGAATGTGTGCATATGTGCAACCATTCTCTCCGTCTGGTATCCCTACAAAAAAAAGATTTAAGCAATTTATTATCTTCCTATATCTTAACTTACGTCTTGTTGTACTTCCTAATAAATCTCCTTAGCTTCGTGATGTAAATGATGTATGTTTCTTTCAACATGTGTGATTACAAAAAAAGATTAAGGACTACCCTCCACAATCCTCTTCTTCCTCGTTCTAATATCTCATTTCCATGTAAAGGTCAACTTGGAAAATGGGATTCAAACCCCAGCTGGGTTAACCTGTTGAAATGATGGGTGGAATTAAAACACAGGAATTAATTCATGCTACAGTCCCTCTTCTGTTTCTCCTTCCTCTCATCTGTGATCCCCTCTCTGGCTCTCTCTCTGTATATTTCTCTCACTCTCTTTCATTATTTCATTTCTTCCTCTTGCTGCTTCCCTCCCGGGCAAGGAAATGCTGCTCCCATAGAGGGCTGTTACTTCAACATACCTGCTGAGTAGAGCTGGAGGGGAGAGCTTCTGCATGGGTTTTTAAAAGTAATTAAGACACAGAGGTATAGTAGACGTGTGCGCGCGCACGCACGAAGGCGCATACTTACACAAGCGCGGAAACTCATTATAATGAAGGCTCTTGTGTTACTGGTAACTGTATGGTTGGATTTAATGCATGCACTGCCATACTGAATCACATTAGTTGCACCCACAAATCAAAACTGACTCAAGATGGACGTGTTATGAGAAAAAAGTGAAATTAATCTTGTGAATTGGCAGATAGTCAGTGGCATTTCTCAGACATTTGCTAGATTAACTGGAACAATACTAATCACAGTAAATACAGCTCAATACAATGCTCTCACTAGACATATGCTGTGTAAAATCAATAGACAAATAAAATCACAATAAACACAAAATACTCTTTTATGAGAAAAAGGCAACTGGAACGATCGATATGATATTTTACAGTGCTCGTTCATTCACCTTTGTTTACACCTGACCACCTGTAAACATGGTGGCATGGTTGCCAGGCAACATTCAGCTATAGAACTGACAGACAGCTGCTATTCAACTGTTCATGGTCTGGCTTTAACTGTCTGTCTATTAAACAAACTAAGCTGTTGGGATAAATGAATAAAATCAGTAAAACAACAATAATATATAAACTACGAAACAGTGCAGTCAAACTTCACAAGTCTATTCAGTTCCAGTTGAAATCTGGGGATTATTCAGAGAAACTAGGACATTGTTTCTGAAAAGGCAAATTGCTATTGACTTTGTGAAATGTAATTTTTCAAAGCTATGAGTGCCACCGTTCACCTCAATTGAATTGGACTGGAGGCAGAAATCAAAGACAGATATTCCCCAAACAAGTGACCAAGTGAGGTGATTATTGCCTTATATAACCTTATAATAAATATTTCCTGCGACACACGTGACAATTACATGTTGGACCCCGATCAAGCATCACCTTGTTGTCTGTCACGGCTTGCATTACTTACATCAGAAAAGATGTAGCAGGGACTTCATTATTCCACCTGAGAGTCCCTGTGTCTTTTGTCTCGCCACTGTTCTTGCACTGTACATTTGGGTCAGTGTCATAGAGCACGTTGTAGAAGTTGTCCAATTTGGCAAGAGAAGACAGAAGTCTCCAGGCATCCTAGTTTCTGCCTTGGTCCACTGTCGCCACAGGATAAACAAGCAATTGTCATACCTGACTACTTTTTGTTTTTGCCTCTGCACGCCTGTTGGGTCAGACCATTACCAGAAAGATAGTGTGTAGTCTAAATCTGGGAATAACCCAAACTATATATGGCAAGGCAACACTTGCGGTAGGACCTTCTTGTTCCATGATTCTTACTTATTCTTATATCTGACAGCAATATGGAAAAGACGCTACAGAGAAATCGAATGGTACCTTCAACTCGATTCAGTTTGTGAAATCTCCTCTGTGGGAATAGGGTCCCAGCACCCACAGGAACACCACCACCACTCGTCAGCCCCTTTCAGCAGCTGGTTCACATCTTGTAGCAGCTCTTGTCTCTTATACTCCAGCTCATGTAATTACAGGCAGCCATCGAATTCAAAGTCAACATCAGCAAAATCAGCTAACCATTCAGCTCTGTCATTAACACAACACAACATGAAAGAGTAAACTGACCAAGATTTCTTCAAGGTCTAAAATGAATTTAAAGATATGAGTAAAACATCACACACACACGTGTCATACAACAGGATGAAACAAGCTCTGCCCACAGTATGTTCATACAGTCATTCATAAGTTGCTGAGAACAATGGCCTTAGGCATGTCTCCGGGTTAAGTTTATGAGAACACAACTAAGCATGTCTGAGCCTCATCCAGAGACTCAGCGGGAACATCAGACTGTAATAGACTCTCACTGGGGCCACGGTAATCTAACAAGGCCAAACAATTTCAATGTTTCGGATTAGGAGTGAGCAAGCAGCTGGGGAAACCGCAGCCTGTTTAGAGCTTTGCCTCAAGAGCTTCGATCTGACATTATTTACTTGTATGAACAGTGTAAGGACATCTTTATTGACCCATTCTCTCTCTTAGCTTGTATAACTTCATATGTATATAATCGCTGTGTTGAACATTCATGTCGATCTCTGGGGTCTACTCTAAATTGTTCTAGGAAATTACTCATTGGAACAAATGTAAATGAGGCTGGTTAAGTCTGAGTGGGTAAGTCAATTAACTGAATCAGGCATCATTGCAAAGTTGGAGATGTTTAATAGCCAATCAAAAGACTTAAAGGGGTCAGTTCCCTGGGATCATTTTTCAGTAGAAACTAGTTTAGATTCCACAGTAACACAGAGATGCTTTCTGGAGATTTTGATATTTTACAGGTTTTTATTTTATTTACTAAACTGCTCCACTTGTGTAACAGTTTATATTTTTAAAAAAAATTTAACCAACTTTTACAGAACAGACTGAGTGACTGGAAGGACTCAGCGGCTGAAAACTTCTTCTCTGGTCTGCTTTTCCTGTGGGAATTTGTCTGGTAGACAGGAACAGATGTTACATCCACGCTAAACAAAACTGGTGAGAATTCAACGTACAGGAAAGAGGGACAGGATAAGTTGAGATGAACGAGAGAGATTAGTGTATCTCAGTCTTATAAGCATTAAGCATTATTAGAAGATGTGTTTCTTAAAAATCAACCTTTAATATTTTTGCTTCATGCTGCTACATTTATTTTGTGGCTTTTTTATTTTATTTTATTTTATTTTATTGTAAATATAATTTTTATTTTCCTAAAAAGAAAAACTTGATTTTTCATGCACTATAAGAAATGTCTACAGTCAGTTGACACAAGCCTATTTGATCTGAGGGAACAGTGCAGCAGTTTCATGAGAGGTTGAAAGAAAAGAGAGAGAGAAGAGAAAAGAGAAAGAAGCGAGTAAATGGATTTGAAGGACCGGCACAGCAGCTTTGAAGGTAAAGCAGGCAGACCGGCTGGCTGGCAGGCCGGGATGCACAGATAGCGCTAATAGGCATAATTCTTAGCTCTGTTTCCATGGCGCTCCATCCTTCGCTACCTGCTGAATAACCAACCAGCTGGTTGACTGGATTCACTTGCTGTCTAACTGACTGACTGGGTGTTTGATTGGCTGGCTGTTGGTCCTGCTTACCGATGGACTGATTGACAAACGGAGAAGTTGACTGACTGATCAGACCGTCTGTTTGACAAACTTGACTGGTTGACTGATGATGGATTTCCTTGTTGAACGGCCATGGTCTGTCGGATTTCTGAATCACTGGGTGACCGCTTGACTGGTTCACTGACAAACTGTGGGAAAATCTGTTTGGTGTCATGTTCCTTAGTGCTTCCATCTATCTGCACTGTCTCTGTTTTCTAGCTCCTGTCTGTCGAGCCGTCTTTCTTTGCTTCTCTCTCAATGGAAAGGTTCATGACCTGGTCTCCAGGGTAGCTGTGCTACTCTTGTCTTCCTTGTTTTTGCCCTCTCTTCAACTCTTCTAGTCTAGGCTCCCGTGGGAGACAGGATCTCAGTGAACACCACACCAGTGCACATAGACCATATTTACACTTGAGGACATTGCATTGACTCATATTCTTTTCCCTGATGCTTTAAAAAAATGTGATCCCAACCCTGACCCTAACTTTAAGTTAGTCCAATTCTAACCTTAACCCTTAAACCATGTCTTCATAATGTCTATCAAAAATACATGGCTGACCTTTTAAGGTCTAGATATTTTTCCCCTAAATGGGATTGTGACATTTGTCCCTCAATCTTATACTCCCACATACATATACTGTACAAGCTACAAACACTACAGACATGTAGCATTTCTGTTCATACTTCATTGGCATCCACTTGGAAGAATCATCCCGTAGCTTGTTTGTGGTGTAGTGGCACAACTGATGTGGAGGTATGTAGATGTTCAAACAGAGATGATGTGGACACCCTCCTTTGATGAAATTTACACCAAGCTGTGACAATTATGGTTTTACATAACACAAAGGATTTTTGTCTCTACAATAAGCAAATACTGTTATTTCACATCACAGATTTTCGATATAGTTACTTCTGTGCATTTTTCAGGTTTTACTTCATCTAAAAACTTAATTAAGTTGTTTCTACTTTCAGATTCTGCTGTCAGTCATCCCCGCAATAGCTGTGCCATGAATGAAACGGGTGGATAGGGTTCAGTTATTACGAACTGTGGAAATGAGCAAGCGAACAAGTCAAACTATATATCTCTACAAAGGTTTGCACATCATTACAATACAGATGGCAGTCAGTCATCTGTTCCAGGGCTTTACCCCCCATGCTCTGCTAATATTAGCTAAAACCATTCACCTTTGGGCTGAAAATGGAGAATCCAATTCTGTGAAAGTTTAATGAAAGAAATTAGTGATTTTTTTAAAATTATTTGGAAGGTAACTGTGGCTCATATATTCTTGCTCTCTTGCTTAAGGGAATGAGATCATAAGATGGCTTTTATTGTGAAGGTTGCTTGTTGAAATCCCCTGAAATGCATAAAGGGGCACACAATGGATTCAGTGCATCAGTAATCTATCAATGTACTAGTAATCTTTCTGGATGTCAATGTGTCAGTATTGTTCCTTTCACCGTCACTGCATCTGGTAAAAATATGACACTATGACCAAATGTGAACTGTTAACATGCTAAACTAAGATGCTGGATATGGTACCCCGCTTAGTATCAGTAGGATTGTATTAGTATTGTCAATTTGAGCATCTTAGCATTTAGCTCAAAGCACTACTGCACTGAACTGCTCAGCCTCAAATAGCTGCTAGCAGTAGTCATGTTAAAGAGCATGTGCCCTAAGGTAAATTTACCGAGATAAGTGAAATGTTAGAAAAACATCAAAAGGGTAATAAAAGACGTACCGGCTCAGTAAAAATGATTGTAGTAGCAATATGAATTAATTAAAATGTGCAGTTTTATGTTTTAACAGCAGAAGAAAGAAACATTAATATAAAAATGTTGGTTCTAAATCTAGCTGCATACTGAAAAGGGCACAGGCATAAAACATTGCAGATTATAACTTCAATATCACTCTGTAAAATCCTACGTTATCCAGTAATACTCCAATGAGGAAAATACAGATGCAAAACACACTTGTGTTTCTCACAGGCCTTCCAGTACTTTGGAAACTTTCCATTTGCCTCTGCGACCTGACATCATTAGTGTTGTTTGTCAGATGCAAAGCTTTAATTAAAGCCCAGCTATCAGGGATAATAATTAAACACAAAGAGAAGCTGCTTCGGAGAAGAAAGGAAGGGGGAAATAAGGCAGTCTCTTCCTCTGGCTTCTTGTCAAAATAAAACCAATGGCAAGAATGTGATAAAAGCAGCAAGGAGGGGATGTGTTAGCTCACAAAAGGTGTCAGGTTGTTTCTTGGCGATGAAGCATATTCATTTGTGTTTCTAGTTGAAAGGCGGCAGAGATAAGCAGACTAGAAACAATGCAGACAGAAGGAAGAAAGGGACCAACAAGAGGAGAATGAAGTTGATGGAGAGATAAAAAGGGGAAATAGAGAGAGAGAGAGAGAGAGAGAGAGAGAGAGAGAGAGAGAGAGAGAGAGAGAGAGAGAGAGAGAGAGAGAGAGAGAGAGAGAGAGAGAGAGAGAGAGAGAGAGAGAGAGAGAGAGAGAGAGAGAGAGAGAGAGAGACTGATTAACCCAAACAATACGATTGAATTATAGTGTGATCAGGATAATTATACTATTGCAAATAAAATAACACTATATTGATCCTGGTGTTGTGGCTGGCTTCACCAGTAAACAGCTAGCTTCCAGGCAAAAACAGCAGCAGGTCGCCACGAGCATGACACAGTACATTTTGGTGGTCCAACGATATGCAGGATTGTATCACTACATCATGACACTAGACTTCAAAGAGTGAGAAGAGAAGGAATCCAGAAACAGGATGAAAGAATAGTATACAGTATGTGTCAGTGGCATGGCCATTGTGACCATTGTCCAAATTGTTTGACAAACTATAAGGGCACTCAGAGCGCAGACCCCCACTAAGGTGGTTTTTTTTAAGCTGTACTTTTGGTACTTTTAGAGGAAGTCTCAGGACATCTACACAAATTGTATGTCCCCATACTTTCTTAGTCCACTGCAGTTTGCAGTATTTGCAAAACATATTTTAGCCCTTCTGCCAATACCTATCAGTGTTATAGCCACCATTTGTGACATTTTGGCGGACTACTTCTTTTTTTGTGTCTTAAAACATCTATTTCCAAAATCTTCTCACTTTAGGGCATGTCCAAATTATGTAGTTACGGTTGCTATGGTCTGTAGACCACTGTTTCTCCAATATTTAATTTGGTGTGTTGGGCCCATTTTAGTAACTATTTACAGTGTCTGAATAAAATCAAATTTTTACATGTATCATCATCATCATCTCCATGCAATTGAAAGCTGTTGCATTTTGTTGATTGTTTCGTCACAGCACACCATTCACTTTAATTACACTTGGCATGGCAAGTTCAGTTCAATTTGCTATTGACTGGTGTTACAATTGACCCTTCATGCATTTTACAAAACAAAATAAAAAATATTTGAGTATTTGCCCTGTGATTTGAATCTACTTCCAACTTTAATGGGACTCACTTAAGGTTCAAAAACATTGGGCCGACAGACAATCACACAACTAAAGAAAAACATACTGATTAATAAAAAAATTTCATAATTGTCAAGGTTGAAAGATTTTTCTATAGATGTGGTTCCACTGAGCTAAAGCTGTGAATTGCTTTTCGTGGGTGTTTTATTTTACACACATGTTAGGATGACAATGGTTCTGGGTCGGAGGCAAATTGAAGGCCCGTGGTGAAGGAATTGAATTGTCAATATCAATTTCATGGAACAATTTGAAAAGAGGACAGGAGAACTGCTCAGGGTGTGGTGCGACAGAAATGAGAAAGTGACTGAAAGGCTAGCTGGGTTGCAAGTCTGGACAGAGGAGGGGGGGCAGACTATTAGGAATGGGCCAGTTTCACAGAAGCATCCAAAGCTGGCTCCTATTGCTCCTGAGCAGATTGAGTTACCGATGTCATTGCTTAATTTCTTGCAGTAGGTTATAGTTTCTTCATCTCACTGAAGCAGCCTAAAGTATGGGGAGTTTGTTTGGAATTAAAAAAAGAGAAAGTACTTAAGAAGAGTCTATTACTCAGTCTTTCTTACAATCAATTTCCTGTCATTAACGTTGTGGCTAGATTCCCTAGGAGGGAATCAAAACTTTGGGAACAAATTAAAATAGTCTGAGCCATGGTGATGAGATACATAATATTTTATGCTGGATTAGAGCCTAATCCACAGTTAATCCCCTGAGAAAGGTAAATAGCTAAATGTCAGCTAGTATCCTGTTAAGACATGCAAATTACAGCAGCCCTCCTCTGTTTTCCACTAAGCCCATTTCCCCGTTCTCACCCCTGTATAACTGCAGCTATTACATTTTTATTGTTACATTATGTACTTCGGAGTTATAATAATAGAACTGCAGTTGCAAAATGGTGAACTTTGTGAAAAATGGCACACACACACACAAAAAAAAACACCAAAGGAATGCAGCATTGCTTTCATAGTCTTTTTAGAAATTTCCATTTCTATTGGTGCACCTTATGCTAATGTCAGAACGGAGGAGCTGCAATTCATTCTTATGCGAGACTGTCAGTTTCATGAACATGAATAATTACGGAACACTTATAATCCTGGTTTTATTTGAAAAGTCAAAATATATTTCTCTGGGCTTCATTGAGACTTAATGAAATAATCATGTCAGTAAATGGATTTATTACCGTTGTGCATTGCCTTGAAGGGATTGGGTAGCATGGGTATTAGATTCATATACATGTTTTTTATATATAGTTCTTGTAGGAATGAGACCTAAACTCAATTAATTCAAAACCATCTGGGGATATGTGAACTGTATTACAATTTTCTGCCTGCTCTTAATCATTTTGTCATTATCACTATTAATGTTAACACCCTCTCTCTCTCTCTCTCTCTCTCTCTCTCTCTGTTATATAGGCCTCCTCCCTTCCTCTGAGAGCAAGTCTTTCCTTCATCTGTGGTGTCAAGACGTACGGTTGTCTGGGGCCATGAGTAGCTGCTGGGGCGACATATTTGAAAACCATTCGACGTGGAACACCTAAAATGAGGACGGGACTTGCTGCCATGCTACAAGCTCAGCTCTAATCACAGTGAAGACGCCCCACCATTCACCTTTTTCTCAACTTAGATTTGGCCCGCTTGCACCCTTCCTGATTTGAAACCGCTGCTCACTGCCTTACTCCCTTCAGTTCCTTTCTTTGCCTTCTGTCTACTGAGGCAACCTCAGAAACTCCAAATCATGGCCAGCAAACTCCATTTGTCCCCCCTGTCTCCCTCCCTTCTCCTTTCCCTTCTGCTCCCTGCACTGTTGCTCCTCCACCTGCCTGGCATGGTGAAAGGGGATTGCTGGCTGATAGAGGGGGATAAAGGCTACGTTTGGCTGGCTATCTGCAGTCAGAACCAGCCTCCATATGAGACCATCCCCCAGCAGATCAACAGCACGGTGAGTATGAACTTCAGTCTTACCTTTTATTCCACCGCTATGCCTTTACGTGCACTCTGAGCTAATATGGTGTCAACTAATGAGCACATGCCATTAATCATGACAGTGATTTTTTTTTTTGTAAAGCTGCAAGTGAATCTAATGCTATGTTATAATTCTTGTGGTTTATTGTGTTATTTTGGTCATTGTGATTTTATTTTGGTTGCTGTGATAACCACAACAAAGATGGTAATATAGTATTTACAATGTAATTTAATCATTTTAATTAATCAAATACTGTAATGGCACGGAAGCAAACAATAGCTAAAGTTGGTGAGCTAGAACATCAGCATTTTTTTATTTATTTATTTTTATTGCTGGCTGAACTGAATTACAATTGGCTGGCATAGACAACTGTATACATGCAGCAGTACAGCATCTGTAGCGGACAGGAAGAACCTCAAGTCTGCACTTGAATGAGTCAGTGTAGAAGCACTACTTTTGAAGTTAATTCTTCTTCAACACTGTGTCGTGGCTTGCTGTAGTCTACATTTTAAAATAGAAGTGGCAAGCGTTTTAGTTTTTCATTGCATTGTAACTGTCTGCAATTAGCTGAGTAAATGATTAAAACCAGGGGCGCAGATAGTGGGTGTGTCAGGTGTGTCATGACACACCCACTTTTGAATGACCGTAGATCCGTCCCACCCACTTTTATGTAGCTTAACGTTTTTTTTGTTTTTTTTTAACTTTGTCTTGGGGGCAGCTTCGTCCCCCCCAGTTTCTCAAACCTATCTGCGCGCCTGATTAAAACTGAAAAAAACTTTAAGATACGTTATCAGAGCGCCCGTTGCAATTGCAATGTCAACATGCAACTACATTCCATTGCTAGCAACAACATTTACTGCTAGTTATCTCAGGCTTGATGATCAGCTGCTTGCAAACTGGCTGTGATTAACTAAACACAAATTCCGATCAGATATATAATTGGGAATAATGGAGGTGCAATATCCTCTTTTTGGCAAGGAGTTTAGGCCCTCCCATATAGCTGCTAGAATGTGCAATGCTTCATCTGAAAGTCGACTACTCCTTTTTGTCTCTTAGGTTCATGACCTGAGACTGAATGAGAACAAGCTTAAGGCTGTGCCCTTCACTTCCATGTATCGCTTCACAAACCTCACTGACCTCAACCTTACCAAGAATGAGATCAGCTACATCGAGGATGGGGCCTTTGCTGGACAAGCTAACCTACAGGTCTGCATCCAAGAACACTTTGTATTTATGCATTTGTTTATCTCGCCCACACATTGTTTGGCTGAGCTGCATTTGTTTCATAAGAGATCTTTCTAACCATTTAAAAACAGAAAACAGAACAATACATTCATACAAACGTGGTTGGATAATTTGCTCTTGCCTCTAATAAAGTCACTACTTTGACCAAGCTGGTCATGGATGAATATTTCAACCTTGCAAAGTTCATGTGCAAGAATGATGTATCTAGTTCAGAGAAAAATAATACATGAAGTGAATTGTAAGCGCATAACTTTCAAACGGGCACATTACTTTTACATTACATCACATTTGTCTCTTTCTGTCTCAGGTTCTCCAGCTTGGCTACAACAAGCTGACCAACCTGACTGAGGGCATGTTGAGAGGCCTGGGTCGATTGCAGTGCCTCTTCTTGCAACACAACCTCATTGAGGTTATTGCCAGCAACACCTTCTGGGAGTGTCTCAGCCTCAGCAGCCTGGACTTATCTTCCAATAAGTTGGCACGTCTTGACCCATCTACCTTCACTCCCGCTCACCCGGCTGATGGTGTGTGAACTAGCAGGAAACCCGTTCCACTGTGGCTGTGATCTCTATAGCTTTCTCACCTGGCTGGAGGCTTTCAACAATGTCACCCACACCTACGACCGCCTCCAGTGCGAAACCCCTGTTGAAATGACTGGTTATCCCCTCCTGAGCCCAGTGCCTGGACATGGAAAAAATGCCCTTTACGCTCTTTTATCCATGTGTCGCAATGGTGTAAAAATTCCTGGGATGACCTCCCAGACGCCAGATCAAGATGGCTCAGGGATGGGTTTGGATAACCCAGACCAAGGTCTGTACCAACAGCCCACCATATCATCCACTGCTGATCCCACCTATAGTCATCAAATTTCTATGAAGCTTCAAGCTGTCTCCCTCTACACCGCTTCTCTAATAGTGCAGATTCCAAGACCATACAGTAAGATGTACATCCTCTCCCAGTATAACCAAACTTTTGTTGCAGACATCATGCCCCTTAAAATCAAGAAGGAGATAATCACTTTGGACAAGCTGAAACCGCACACAAACTACACCTTTTGCGTGGTTTCTGTAAGCAAATCTCAGCGATACAACCACACCTGTTTGTCCTTTACTACACGAGCTATGGGGCCAGAGGACCCACGAACTAATCCATCCACAACTACCCACTACATCATGACAATCTTGGGATGTCTGTTTGGCATGGTCATAGTGCTTGGAGTCGTCTATTACTGTCTCAGACGGCGGCGCATCCAGGAAGAAAAGCAGAAAGCTATAAGTGTGAAGAAAACTATTTTGGAAATGAGGTACTAGAATTTTTTAATATTTGTTAATGAAAGCACTATTTTACTAATTTTTCATGACAGTGACTTGTTGAAGAGCCACTATACAGATAGTGACTGCAACTGCTTTATGTGTCCGTTGGGTATAATGGATTTATTTTAAGCAATATATGCCATGGGTATCAATTAATAGGTTGTGTTGCTGCATTTCATTGCTTTGTTTTTGTTTCCTTTCCCAAAAAAGTTAGATTTATTTTGACAGTGAGTGAACATTTTGTCAATCAATCATACTATTTACTAAGATGGGGTCATGCTTTTTTAGGATATCTTATTTCTTAATTTATCTAAAAGTTTATTAAAACAATCATCCCATTACATTGCTGAGAGGACCTTTTAAAAGTAACCATGCTTTGAAAATATATTTGGACCTTTTTTTTTATTATTATACTGTTTAGGGTAATCTGCAAAATGCTGTTCACAATATGACATTAGATAATGAAAAAAAGATGTATTGATTGTTCTAAAGTCAATCTGGCATTCTTCAGGTATGGTCCAGAGGCGGCTGCAGCAGTGGCCAATGATCCAGGTGCCATGCAACGTCTCCAGGAGCAGACTCACCACCAGCATCACCATTCAGGAGGGGCAGGAGGCAAGCTTCCCCCATCTGCCTCGTCTAGCACAGGCATGCTCCATGGCTCAACCAATACTAGTTCTTCCCGCCTCTCCTCCTTGCCACAGGTGGAAAAAATGGCAACTGCCTTCTCCGAGGCAATGGGAGGCAAGGGCAACTACATGGATGTGAGGACGACAGGAGTTGCAGTGGAAGGCAGGGAGGGAGGAGTGGCAGCTGGAGGAACAGGGGTAGGAGGGGAAGTAGTTGTGGATATGCGAGGTGGGGCCGAGAATGGGACAGAGGCTGGGGAGGATTCGGATGATGACGGCCGTGGCTCAGCATCAGAGATCTCCACCATTGCCAAGGAGGTGGACAAGGTGAACCAGATCATCAACAACTGCATCGATGCCCTGAAACTGGATGCTTCTGCTAATGTTGTGACCACAGCTGACAATGCCGTGTCCTCCTCCCAGCCTCCAACTTGCATCACGTCCCTCCCACGAAACCTCCTGCCCCTCTCTCCGGGTCACCCTGGAGACCAGATAATGGCCTCCTCCCCAAAGGTGCATCCAAAGTCCCACCCCCAGTCCCACCCCCAGTCTCACCCCCAGTCTCACCCCCAGTCTCATCCCCAGTCTCATCCTCAACCACATCTTCAGCCTCATCCTCAGCTACATCAGCAGCCTCATCCACCTTCTATGGCCCCAGTGCCCCTGGTCATGCCCCTGTCTGAGCGGCCAGGGATCAGTGGTGGGGGATTCCTCTCCCCTCCTTACCGTGACCCACCCCCAGCCAATGCAGTGCGGCCCCTGCAGCGGCAGTTGAGTGCTGACACTGCTGTGGTGAAGAACCGTTGTGGTGCCCCTGCTGTGGGATCTGTCAAGAGTACCAGGGTGTACAGTGTGGATATCCCTGAGCAGCGCAGTGATCCTCCCAAGTATCCAGAAAAAGGCAGCCCTGTGGGTTGTGGCGGAGGAAGTGGAAGTGGAGGAGGTGGGGGAGTAGGGGGCTGCAACGGGAATGGGATGGGAAATATAAATGGTGGTGGAGTGAGCGTAAACGGGGGTGGTATGGGGTGTAATAATGGGAGTGGAGGGGGAGGTGGGGTGGTTGGCCCCGGACAGCAGCAGCAGCACCACTTGGAGGTTCAGCCAGACTACCACAGTTCAGAGCATCGCCACTCCTTTCCGGCACTCTACTATGAGGGTGTCAACGACTCACCCTCACCCGCCCAAAAGGCCTCATTTCTCAAGCCACTGGGCCGCACCAAGAGGGATGCCACAGCCACCTACTCGCAGCTCTCACCTTCCCGTCACCACAACTACAATTCTGGCTACTCCTCCAGTCCAGAATATTCTTCTGAGAGCACACTCCGGATCTGGGAGCGATTCCGGCCTTACAAGAAAAGCCCCAGAGAGGAAGCATCCTATATAGCAGCAGGCCATGCCCTGCGTAAGAAGGTGCAGTTTGCCAAGGACGAGGACCTTCATGATATTTTGGACTACTGGAAGGGGGTTTCTGCCCAGCAGAAGCTGTAAGCTGAGGAAATAGATCGAACGCTTGTGAGATTGGAGATTGTGAGGTTGGATACCAACAGCAGACTAATGAAGGGGATAGATGTTAATGTAGCAAGACGGATAATGATTTCTTCTGAGATATCCAGTGAGAAGGGTCATTCCCATGCTGAAACCAGAGTTAAAAAGGTATTCTCTCTAGGTTGTTTTTGTTTGTTTTTAGGAATTGATTATTTGATAGTTATTTGACATTTTAAGAGGTTGTTTGTGAGGTTGGCTGTGTTCACCAAATTATACTGAGAGATAATGAACAAGAATTAAGGTGTTCACCAGACTACCTCACACTGGGCACTTTGGTCCTCGCAGGCTTCCGTATACATGCTGAAACCCAACTAATGAGCAAAGCAAAAGTGATTACAAACAGGTAACTTCTACCTCATTACTGGCACACTGTAGCTCAGCTATCTCACCAGAAACAGCCCCATTCAGGACTTAAACCCAGCCCCTTATTTCTCTAATCCCATCAACCCACCTTTCACAAAACAATAATTCCATGGCACCAACACCTGTTCTCCCCTATAGAAGCATCATTTAGTGAAGTAATGAGGGAGCAGGATGAAAAATTAGGTGCACTTGTTTTATAATAGCACGAATCTCCCTCTTTGGGGGAGGACATTAAGTGATACTTATTGGGCTAATTGTTCTTCCTGGCAATTAGCCAATGTAAGAATAGGTCAGGGAGGCTGGATGTTGAGCATGCATCGATTTGAAACATCTAACTACATATGTTCAATGGTGTGTGGGCATGTATATACAGTTTGTGCATGCTGCTGTAAGTGATTGTGTGTAGGTGGTGGAGTAAGGTTAAGGTTGGGGCTGAGTCGTCCATTATTCACAGTCTCCTCCATGGTAGCAAAATGGATAGCTTAGTGAAGATGCTTTGCATATAGATAACAACCCGGTTGGCCCTAGCAACTGTCTGTCTGTCTATCTAAGTAAACCCTTTCAAGACCTGCAGGCATTTTTGTCTCGTAGCCCATTTACCATTCACAGGTGTAGCATATTCCTTTTGATAAGGGAACATATGAGGTAGGAAAATTTACATTTCAATGGTGCAAGTCATGCAGAAATTACTTTAGGGTGGGTTATGCAGGTCGGTAAGACAGGTGTTCGCTCCTATATTAAAGAACCTGTAATCACATTTAGGGAATAGAGGCAGATTAAGAGCAGAGGGGTTTGCTGCATCTCATTTTGAACATACCAGTGTTAAGGAGACGATATAGGAGTCATGTATCAGCTCAAGGCAAGTCTGCATAGAAACTGAAAATATGTCAAATACTCCCTGCACAAAACGTGAGATAAAATGGATGGTAAGCAGAGTGAAGGCCCTAGGGATATACTCTGCATTAGACTGGCTGACTCTCCACTCAGTATATATGACCCTTCTGTGCTCTGGTAGGGAGGTTGCTATGGACCAAAGTGCCTTTGGGAGGTATGATTTCACAAGTTTCTGGTTATATTTATTATTATTTCATTTTACTTCCCAATATGGTTAACAGAGAATGATATAGTCCCAAGTAAAAAAAAAGAAAGTAACTGCCCTGGTTTAATTTTGTTTCTGATTACTTAGAATTTGGTTTTGAATGTGTGAAATGTATTTAACTAAACAGGAGCAAGGCTTGGTATTATTACAGACTAAATGACTTTCAAATGAGACCAGTGTTTCTTACTTGCACAAAGGATTCCCACTGGTTTGGATGTTCACACACAAAAGTACTTCTCATTCATATAAATTATCTTCATGCTCTCATACTAAATTAACATTAAGACTATCAAAATGTTTATTTCAGCTGATCATCTATATTTCCCTTTCTGCCCGCTCTTCCTATTCTCACCATTTGCATCCTGGCGTCCTTTCTTTGTTGTAATACATCTTAATTGAAAAGGTATAAATTCTGTTTTAAATGTCTAATTAATTAATTAATTCCCCTCAGTGTTTTTTCATGCCCACCACCTCTGTCCAACTTAATGGGGTAAATTAATGAGTAATTTGCGGAGGTTGATGTTGTACCATCATCTCAGGTCAGAAGGGCGTACTGATGTTATTAACTCCTCCAGACTGGGAGCCTGATTGAAATTAATGACGGCTGCCTTCGCCTGTCTAGATTTCTTTCTGCTTCTCCGATGCTTGACCAAGTGCCACCTCTTTCTGTCGCCTCTAACTCTTGCAGACAGAAATGCTCCTCAGACAAATAGTCTGAAAAACTAAGGTCAGATTTATGCTTCATCATGACCGTGCTGGTTATGAGCAGGCCATTGTGAGCTAGTCTGGGATTCAACCTCCTGGGTGTTATTCTTTCTCTTTTGAGTCTGATAGGTCCAGTCCATCAGGCCTGTAAATAATGCATTCCTATTTGGTTTTCCACTGGGTTAATCCTGTTTTGACAGGTCTTGGATTCACCCACTGTTTGAGGTGTGAGTTTAATGGGGAAAGTGAGAGTGGTCCATTAAAAAGGTCAGCCAGTAGAAGATACATCTGTTGTGAAAAAATAGAAGATTGTGCTCATGTGCATGTTTAAACAAAAACAGCACATTGTACAAAGTATGCAGAAAATGTGAATTGCAATTTTTCAGTGCCGTCAGCAACAGAAATAACAATCGTCTTCACCTCCGCTGTATTGGTGCAGTGGCAGAAATCTCAGATATATCAAAAACTCAAAAAAGGAAAAACAAATCTGAACAGCTAGATCCATAAAGGGGTAAACGAGAAAATATGTTTTAATTTTTGGGTGAACTGGCCATTTTAATTAATCATCCATCCACCTTTGATATTCCATTGTGTTTCATATTGAGTAATGATTTTTCCCCTGACCTCTCTATGTCATCTGTTGCAGCCAATCCAATAGACCCACTAGCGTTCACAATGGGATGTCAAATGTGCATCATTACTCTGCTATCTAATCAATAGAACTTAATTTGGATGAGTGGGAGCAAATAAAAAACACTGAGGAAATTCCCTTGGGCGCTTAGTTGGACAGCTTCCATTTTTATAAAGGACCCAGTTTGCTATTTTGGCCTATATTGTTTAAATTCCACTGGCAGCTACCCTGCATGTTAGGTCCAAAGAATCACCGATCAATTTGTTTTAGATTAGTACCACGGGCTATGCAGGGGTGGAGGCTTTTTAAGAATAATGGCTTCCTTTGGCTGAATGTGGGTAATCGAGCTGAGGTTACCTGCATATACCCTCAAGGCCTGTCCCTAGATTTAAAGAATAGCATTAGCTCAGTTATTCATAAGCACAGTGTGTCCAGTTGTCATAATTTGCACTAAACATCATTACTCATTTTCTTATTTGAACACTCTTACTTTTATTCAAATCTATACTTGACTTTCATTCTGCCCTGTTTGTGTAAAAGTGCATATTACTATACATTTAAGTTTTTACATGCAATCCATCCACAAGAAGGCCAAGCCTTGCTCCACTCCTGGGTCATATTTTCTGTCTTAATCAGGTATTCATCTTCAGAAGTTATTTTCGTTTGACAGAAATCATTTTAACCCCCACTTACAATAAGGGGTGTCTGACTTCAGTCCTTAGGGGCCAAGAATCCACAAGTTGAGAATGATCTAGTTAATGGATGTACAGATACTGTACCATAGGGATTGCCTGCATGTCTTTTCTCCAGTCTGGCCAATTAGCAACATGATGAATCAATGTGAAGAAATCCTCTGACAGTGTCAGGCTTTCAGAAGAAAGTAATAAATAAATAACCGAGAACAAGTAAGAAGGCACGACTTGTGGCAGTCCCTGAGGAGTAAAGTCAAACCATCTCTTTCCAGAGCTGTGAATCCCAAAAGTAGATTGAAACTAGTAATCAAGCATAGAGTCAGCTCTGAACAAAATAATAAAACCATTCACTGGGCCTCTTGTTTTTCCAAAGTGGGGTCACAGAGAGTCTAAGTGCAAAGAAATCTGACTTAATGTCAAGATTATGGTCTTGGAGATTAACAGGTACTTTGGGCAGAACAGCTCTGGTGAACAGGCATCGTTTTTTTTTCTTTTATTATTAATCTAAGAAGTAGAAGGGTGGTTTCTATAGGCCTCAAACTAATTCATGGGACTTTTTTTACTGTTCTAAACTATATTGCTGGCTGCCTTGGGGACTCATTGCTGCACAAGTTTGTTTTTTTCATTTCAGCTTTCTAAGTTTTTGAGGGTTGAGCTTATTGAAAAACACAAATCAATAGTCATGGAAAATCATGGAACAACACTCCTGATTTCCTCCCTTTGGAGTTGTAGTTGCTCTCAATGCGAACCTCTGGCAGAGAGACTGTAGACTTGCAATGGTTCCCTGAGAATGGCAGAGAGGTCTCCTTGCTCCTGTTTAATTAAACTTTATTATCCATACAATAAGGTGCAGTGGGAACATGGACTTTGTTTTAGTGCTGTTAACATTAAAACATTGTACAGATAGAGGCTGACTGTATGCTTGCAGGAGCAAACCTAGAAGCATTCCTCTTCCTATCCCCTTATGTTCTATTAACTTGTTAATGGTGAAGGAGATAGGAGCTCTGAAAATAACTTTTTGTCCCGTCTCTTGAAGTATCAGTTTAGAAAATGGGAGTCGTGGGACAAAAAGTTATGTGATAAGGGAATTCAACAAAATATCCCTCGAATTTAATCTCCAACTCTGCCCTGATACATTTATCTCCCCTTACAAAATTGTGCATTCTGCTGAACAGAATAATATATTTATGTTGTAAACATGTAAAATAAGATACCTTTTTACATCAGATACATTTCAGAAGCTGCAGTTTGGTGCAATTTGAAGATAAGTATTTTTGTGACAGGGTGGGACAGTCCTGCTTTCCACTATAGGGTTAAACAGGGCTAGCCGGGGCTTAATTCACAGTTTTATACAGCTACATCATTCAAGACTAACAGTATCCGCAAACCTTGGTTTCCTAATACAGATGATTTATTCTGAGGCCTTATGAACACAACAATAAGGCGTTCAAACAAACCTGTATGCAGAGCAGCTGTACTTTGGAGGTAGACTTCTCTTGGGCTTGATAGACAGAGCCAAAAGTTCAGGAGGCTTCTTTGCATTGTCTCAAAGGCAGACCTTCATGTCAGGCTGTATAGAAACGTTGCCTTCTTGGACTGACAGACACTGGCATCACCTACTGTAGATCATTTGATCGACAGAGGTTTGCCGGAGGCAATATGCAGACTTGAGGAAAAAAGTACTGCTTTGAAGGCTCAGTTCAGAGCACAACCCCCCTTTGAAAAGCACAGATTTTGTCTGGCCAAGCTCATTCGACTGTAGACCAGTGAACAAGGCAAGAGGAGATGGTTAAATATAATGAAGCCGAGAACTCTGAGCATGAGCTGGAAAAAATTAATATGACCCGAGTTATTGTAACTGACCTTCACAGTTCAGTTTGAGAGCCAAATTAGCTATGTAGTTATTTATCCTATCATTTTGAATTAATCATGAATTAATGAATAGTCAGTGCCTACCTAACTGTTTCAGTTCTTTTTTCATTATTATTTTTTTGTTTTTGTGTGTGTGTGTGTTTAACTATTTGATAAGTTATTTCTTAGTCTTGACTCATGAGTCATTTTTAAACGTTTGCATTATTTTAAAAAAAACACCTGCACTGCATTTCTCTCATATTTTCTATTATTATAATAATATATTTTGAGTATTGTACAGTCTTGGCAGATTTATGTGCTCATTGAGCCTTTTGTACACTTTTTTAACCACTCTCTGAAACTCCACCGCTCTTTGGCTCTGCCTAAAGAACTCGCCTACCTTGAGAGATGCTCTGCCCTGTGAGATACTCTGAGTGACACGTTTGTATCTGACTATCTAACTGAAAGCTACACAGAGGAGTCAACCCGCTAACCCCCTATATGCTCTAAGACCAGCAAAGCTGACCTTTGCCCTGGCTAGTTTTACTGGCTCTAAAGAGGAAGCGGGACTGTGGTTTTAACTGCAAACGATACTGTCTGTCTGCTGTTGAGGTTGAGTGGTTAATCCGTTGATTCATATGTGGGTTGAACCTGATCTGTTGATCTATTTGACTCCTCAACCCGAATGAGAAAGACTGACCGAGGGGAGTTCTCTTGTGAATCCAACATACAACAAAAGTGGAGGAGTTTCTACCGGTGGCCAACTGTGACAAACACACACTCTCACACGACCACACATGCACAGACACTATTGTAGAGAATCAATGAATATACTGTACGTGTTTGAATAGATTAGAGTTACACTATATGGACATGAAATGTGAGAACACACACACGACATATACTTTTCCATGCATAACTGAATATACATAACGCACACATACACATTTATACACACACAGACACCTTCCCACACACACACAAAACATACCATATTCACACCCTGCCCACAATAAATACGGACTGAATATTTCTATCCACGTTTACAGACACAAATGGTCTTAAAGTGCCAAAACGGCAAGTTTTATGTGCGAGCGGAGTGGAACCAAACAACTGTAGAAATGCCCTTACAGGCCTATATATCATATTTTTTTGTTGTTATGTATTTATTCTCTGTAATTTATGCATTCTTTTTCTCAACACTTTGTATTTTAGTGTTATAGTTCTCATGATCTGTTTGATCTTTGTATGTTGGAATGAAATTTCTCATTGTGAATGTCACATGTGCAGTTCTCATGGGTCCTTCTGGTCTGTCTGAGTTTAAAATTGCAAGTTACATATTACAATTTTCCCCACAGCTGAAGAAGCCCTTTCTTTTGCAACACCCCCTACTTGATAGCACAATTTTTAATAAGTGACTATAACCTGTATGAATATTTAGGATTAAGTCCCATTTTTGGTCAGTCAACGCTTTTTAGGTTTTGTAGATGATAGAATTTTATGTCTTCAGCTTTTCGGGTACAGGCACACCCATTCATCCGTACACACAAACACACCCTGAGAGCTGTGTTGAGGAGCTGATAAGATGCTTGTCTCTGTTGGTCTTTTCAAGGACCTTGTTTTTCAGTCCCTCTTAAGGGGAGACAGAAAAAAAAAGAAGAAAAGAGCAGCAGGCATGTGTGTCCTTTTAGAAGATTGAAGTGGTTGAAATTAATATTATCCCGTGCATATGTGTGTTCTTAGTGCTTGTCTACTTTTCAGTATTCGTATGTGTACGTGCATTTTTATCCACTTCCACATTACCTGCTCTGTCTGACAATGTAGCTCTGCACGAGTGCGCCCTCAACATGAATGGGTAGCATTCATAATCCTGCGAATGAGCGTGTACGTGTTTGTGTGTGAGGGATTTTGTTATGAAGGTCTGGAGTGACAGTTGAGGCAGGGCATCTGAGGCATTTTCAATTAATCTGCCTCACAGTCTACAGGGCGCTCCAATAAGGCTGCGTTCATTCACTCGCTTGCTGTCACTCTCTCTCTCTCAGATACCCGCTCGTTCTGTCACACAGGCGTAGATTGTAATTGCATGCTGTCCATTTCATACACACTTTTCATTTGCACGTACACACTCAACGCAAACAATCAGCCAACACACGGATTTCATGTCTCACACAAGCGCCGCTTGTAATTACACACCATCATGCGTGCGCACCATATTGTTTCTGATATGGTAATCCCATACTTATTCAAGTATGCACCACATAAACTTACACTCCTCCCCTGCACATTACTGTCATATTGTCATCCTGATCAAGTGAATTCTCTATTTTCTCTTTCTATAATGCTTTCATTCCTGCTACGCCTGCCCCTTGTTGCCTTATTAGCATTGGCACAGCAGGTTAGCTTGCAGTCTGACAACTAGTGTTTTCTTCTAGTTAACCCGATTCATGTTGTCTGACCACATGTAGACCTTGGTTAAGTAAAGGGGACGCTTTGAATTTTGGCTTTTAAACCCCAGTGTTGTAGGGACTATCGACTTTTGGTTCAGTGATTTGAGAGAAAAAGGGGGTACAGTGGAACAGAGCTAAACAAAATGGGAAGATACTGAAGAAGACAAACAGTCATTAAAAAGGATTTAGAGAAATGTATCTAGTAGTCCACAAAAGTAAACTGTAATGTTTGTGCTACTGGATGCTCCACAGGTCATTTTAATCTCGCACTGTTAATTCCCTTTGACCCTGACACTGGAGCTGCAAGAGAGGCAGCATTGTACATACAGTCTGCAGTTTGACTGTCTAGCTGTCAAAAATATACTTTGAGCAAGATATCCCAGATATTTATTACCTCACCATAAAAACGGCAAAATGGTTGAAACCAACAATGTCTTAGCCTGTTGGCTCTCAGTCCATTGGTTTCTACTGGAGACATTATTCCATATAACACTTTTTTTTTATAAAAAGGGTTAGTTTTTTACTGAAACAGCTGGACTTGATTTTTTAGTAAGCATTACTTAAACAGCAATCAGTGGTGTATTTTAGGGACTATTTTTAGTGGCAATAAAGTACTCTAGTGAATATTCAAAGCAGCGGGATGGCATGATTAAACCGATATAAACTACAGTGAACAAGTTTATCATATTAAAGGTTAAATTATGATATAGCAGACACTGGCTAGACAAACAGTACTTTGTAGTAATTTTTTTTAAAGGACACATTTCCCATGACAAATTAAGTATAACGTACATTCAGCAGCATTAATTCTACCAGTACAAGAACATAGCAACATGAAAATGTGCTGCGTTTGCACCAACCAGATCAGTAGCAAGAGCAAATAAACACAGTGAGGAAATATTTCTGCTAGAGTGCAACAAACATACTACTGTACAAAAAATAGGAAATTAGACATAAAAATCTGAGTCTACTACTACTAGTACATCTACTACTGGTGTCCTACCCATGTTATCTGGTGTTTCACCACAGTATCAGTGCCAATTCTGCACAGCGTTCAGTACATTTTTGCAAATATACCAAAGTTTCATTACTTCCATTTACCCTCTTGATTTAATTTAATTCAATTCAATTTGATTTTTGTCTGTTTATGGTGACATATGACATAATCTTGTCTTCTTCCAACCCGTGTGACGTAAAGTTTTATCTTGGCTGTAGTGGTTTAATGTGGTTATCCTGAGTAATACTGTCAGTGCTGATCAGCTGTAAATCATGTTCAACAAAAGGCACACAAGTGTATTCGGATATCGAAAGCCTATTTTTAATTGGGTATCAGCGCTCATTAAATTTGGAATACCATTATGTTACCCTCTAGCGTTCTTTCTTTGAACAACAATGTGTTGCTTGTTATTGTCCTGATAAAATAATAACCATTCCCAGAAAAATCCCTGTTAGATAGAAGGATATCCATGCAGTGGAAACTTTAGGTGCATCCCAAAATACCAACAAAAAGACATTACTATCTTAATTATTTTTTTCTGACAGACCCAGAGTTACGCTGTTGCTAAAATATTAGCAATAGTGGAGCATAATTATGCCACCACTTGTTCCTTAAGCATCACTTAAATAACAATTGCTTTGGCAATTACCAACTCTGGAACATGATCCAAGGGAAATTTACTTATGCTTCTGGTCGGTCTTTATGTTGAACAACAACTTCAGATTTAATAACAGGAATTCAAATGTGCACGTGAGATTCTATGAAACAGGTTGTTGTGCAGTAAATTAATGCTGTCACAGGCCTGTATATGCTTGATTTTGTGCAAAGTGTCCTTTTAGGTGACTATACTGATAATACTTGGATATAGGATCAAGTCTGTTACATTTAGTGGAAATCATTTTGTCTCTTCATGTCTTGGTGCACTCTCTTTCCCTAAACTGATCTCATCTTCTTTTCTATCAGTTAGCAATTACCTACTTTTCCTAGAGTTATTCTCACACCTGTCACAGAATCTCCCTGCACTTGTATTCATCTGGTACCTGTGTAGGTGGAAGCAGCAATAAGTAGAAGCAGAAGTAGATAGTAAAAACACTATGAGCTAGAGTCTCCAGTCGAAAAAAAAAAGCGAGTTTTGCTTTATTCAAAATTTGCTGCAATCTGTGATCTCTCTCTTTGTTTCTGTTATATTCTTCCCACATTGTTGTTCAGTTTCCAAGAGAAAATCTGTTGGCAGAAGAGTAAACAGTGTGATCAATCAATCAATCAATCAATCAATCAATCAATCAATCAATCAATCAATCAATCAATCAATCAATCAATCAATCAATCAATCTATCTATCTATCACTGTCTAGCAGATCTTGACATATCTTTTTTCAGATAAATTACTATGTGAGTATTTGCACCACATATTGAACATATGGCTTTTGCCGGTTGATCTACTGCCTGGCAGGTTTTTCACTGAAGGTTAATTTTATCTGAGCAAAGTACATTAATTTCCTCAGACGTTACAAAAGCAGCTTTTATTTCAGGACCCACAGTACCTCAGTTATAAAATGCTACTGTTGAATGTTCGTGCACAACGGTGGCTGTTAGATTATAGGCACTGACGCTAAACCTGATATTTACTGTGTACATTTCACAGTAAATCCTTTCTTTGCTTTCTCTATTATCAAACTCCACTGTAGCTGAAAATAACATGACATCAAATCTGTTGATTAAACCTGAGGCATTTTGCTTGTCCATCCCTCATGGTGCTGGGTCAGTGGTTCAGTGCCATGTCACGCCGCGGTCCCCGGTTGCCGTGCAATCGATTACAGGCAGCAGCAGTGGTTGCCGGGGGCGACGGGTGGAACAGTCAAGGTTGCTAGGTAGCAGATAAGAACACAGGCTCTCGTTAATTGCCTTCTGCCGCTATGGCAGGGAAAGTACAGGATGGTGGATATTGCCACGGGATACAGGCACACAGACACTTACACACATTCAAATTGGCATACAATATATGTATACTATACTATAATATAATGACCTTTCTAAACTACTGTTTATCAATTGGCCAACATGAGAGGAATAATCAAAGCAGAGAAAGGGAAGGGTTACTAAACAGATTGAAAAATAATTTAAATCTATAAGATTGAACTATATTTCTGCTTACTGTGGTAAAAGGAGTCAGTTTTGCCATCATACTCAAAATTATCACATGGGCCATGCTTTATTCTGCATGTCTGGTGTCAACCTGTTTGGACAGCCATGAAAATCTGGGATCAGAACCTCAAAGAGGCAAACATGTCATGCCCTGGGGAATCCTGTCTTATTGAAATCTGGGAGATGATATGTGAACATCATTATTTTTCACAGTTGAAGGATAATTCGGATGATTTTCTAGAAAACCGTAGCCTCTAGGCAGTGATATCATCCCAATCAGTTGCGGTCCGAGACGTCTGACAGCCGAGCTTTGAATTGTTGGATTTGATCAGACAGTCTTCGTGTTTGTGTGCTGTGCTGACTTTTATCAAAGCAACACACCACCGCCACTTTCTGTTTGTACAGGCCTCTAATTTCAAATGCTAACTGGATGAACACTAAACATGCGATGGCTCACATCTGTCTTCTCTGAGGGCGCTCTGCAACTGCCTACAATTTAATGTATAAGCCTGCTTGATTAAACGCAAAGTAATGCTGGCAATTCTCTGTAGGTACCATCTGTATAAGAGTGGAACACTGTAAACTTGTCTTTTAAATCATCCTCCTGTGTGTGTTTCATCCAGACCCAGGTGTTTTTGGATCTTGTCTTGTCCTGACTCTACCACTGACTTACCTCAACAACTAAGCTTTCAAAACCAAACTTGCATCACTTCTTTAAAGATACAGTAGTTTATCGCAAAACCCAGTGTTACTTTGTGGCCGGATAAAAACTCAATAAAACCTCTTAATTAGAGCTTAAAGGGGGGACTTTAACCCCCCAAGACTTGATCTTGGCTTACAGAGTGGGATGGCAGAGTGAGCATATACTGTAGTGTAAGTACCAATATACACCAGCAAACACACACAGACCAGGTTTTGCTTGAGTGGTGATGTCTAAGCCTTGCAGCCATTTAGCCTGGCTCACTCCCTAAACTTGATTAAATCTTCTCACTTCATTTCTAATTCAACCAGTTACTGCTTTAGAGTCTAGGAAGCCAGGCTTCACATGCACTTGAGGGTGAGAGCAATTGTAAATATCAAACTGAAAAACAGAAGGAAAGGTATGTAGAGGTTTAGAAAAAAGAAAAGAAAGACAAGAAACCACAGATACTGTGGGGTAAGCTGAGAGGAAAAAGGACAGATGGTAAAGAGAGGCATTTAGATTGAAACACAGACTGATATTGAACAAAAAGAAAAGAAAAAAAGGAGGAGGTGGAAAAGGAAAAAAAAGCTAAAAATGTAAATTATTGATGGAATGATTGATAAAAGCATGACGGAGGACATAAGACCAGGGTATACTTGAAATGTTTGACCAAAATTCCAAAAGTGTTTAAACCTGAATGGACACACTTGATGGGACGAAATCCCTGCTGTTATAGAGAGGGCAATTAACATAAATGAGGATAATGACACGCACATTTGGAGAGTCTTCGAGGCATTCATGGTGTGCGCTACTCAAGCTCATTTCTAGACACAAAAAAGTGACAAGAGCTTTTGAGAGGAATGGTCAGTTACTACATGAACTGGCCACACTTGTTAGACTGGGTTGGTTTCAGAAATTTAGTCCCTTGAATTTTGCCATCTGGAAGGTTTAGGTGAAAGGACATCTCAGATGGCGTTTGATGGTCTACAATGCAGTTATGCCTTTATTCACTCCTGGCATGTTTGTGAGGAGAGTCAGCTTTTCTACTGCAAGTCAAAAAAAAGTGTTGCATCCTGCAGCAAAGTGAAGGGAAGATGAAGGAGAATTAGACAGCAGCATAGTTAAAAGAAAAAGAGAGGGGGACAAAGTTGAGGACAGAGTGTAGAGGAAGATCATAGTCTGTGCTGCATGATTAGGGATTGCTCCTTGAATAGAAGAGGGAGGCAGAGGGAGCGGATGATGGGATAAGGAAAAATCAAAGAGAGAAATGAGTGGAAGATTTTGTAGAAGAAGGAGATGACTTAGTGGATATCCTGTTGGATATCTGTTTAGACGTGACAGGCAGAAAGTGGTCGAACAGAAAGCTGCATCAAGAATCCTGTTTTTCTGAACTTCTGCTAAAGAAGATATCTGAGCAAAAAATCTACAATGTATAAATGTCAGGAATCACAGTGAAAGAGTTGTAACAGACTGGTGGCAGGGAGGTAAAATATTTAGAACATGTGTTCCTCAATGGGACTGAGCCCACCATGAACTTTTAAATATTGTGTGACTTATCCCATACCACTGCTATCATTCTCCTTTGGGTGCCATCTATGACTAGAGAGATTGAAACATTCAAGTAGCTGTGGCATTTTCTTATAAATCAATGTCCATTTGTGCTGATCTTTATCCAAACAAAGGTTATAAAAAGCCAGTTCAGTTTTATTTCTCTCTGAATAAGTGCTCTGCTGTCATGATGTTAAGTTCAACTTTTCTGGCAGCTGTAACAGACAGAACAAAAGAAAGTCAAACTTTATTAACAGAAAAAACCCAGGGATGAAATGGAACATAAGGTTGTTAACAGTCGCTGGCTGCATCAGGAAGTATCCCATCATATGACAGTCATTAATGGATATCCATAGCACAGAAAAAAATTGACCTTTAATTCGAACAAATTTTTTGATCCATTTTTATGAAATGTGACTGTTGGTTCTGCAAATAACGGTTTTCTTTCAGTAGGCATAAGCGAGCCATGGTATGACCTGTCCTACCCTCATCATAACCAAGCTCACCACTCATCATGCCTAAACATAACGAACTCATGCAATGACGGCAACAAGTACTAGCTAATCAAAAGCAGAACACGGTAGATGATGACTTTGAAAATAGAAAATTTAACTCCCAGTAAGTTGCAATTGCATAACAATTGCAACTTGTATAACATAAGCTGCCCCCCCCCCCCATTTTAGAGTGTGTGGACGTTTCAGTTGATCAATGATCCCCCCCCACCATCCTGACACGGGTCTTGTTTTGAGAGCCACTTACCCAGATTGAACTAAATGAACAGAGAGAGAGAAAGAGACGGTGGGATAGAGGGGGGCAAAGGGACTGGAGAGAGTAAACGCTGATAACACCGCAGGGCGGCTTGCTGTGGACTGCGAGCCGATCCATCAATAGAATTTGTTTAGTGGCAGGAGAGAGATAGCTGAGTGATGTCTTCAAAACAGGATGCAAACACACACTCCTGATCACAAGAGACAGAGACAAAAACAGATTCATCGAAAGTTATTCAGACCCATGGTTCACACAGTGCAACTCTATGTAATAACACACAACCAGTCATTTCAGAATCAGAGCTGCTGCCACTATAGCTGATGTTTTAGGGAGCCATTAACTATACTTTAACCTGCATTGTTAATTCTTACATGGTCTGAGATTTCTTTCAAAATACAATAAATATGTTGAAAAATAGTTGCTGATGACATGTGAAAAGACTTTGTACAATATATTACTGAAATGTAGAGTAAAAGGGTTAAAACAGTTTTCACCAATTTTCAGTGGTGGCTGGATGACACACTGAGGCCACCCTGAGCATACCCCTGCACCCCTAGCAGAGAGGTAGTGATTAATCCAAGTTAGTAATGTGTAATTATGCTGTATTCTGCCAATAAAGTGCCCCCGGACACACCAGAACTTTAAAAGTATATGCTTTTTAAATATATAACCCACTCTGGCATATCAGTTTTTTTATTAAAAGAAAAAACAGACTGGGAACAGAGAAGGTCAGAAGGGAAAGTCATATGCAAATGAAAATAAATGACACACAACATAAATGTAACATAACTACTGTATAACAAGCTTTGTATTGCAAAATTAACGTCACTTGGCCTGGCCGTCTCGGTCATCATTACGAGTTATATCTGCCACAGCTGTCGCATGTTGGAATGCGATCTCTCAGCTCTCCACTGGGATCACACACCACAAGAGATGCGCTCTCACTCTTACCTCCGCCTCTGACAACGTGTGAAATTGCATTTTAGCGACATGACAGTTAGCATAACAGAAAGCCACAGTGATGATAGCGTCTGCAATGTGTTCGGAAACAGAGCACACTGCCCTGCTGCATGTAATACACGTGAAATTGTGAGAGGAGGTATAAAATTGGGAATGCGACAGGGATGAGGGAATGTGACATCTCTGTTATTATTGGAGTAATCATCTGATCATCGCTTGATTCATTCTTTCTCAATGGCCTTAGCCAGTTGTCATCCCACTGCAGTATCATGAAAATGACAAACAGCATGCAGCTTCAGCATATCCAGACCAGAGCCTTGCTATTCTTTATTTCTTTGAACTAATGCATTTGTATAAATCTCGTCCTGAAGACACTGTATGATTTTAAACCCCACAGGAGCTATTGTTAGGTCACCGGAAAGTTTCTAAAACTGCTTAGTTGGCATGTTAGGCATTTTAATCAGATGTCATAATTCTTTACATAAGTGCTTTCAGGACCACAAAACAATAGTTATTAGTCAAACTATAAAGTCTAAAAAAGTTATTTTCTCCATTATTATTTTGTGATGAATGTGTGTGATATTTCATCCATTATTGAGCTCCACAATCTCAGAGGAGAGGAAAATTACAGGTTCCATTTCAGTTGTGTGCTGGTTTGGGAGTGTCGGGTTGGAAAATATTGCTAATTATCTTTACACATTATGATTCTCACAACTGCACAGCTGTGACTCAGTGCTCCCATGACCAGTTTGCATCAAGGACTTATTAATAGAGGCTACTTTATAGAAACTAGACACCTTGTTAAATGATTTCTGTCTCCATAGTTGCAGTAGATTCCTCTCCAGAAGAAAATACTTAAACAGTTCTCAGAACACAATCAGAAAATTGTCTTTCATGAGTTGTTGTATAGCCTTAATCATATGAGCCTAATCAGCCCTTTTAGCCTACATCTCCAGCTGTTGCCATGGTGATAGCCCCAGGTGGCTCGCTGGTAGACTTTAAATCCGCCACATTTTCTCACATTGCTAAGCTATCATCCCCATCTCAATTAATGTCCAACAATAGTCTCTCTGAAGTGATCATTTGCCGAATGAGCCAATCAACACGTTTCCCGCCCTTCGTCAGGGGAGAGTCGTCTCTCCCTGCCAGCAGCTAATTCTGCCTTTTAGGTGACCAAGATAGACGTTGGCTCTCCATTCTCCAGCAGTGTCATGCTTCAGCCAACCTCTCGCCTCCCCCATTATTCCCACTCGTGTACTTTTTGGCTTTGCCCTCCATCTCTATTCCTTCAAGTTCAGGAAGAGGCAAATCATTATTCAGAAAGTTTCAGCTTTCTGTTCAGCTCAGCTATTTTATCCTTTTCAGATTGGAAAAAAAAATTATAACTTACACTTGAGGCTTATCACAGAAAACATCCAATGATCTAAAAAGAAAACCGCATTAGGCTTAGCTTATCGTTATGATGTTGTAGCCTATGTAATAACCTAGAGAGAAGTGTCGTTTTTACGATCACAGTGACAAGTAGCTATATGTAGTAGTGGAAGGAGGGAAACGCGTTGTTGCCTGGAGTATTTCTATTATATTAATTTCTATGATTGTCTCTATGCCGACATACTAAAAGGTTTAGGGTAAGATTAGGGTAAATCCCCCCTGTTAAAAAACAACAAGTCACCAACTGACAGTTACAGAGCTTCAGTTACAAACCCAGTTGAACTTCTTCTTCTATTAAGTAGAATGTATGTATTTCTATTTAACTATCAATTTATGCATTTGACCGATCCTCTGCCTTGCCTACCTCACTTTCATATATTTGTTCTGCTTGCAATTTGTGTTATTAAGAGATTTGAGGGTGGACGAAATCACCAACCAGATAAGTTAATGTGGCTTGTGCTCCTTTAACATGGGATGTGATTGGCAAAGTAGAGGGGCGAGAGATGGTCAACAGAGAATGGACAGAAAGAAGTAGACTCCTAATCACCTGAATGATGGCGGCAGTGTGTTTGTGTTTGTGTGTGGGTGCATGCACAGCCCAGCCAATGGGGGGCTATTTCAGCTAGTGGCATTAATGGTGTGCGTGTGTTTGGCTTAATTACCCTAATCATGATGACTGTAGGTAACTCCATATGAAAGCCACTTTGTGTGAGTCTGAGTGGGTGCCTGTAGCTTTTTATACACTGTACTCTCACTGTGTTGTGACCTCAATACAATACAATAGAGTGGCACTCGTGTCAGATTTTCCCACTGCTGAAGAACACACACAAACACATACAGTTATGCACCACGCATGCATACGCAGTGGTCTTGACATCAGTGACAGACCAGTTAATTGCTCATTATTGTCATGCACACACACTTGATAGGCACACTTTACACAGAGCCTTATTTTCTGTCTGTCTGCCTTCATGAAGCTCAGTATCCCCGTGACCAGATTCAGCAGTGTTAACCACCCAGCACATGGCCAAGCTGTTTGTTCCTTCAGTGAGGCTGTTCACGTTGGGGGAGTGTTAAAATATTGCTCACATGTGAAATGGCCAGAGATTAGGTACAAATACAGATTTTAATTCTAGAGACAGGAGCAGAGTTCATCACTTTAATGTAAGTAGTGAGAAACAAGTAAAACAAACAAGGGTACCAAACAAGGTAGGGCCTAAGTATGTCGAACTACAGGTTGCTATTAAACTCTTGGTGGATATTCGCAATGCTCAGAAGATGAACTCTTTTGTTTTCAGTGACTCTTGACCTTTTTCTCTCACACCATCATAGTCACAACATTTTTATCTGCAGATAAGAAATATTAGTGTTACGCAAACAGTCAGATGGGCAGATTGCCATTACATTACAAGCACCACCGTTAGGCCAAAATATGGACTCTGCATGTACAAAATGTCAAGTGTCAGTCATGATTCCAAGGTGATAAACTTTTATGGTTCATGATCTCTTTGCCTTTACTGTAAAACCAACCACAGGACAAAAACTGAAAAAAACTCATCCGAATGTTGTTCAGTATGTGCAACAATTTCCTCTGGTTTAGTGTGATGAACATTCCAGCCTTAAGGGACCATTAGTGGGATGTTACTTCTTGGTATTTACAGTCATGACTGCCTGCAGATGTGAGGTTTCGTATTAAAATGTTCTGAAGCTTCAATTCTTCAAGATTTTGTTTCCTGTGATTCACATTTTATTGTATTTCACAAAGATATGAAACTGTGCTTCGTCAACAGAGGTGAATTATTTAGGTTTTTTTTAATTTCCGACTTCTGATCTTAGGAAAATCTTTTGTTGCATCTTTAATCTCTTCACATTACTTTCACACTCAGTATTATTTCTGGTTTTCAAATGTACAAGATCCCTTTTTGTAACAACCCAGAAACTCCACTGACTTTTTTGCATCAATGAGCCATCGGCTAAAGAATATTGACAATACTGTATTAGAATATACACATCATATACATAAACAAACAAGAGCAACTGCCAATTTCTTTAATTTATTTGATCAGCTGAAGAAACATTTTGGTTCTTCTATTCTTCTATAGCAATTATCTCTCATGCATATTTTACAAATTCCTCACTTTTTTGTCACTGCCAATTTAAATCACAGTCCAGATTTGGATCTCCAAAATATTAGCAATTCCGAAAGCGGTTCACAAAATCATGAGATACACCTTCTGGCCTTTAGACGGGTAGTTAAATATTTGTCCTGCGTAATCAGTTGGCCAAGTTCTTCCCCTAACATTTGCTGTGTCTCTCATTCTGACGAGATGTCACAAGCCTGAAGGTTCGAATGGGTCTTATGGGATTTATTGAACTCGTGACTCCCTGTCTGACGTTCACTGCTGGCCACTCCAACAGCAACTTTTCTAAATTATCCTACACATGCGGGTGTAAGCCCAGTTTCACACAAATGGACACGTTTTGTCCTGTGTACATGGAAAAACTGAAAGACGATGTACGATAAATTCTATGTATTATATCAGTATCATAAAAGTTGTTTACTGTTGTCTTTGGTGTTTCTCTATCTTTATCCAATATACAAAGAGGATATATTCCTCAAGTTTTTCTCCTCTCCTTGAGATTCATTTTTGTAAAGCCACTGTTAGAATGCAGAAACAACTCATGTACACTGATACATGTTTGAAATAACACAGTCAACACTGAAGTTTTTTATTAATGTGCCAGTTGTTATTAGTTCAGCTTTTTATGCGGATTGACAGATCAGAGGGGAACCATGAGACTGCAGTGTGACATGCATGGACGTGGATGAAATTCAGACAATGGGCTGAAATTTGAATATCATTTGTCTTCACTGTACTGCCTCTACTAACACACTGCTGTATTGTATTGTTCTCAGATCAGCAGTGGTAGCTATTTCTATCCAGCCTATGTTCATCCTTGTTCACTGTTGTTCGCTTTACTTTGTGTACTCTGTTCTATTTCTGGTGTGATTTTTACAGCGGTCTGGTTGCCTATTTGAAAGGCGGTGTGTAAACTAAATGAAGGAAGCAAACAAACAAGATAAATCTGTGAATTTTGTACAAACTGTAGGAACAAATTACTGTTTTTCTACTGAGCCTGTTATCTCTATATGTTTCTTTGGTGGAAGGGAGGGAGGGAAGAGCGTGATGGTGAGCGCTGAGGGTGGTGTGGGGCGGGGGCAACGAGGAATGAGATTTTTCTGTAAATGGTCGGGGACTGTGCAATGATTACTTGTAATTATTAAGAGAATCCAGAGTATAGAGGTGGAAAAAATGTCCCTTATGACAAATGAAATAAAGTGTTATATTTGCATGATTTCCTGTATTTTCATCGAGCAGATATTTATTGTTGTGTATACTGAGTATATGTACGTCGCATTAACACTGTTTAATTATGAAAATGAAAAAAATGAGAAAAAAAACTGTCACTTTCTTCTGTGAATATAAATATACAGTTTTCTTAGCTCTTTTATGACTAACTCAGCTGTTGCTGAATGTTTCTTGTTCGATGCACTCTCCGTTATCACACGTTTGTTCCTGTCACGACCCTGCGATATCTGATCTTTCCATTAGCAAATGTGATATCTTGATTAATCCCAAATCATGCAGCAGTCTTTGAAAGTATATTTTTATTCTCAGAGGCACTGCAAAAAGCCCGTTCATCTGAGCTTTCAAATTACACCCTAACAAATCCCCCTTTCAACCTCCTCCCATGAGAGACAGATTTACATTTCTCAATCAAAGCGTCAAATGCCACCACTTCATAGAAAAAAGAACAACAACAAAAAAAACAAAAAACAAAACTCCAAATGCATTATACTAGACCTTTTCTTTTTAAAATGGCTGCCACAGGAGAGGAGCCCTCCCTCGACACCATTCAGCTTCTACATCCTGAATGAAACTGTGGTATACAAATGAGTTTGACAGCGTTTTTGTTTTGTCAGAAGAAACAGCTTGTGATATGAAAGAGGAGGTTTTTATTCCAATATGAGTATAGTGTTTTTGTCCTTAGAGATCATGCGTTTTAAAGTGGGAGGCACACATAGTGCAGTCTGTGCATTGCCTTCGGTAGACAGCAGTCAGCACACTCCTAGTTTTGCAGCACCAAAGCAGAGCTATGATTCTACTAAACCAACAACAGCAACAAAAAGTCAATCGACATCTGTTTGCAATATTTCCACAGGCTTTTTCTCCTGCACTAGTCACTGTGCTGTGCACCGTATTATTCCACAGGGGAGAAGGATGAGTACTTCATACAAGCCACTTCGAAATACTCAAACGATCCTGTTAATTAACAGTGCCTTTATATGTACACAATCAGATCATTAAATCCTCAAACAATAACAATAGTAGATGACTAAAGCTTCATCCAACTTTAAGTGCACCATCAGGACACTAAGAGGTCTGTTGTGTTTTAGTGGAGAGTCTCCTCTAGACGATAAAGAATATAAATGATTAAATAAGTGTGCTCATTAAGGCACAAGCTAAAATCTCTGGTATATGACTAGACACATTTTAAAAATGTAATTACAATGACCAAGCCATGATATTCCTTGTCAACTAACTATGGTCTATCTATCTATCTATCTATCTATCTATCTATCTATCTATCTATCTATCTATCTATCTATCTATCTATCTATCTATCTATCTATCTATCTATCTATCTATCTATCTATCTATCTATCTATCTATCTATCTATCTATCTATCTATCTATCTATCTATCTATCTATCTATCTATCTATCTATCTATCTATCTATCTATCTATCTATCTATCTATCTATCTATCTATCTATCTATCCGGCATCAGATCGTGTATATACAAACAGCAGCAGTGGCCACACGTTCATATAAATAATAATTGGCATTAATGCTGTATCTGGATGGTACAATTCTAAAATAGACAGCTCTGCTGTCATCGTGAATGTTTTTGCTAGTGGGAAGCAGCCTGCGGTGGAAATGACACCGGTGGCCTGCAGCATTAAACAGAGATCGGCTGGTAGATGCGGGTACTTGACTCTGCCCTGCTCCTTGATGGGAACTCATTGTGTTCTGACCTTTAAGTTCCCTCGATATCTCCCTCCATGTCTCTCTCGCTGTTTTCCTCCCTCCTGCTATCTCGCCGTGAGGGCCAGGGACTTGACAGCTGATTTGAAGCACTGCCGTGACACCGGCGTTTTGTTTAATGATTTCTCCCCGCTCCTATCTCCCTTCCTTAACCAAGTCTGTCTTAATATGTTCTGTCTTTCAACTGTGATTCTCTGTCTTCCCACCATTCGCGCTCTCTGTCTCTCTCCCTCTCTCTCTCTCTCCATTTTACTGCCGCCTATCTCCTTTCCTCTCTTCATTGTTTTAATGAGAGTGAGAGTTGCATATCAGTATGCAGACCGTCCATCCCTCTCTCAGCACAAACCTAGTATCTGGGCCACAGATACAATGGCTGCTCAGGGCAATGGGAATAAGGACTGGAGACATGGACAGCTTCTTTTGAGTTTCACATCACTTCCTTACAAAATGGCAGAAACAGAAAGATGTTAAGGAGACAGATAGATAATGGTACAGCCACAGAGCCAATTAGAGCCAAGTATTTCTCCAAAAAATTAGTATCTTTATTTTTTACCATTACCAGCACGCCTAGTATCGCTTTGTTGATTAATTTAGATCACCATCTCATTAAAATACAGAAAAATTGTTTCAGGACACTGCCATAAAGTTCTGTGAATAGAATATGACCCAGGATGTTTTTGCATGGCCTGAGCTGACATGTTACATGATCCCCACATGGGCTCTGAGCTTTTTTGTCCATCTGCTCCATGTGGGCCCCATGTGGGCCATTCTGCCCATATGAGCAGGGTAGACATGGGACCAGGGTATAGGGCACAAGCGGAAGCCTGGGTTTATTTTTTATTTTTTTCTTTGACTTTGGATTTGGACAAATGTTCAGTGCAAACCTTAAATGGGACACGTGTTCTGGTAGACGTGTGAGCAAAACATATGCTACCCAAAGTGACTATACCGCTTGTGATATTGGTAAAATAAATTATTTTTTGTGAATTTTTTAACATTTTTGCTCAAACCAGACAGCACATAGGATTCACATGAGGGATTTGTGTTACTGAATTTGATTTTTGTATAATTAATAATCCTTTGCCATAGTCTCACTTTACAGTATGCCATGTGGTTTAAAAGGATAGAGATTTAAAAAAAATGGATACTGATGTTTTTTTTGTGGCACCATTTTACATAAATTATTCAACACCGAAGATAAAGTGTCCATTAGGGAAGTCCATGGACTTATCAAGACAGAACAGAGACTTCTGTGGAAGTTCTCAATATGATTAAAAAAATCCTTTAGAGGCTGTGTTGATGATTATTTTATTACTTATCAGTTTTGTAGTTTGTGTGTAGAGAATAGAGCTTGGCTTGTACTTACTGTCAGAACTTGACTATTTAATAAGTTCCTGATCCAGCACATTACATTACATATTACATTACATTACATTGCATTTAGCAGACGCTTTTATCCAAAGCGACTTACAGAGGAGGACACCTGTAAGTGCCTTATCTATTTGCACCTCTTTCACTGATGTATCTCTTCCCACCACTCCCTTCCTAACATTTGAGTTTCATGGGGCCCACAAAGTCGAAGTCGAAGTCTAAGACAACTGAATTTGCTGTTTAATCTTTTTAGGATTTTACACTCGTTCAAGGCCCTTCTGTTGCTCAGGATGTCAGGCACTAGACATGCTCATTAGTGTCATTTCCTAACACACTCATCTTACTGCCCACTTCTACTCTGAATTATCTTTGAAGTCCCTATCTGCTTTATACACCAGTCCAGTCACGCTAAATCATGCTGAATGTGGGTACAGTCAGAGCTCTATGCACAAAAAACATGGATTCATTGTTACTAAAATCATCTGAAATTATCACTAAATGTTACATTTTTTCCACCATTTGGAGCTAACTTATTATACAATGAGCCCTTTTCTAAACACACTGAGGGTTTAGTCTTTTCAGGTGTAGTATAAAAGGTATTCACCCTCCAGGTAAACTGTTAAACAGTCTATATTTTGCTGTGTACATGCTGCCTTCTTGGTACAAATAGGTCCTTTAACAGCCTCCTTTAGAGAGCTAACAACACCCCTAAGAGGGACAGGGAGGCAGACAACTCCAATCTTGTATCTCTACACTGTCATCATCGCACTACCTTGTGACAAATATAGTGCCCAAGACTTGGTTTGCACAGCAGGGGGCCAGACAGAGCACGTTTATCACTGTGACAGTTTCTATAAAAGGACCTGCCATTTATTTTCCATTAGGGGCTGTGTTCTCTGTCTTTTAATTTAGTGCATTGACCTGTTTGACCATAAGGAATTCTTCAAGGAATCAGCCATGCCAACCGATTGCAGGATGGCATTCAATCTCCAAATTAACACCTTGTTCAGTCTTATTGATGTAACAAATTACCATATAGCAACACAGTCACCACCAAGTCATTTTATTTCACCTGACAAGAAGGAAAATACAGTGTGATAAACAAACAATCACTCAATGCTAACAGACGCAAATGCTCATCACATCAGAAATTTGTTTGATTAGTTTTATGCTCATTCATTTTCTGCTGCCTTTCCTCAACAGTAATCATTTCCAAACAGCTTAATTTCTCGCAGCCATAATTATAATAATCGTCCTCCTTACAATTTCAGTACAAAAAGATCTACTTCTATATTTGCAATAAATGTTTATCAAGAAAAGCCTCCTCTTTGTGCCCAGGTATAATTTTATGAAGCGCTGTAAATGCGCTGAGAATGTTACTGTGGCAGCGCGAAAGATAATATGTGGCCCTATTACATGTTGATTATTCGTCCATTAAAGGCCAAGCGTTGTTTTATTTGATGATATATACAGGCACATCACCAGGCTGGCTCCATTAAAGTGAACCATGTCAGTCTCATTTTATGGGAAGTGCATACCTGTTCATTTACAATGCTGTCTCAGCAGCTATAAAGCCAGATACTGAAACATTTAATGTGGCCATCCATCCGCAATGACCATACACACAAGGCTGCTTCCTGAAAATTCCATCCACCGTGAAAATAGGCAAATACGAAGTGTGTCGTTTCAAAATCCATCTCAGGAAATAAGCTCCATTTTCTTTTACTTGGCCAGTTATCAGTATGAAAATGAATAATTTCTGCATTGTATAGAGGTTTTATATTTCACAGTTTAAGACCTTAGCCTAGAAAGTGCTCACAGAGGGTGAAATACATGGAAAATATTGGGTTCCACATGAGATATTGAGCTTGAATTTTGAACATTTGAGACTGGGCTCAAAACTATGCTCAGTGACAATGCTATTTAATTTAAACCTACATTTTTTAAATACATTTATTTTTTTTTTAATTCATTTTATGACTTATAAGATACCCCCAGCCAAAAGAGAGACAGAGAGATTAAACAATGAGCCCCAGTCAAACCAGGCCCCTGGCAAGGCTCCAAAGACAAAAACATGGTGCTCTGTTCAATATTGAGATGTTTGGCTATTTTTCATTCAATAGCATATCTTAGAGCACTCACATTCACATTTAATCATTAGATTTGATAGTTTTGATTTTACTTCTTATTTACTACTTGCTACTTTAGTAAAAGAACATTTCTTCCACCTGTGGTCTAAATATGTATTAAGTTACTGTACTGTCCTTACTTACCAGAGGACAATTTTTGGAACAGGTGGTTGTCTGGCTGTGCTGGGTCGGTAGCAAACCTCTGTGCCCCGTTTCATTACCCTGACCATGATGCAGTGCTCTAATTGACAGCAGCTGACAGGTAATAACTGCCCGGCGACGTGGACAACAGCAGTGCTCGTCCTTGGAGTGACAAGAGGCAGAGGAGAGGAGATGCAGGACTTAGTCTGAACACACAAAACTACAGATAAAAGTTTCTTTTATTATTAAAATACTGTATGTACAGCATGTTACATCCCCATCAACATACTGTGCTGGACAAGTAAAACCATTTAATATGTAACTTTGTTCCTTTCGCTCCAAATCTCCAGCAAGATCTGAAATCCTGTCTTCTACAGAAAAGATGTTCAACCTTGCTGCATAATATTTGCAGCCTTCAACATGCATGTCTTCACAGACTAACCCTGAGAGTATGGCTTTGATGCTGATGCTGTTTCACTAGCAGTGATGTAGCTATCGTTCACAGCTGCATCGCTGATCTCTGAGCTGTGACTAAAGACAGACTGCTGTTTATTTTAGACCTGCCAACAATTCATTTATCTTCTCCGTTCTCAGTTGTCCTTGCAATTTTTTTTGTATTTTTTATTAGTTTGATCTTGGTGCCAAATAATGCCACTTTAAAGGTGTTGTTAACCCAACCAGCACACTGGCTTCCCAATTACCTTGGTGATTAAATAGGAGCTGTCAAAATGTAGAAAAGTGGAAATAGATTAGTTGGTGTTTTTTATAAAAAAATTAGGATTGTACTGGGCTGCAGATGTTTTAACCCTATTAGGGAGTGTGTGTGTGTATTTTAGTTTTTTGCATATCTCGCGTACTTCCCCTATCTAGCATGTGTTTGCTGAAGCTGGCAGGGAAAGGTAATTAAAAATTGTTCAAGGACAAGAGAGACGGGTTAAGGAAAGTATCATTTTAGACAAGAAACATAATGCTCATTACTAAGGGGAAAACCAAAAAAGGAAATTGTTAGTGGGTAGATGTCCGAGACAGCTGAGAAAGAACTGTATAAGAACCGACTGACAGAGCTGCTCAGGGAGCCTTTTCTTTGTAACCCTCTTGTGTGTTGCACTGTTAAACGCTCCTTCTTGTACAAGAAAAATAAATTCAACTTAAACTTTGATACTTTGAATCCAGTCCTCCCTATTCAAAGGTAGCAGTGTTTCTAAGAAGAAGTCATTTTTTCTGTGTTCACCTTTCACCTTTCTGACAAAGACATTTTCTATCAGTGGCTACTGCATAAACACGTGCAGATGCTTGACAGTGTTATGTCACAAAGCCAATATGAAATCACCTGGGATCTATAAAAGTAAATCTAGCATAGGGCATCTCTTATCAGGACAGAGCAACCCCAATGAACAAATCAGGAATAGCATTACAGTTGATTGAAACACTGAAAATAATGTCTTTAATTTTCAAAATCATCTAGTTAGACAGATTGGATCCTTTGGCAGGCTGTTTGTTTGACACCACTATTTTAGTCCATGGTTCTTTGTGGAGAAATTGCTGAAATCAAAGGTCAATGGTGAGGTCAGGAGGGAAGGAAGTGTTCAGGAGCCTCTGATGTCTTATGCTGTAGTATTTTCCGATGCTTGGCCAAGGAGAATTAGAGACACTCTCAAAGTGCATCAGAAGTTCCTAAGTTCCTCACATCTCTCCCAACTCATGCTGGTGGTCAGACTACAGATAACACCACAAATACAATACGCCCAGAGATATCAAAGAGAATGTTTTTATCTTAGTGTTACTGTCAGCACTTTCTAGTCTGGAGCAACTATTGTCTATTTATGTTAATGAAACGCTGACAGCAAGCATCTATTATGCCTGTGAAGAAAACATCAGGTTCCTTCAACCCTGGTCACCACAACGTTGAGGTAGTGCCATGACTAATAAAGCCAGCTATGTTTAGGTTGTCTTGTGTCAATGTTGTCTTGTCATTTCCTGTTTTATTTTGAAAGGTAAATCTCCTCTCGTTTCAGGTCACTTGCCCTTCCTCATGTGTGACCGGTCTGATTGTCTTCCCCGCCCTGATTGTTTCCACCTGTGTATATATTGTCTGTGTCTCCCTTTGTCTGTTGCCAGTTCATCTTATCCTTTGTGCCAGTGAACCAGCGCCTTTCCATAGCCTTGTCTAAGTCCTTGTCTCATGCTCGTGTATTATCAGGTTTTGTATTTTGCTTTGATACTTTTGTCTAGCCTTTATATTTTATAGATTTTCCCTCGTAAGAGTGTTTTTTTTCTGTTTATTATCATTTCCCCTGATTTTGTTACTAGGTTTTCCCTCTCTTGAGTGGTTGTTGTTTGTGAGTATTTAGTGTTTTCCTCCGAGTGAGTGATTTTCTGTTGAACTTTGATAACAAAAGATTTGTTCATTTTGTACTTTGTCTCCCGAGTCGTGCATTTGGGCCCAAGCCATTGTTCCTGTCATGACAGGTAGGCTGGCACCTGCTGTTCTCAAGCAAAGCCAAACAACTACTACTGTCAAGGCCCACACGTGACCCCGTGTAACCGTAAGGATAGAAAATTCCATAACAACAGTGCGCTTCTAGTTTCATAGGAGCAGTTCAAATTCTAAAACGCTACTGGTGGGATATAAAACTGTGTGGAGGATGAACCAAAGCAAAGGGATTAGGATGAATTGGAACACACTCTGGCTGTAGGCCAGATCTTATTAACCAACATCATTGTTGGACCTCACTTATGCTCTTATGGCTAAATGGTCGTAAATCTCTGCAGCCAAGTTTCAAAATCTGGTGGACTGCCTTCTGAGAAGAGTTGACGATTTTGTATTTCACTTATGGATCCGATTGTCTCTGCTTGTGCATATTTATTCAATATGACGTGCATACACTTTAGTATCTTCACACCAGTAAAAATGATATTTTGATACACATACAGTACACACGCCTAAATCCTACACTCACACAAAACGCACCTGGCAATTCATTACTTATTGATAAAGCTATTGAGCTGGCTGTGCAATCAATTTTGCACCCAAACGCTGCACATCCCCATGCTGCATGCGCACACACTCTGCACTCACAGACCAGGGATTAATCAGAACTTTGACCCAAACACTAATTGCAGACCCAGCACTATTTCCTGCTGATTTGTTATCTCTTTATTGTGCAAAGTCTGTTCTTTTTGCTCTGGAACAAGACTTCCCATGCTGAGAGAGTGTGTGTAATGAGAGTAATACCAATCAGGGGAAATTAGTTTGGAGTACACGCTCCCATCTTTCACTTCACTTGACTTCCCTTTACTTGTCTCCTCTTATCTCTCCTTTTATTATCTTCACCCTTTACTCTCAAAGTCTTCTTCATCCTGACTCCACTTTACCTAAAATTTCCTCTGCTTTCTCTCATCTCCTGGCCACCTCTGACTGCTTTGCCTCTTGTCTCTTAACATTAAGTGTGTTTCATAGAGGTAATTCTGTATATGGAGCATCTTATGTAATAAAAATCCCCTTGTGTCCCATTGTTCAAGATGTTTTGGTTGGTTTGGTTAATGTTCAAGATGTTAAGATAGTGTAATACAAAGATCAATGACTGATATGCGCTACATGTATGGAAAGGTTTGTGACTGTTGATCTTCTCTTGCCAAAATGATGGGCATTGGTCTGCTGCGACCATAGCTTTCACTCTTAAGAAAAAAATGTACACTTAATGTAGACACCTGGATATAACTGTGCTGCTCTAACAGCCCCCAATCTTCTGGGAAGGCTGTCCATCAAATTTTAGAACCAAGCTACGGGATTTGCTCTTGTTTTGCAAGATCATAAGGGTCCAACACTGATGCTGGGTAAATGTCCATTCCAGTTTATCCTGTGCTTTCAGAAGGATAGTTTGTATTTTTTAAATTTTTATGGATCATTGTAACTAATATTGTTGTGTTATTCATAGACTTAATGGTGTATGGACGGTGAATTGTTTGGATTTTGAGGCATGTGTTACAGAAATGACTGAATTTATTTATTATTATTAAGTTTTTTTCTTTTCCACCAACATTTTCGTTTCCATAGTTCAGAATACAATAAGAATAACTTTGGGACAAAGGCCAAAACAGATAGGAAAATAACACATACATAATATCTGTTATGCTTTTGTGCTGACAAAGAAGAATACTCCCTGCATATTTCAAAACTTGGACAAGCTGGAAGTTTTCTAACAGCCTCGCTGGTAAAAGAAACCTTTGCTTAGAAGGCAAGCAGGGAAATATTCTGACTTGGGATGTTTTAGTTTCTATATTCAAAAATACACTCTGGAACAGTTTGACAATGTTTTTCATGCCCCAAATGTACACCCTCCTGTGGCATCTTTTTTTTTTCTCCTTACAAAATATGCTGTCACTGTTTATATCTTTAGAATCTCTTTTCCTCATTGCAGAAGTAGTACTGCATTAAAACCTTTTGAATGAATAACATTTTTCATTTTATTAGAAGTGAATGAATGTAGTTTCACTTTGTAACAGTGTGACAGCTGCAGTCTATTGAAGACAGATTGGAAAGAGGAGCATGTTTCCCCCTTTTACTGTATCTCACACAGATTACAAGGCATTAACTACACTATTAGTGATTGCTAATAGCGAACATGGCACTTTAATTTCCTGTCAATCAAATTGTGGACATGTCTCATCTTTTAAAAGATAAAAGTAAAAAAAAAAAAAATAACTATCATACTTTTCTCTTTCAATGGTGTTCAGGGCGAGGGATTCCTAGATAACATTTTTGTAGCTACAATGGAGTTTTTTAAGTGAGACCTAACCTTTTTGAGCATCAAACACTTAAACCTCTCTAGGCCTAAAAAACACACTTTAGTCAGCTGGATTTTCTGTCATATTGCCAAGTTTTTAAAAAGAAACATACAGAAAAAGGAACAAACATCCTTGGGAACTTTTTAAAGTTTTGTATGATAATCAACTTGTGCATCAAGATGCTCAGTACTGTATGGTTTTTGCAGTTTTTAAAAGTGGTTTTGGCATCACATGATCAGATCAGTGGGAAGTGCGAAACATTTTCTGGTCAGACCAAGGCAGTAGCTAAGGGCAGTAGAACAGTCGTAAGAACAGTCTTTCTACCAAATACAATAAATTTAGTTCTGTACTATTTTTATTTTTATTTTATTTATTAAGTAGTAATAGAGTGGAGTATACAACTAAACATATAGATTCCCTCTAAGCTGCACAAATGTTGGTGACAGAAACAAATAAAAATTGAAAATAAAAGTGGCTCTAAGCAGCTCCCCTGTGGAACATGACAAGATATGTTTTGCTGTCAGAAAAATAAATAAATAAAATAAAAATATAGTGGTCAATGGTATCAAAAGCTGTAAAAATCCAAGAGCACAGCCCTGACTAATATCCTGTCATCTTTTGTGAGTAGCCCATTTCTACTAAAATAATTAAATATATACTGCAGGCAAAAAGCAGCAAGTAGACTGCACACATTTTTAAAAGAATTGTCTCATTTAAAATATGCAATAACCATACGTTCTACATTTGTGTCTGTTGTAATTAGGTACTAACACTCGGCATCTACACAATGTCATCAAAGAGAGCTTAAGTAAAACACATGTCCCCAACTAAAGGAAATCATGTAGATCATGCACCATTCTCATCTTTAAAATGACAAGAGTTGAAATTACATGCAATTCACAATCAAATTATTATCCAGTAGCAGGAAGAGAGAACGGATATCAAATCCACATTTGCATCAGTAAAAAAATTACACAAGCAAACAGCCATCTCCTCCTCTGTGCAGCAAACGTTCTCCATTATGCTAATATGGATCAAACTATTTAACACTGATTAGGAATTCATTATGCACACATAAGTTAGAATGGAGATGGTGATACTCAAAAATACAAACGTGCAACAGCACAGCAATGTGTGTTTTCATGTCTTATGTGAAGAAACGTGTAAATATGATGGCAATCTTCTCTCTGATGGAAGCAGCAACAGAAGCGGGTGATAATGTCTAGCAGAGAGTGTGTATGTGAGAATTCTTGTGCAGTCATGAGTGTGTGTTGTGTGATGTCAGGGTGCCAATGTGTTTGTGTGCTAATAAGCTTGTCCACCAAAGCTGTCAGATCTCTCTAAGGTCGTGTCCTTTCATCTCTCTGTTCTCCTCCTTCTTTCTTCCCACACTCCTTGATCAAGTTTTGCATTTTAATTAGATTTTTCCAGGGTAGATAGCGTGATTGTAATGTTTATTACTTCCTTCAAGTTGAGTGTATTTCCATCTGAATCTACCATCTGTCACTTTCCAGTGTAATTTTGTCCACCCCACATTGCCTACCTACATTGTATCTATGTGGGTACACTAAATAACAGACTTGCCTTCATGTATAATGCAAAGCAGTTCAGCCATACTACAGACTACATTAACCAAAATAACAGTATAGTTGAAAACATCTCTCTAACACACTTTAATCAAGAACTGAACAGTACAACCTTCATTGAGAAAGAAATTATTGCAGTACCGTTATTGCTGCTTAGTATTAATTCCACCAGGTAATGCCACTCTGTGTTCCAGGTAGGTGTACCAAACAAACTGGCAAATGTATTTTAAGAAATAAATTGGGTAAAATTATGTAGCTAAAGTTTTAATTGCATCCAATTTGGATCCATATATCCTTCATGCTGGACCATCAATAGCCAAAAGTGCAAGCCACCCACTGGTGTATACTCCAGAGAAAAAGTTTCAAAAACATTTTAGCTACTGCCTCAGCAGTTTTGTCCTGCAACCTGTTCAATCCAGCATTCCTCTCCAGGACCAATTATCTCAAACTTGTCTGCTCACGTACTGGTGAGCTAGCAGACTTTGCAAACATTGTCAGATGGACATATTAGATATATTGGATATTTTAACATTCCCTGTAACGATCAACCAATTAGCCAGGACCCCATGGTATTCAGTAGGCTAAATTAACAATAACAGTGACCAATATAATAATTCACTGCTTTCATCAATAATATTCCCGTTTACACGGCCTCTCTTTTCCTTTTTCTTGATCTGTCCAGTTGTGCTTGTGACTCTCAGTTTCAGTCACTGTGTCTATTCACTTTTATACTCTGAGGCGTTCATCTCACTTATCCACCTATTTCCCCCTTTAATTATTTGTTCTTCTTCTCTGCTTCATTGTCTTGTTTTCTCTTTACTGTTTCATCTCTCCTTTTCTCCTTTTACATCTTTCTCTCTACCTGTCTCGTACATCTGCATATCCATCTCTATTATTTTTATTTTATATCAGACTCTTTTTGCTTTGCCTTTCTTCTTCTTGCCTGAACTAACATTCCACATTTCATTTACTATCTTGTTCAATTGATCTTATTTCATCACATGAGAAAGTTGTTTGTTGTACAGTATTCTATAATTATTTAATATTGCATTACCTTTTGAAACACGATACGACAAACGATACAAAATTAATTTTGTGACATGTTTGAAGTCGTTATTGACGCTGCTGAAAAGAAGGATGAAGGTGATTGGATAGGATGACTGGTGGCCACATACAAATTTGAACGCCTGTACTGAATGGCTTCGTCTCTGTGAACAAATCTTTTTGGCATTTATTATTCTGCAGATCAGTGCTATGATTGGGCTGCTAGCCAGGTGGAAGCTCTGAGCTTCTGACTTTCTTAATCATGTTTGCCATATAGCTGTTTGTGGCTCATATAATTCTGCTATGAATACTTGCATCCTCTGCATACAGGAAGTTGTTTTGCTGATCACAAAGCAGTTCTCAACTCCAGCAGAGGTGATGCCCTTAGGCAGACATAGGTTCCTGTAGGTGTAGATTTTCCTCTCTGAAGGTTTTTCTCGAACTATGGATATCTGAATATATAGGGGCGAATGTTAGATGTAAAAAATGCAACCGCAGGCTGCAGCGTAGCAGAGAAAGGTCATGGGTATTGTATGAGTGATAGAAACGCCATGCTGCATGTCAAATACATGGAAGTAAGGGTGATTCATGTTGGTCCAGCTAAGCTAGAGAGAAGAACTTCTGACTAGTGGTTACTATGCATCCATTTGAAGTCCTTATAAAGCTGTTGCACACCACTAACACAACTAACCCAGAATTCTGATACAAAGATGTGATTCCAGTTCTACACATATTTTTTAAAAATATATTTATGAGTGAAACAAATACGCAAAAACAAATCAAAACAATTTAGTTCACATAATCACGATCGAAAAGGGATCTTTATTATGTACCTGTCATTTACTTACCGTAGTTTCCAGACTATAGAGTGCACCTGAATATAAGCCGCACCTACTAATTTTAAATTATTTTTTTTACATATATAAACTGAGATATTTACCGGATACACAGAAAGATTTTGTACCCTAAATGTTTATTTATATTGTCTTTTGGCATTGAATGAGTTCTTCCCGCTGCCGTCTCCAGTGTATCACCATGGAGTCATTAACGCCAAGCTTACATGCAGCAGCTCTGTTTCCATCCTGGATAGCCAGATCAATGGCCTTTACCTTAAAAGCTGCATCATACCATTCTTTGTGTGCTTTCCATGATGAATATGATGTTAATAATTTGTTGTGCGTGTTGTGTTGCATGTGGTAAATCAAAACTAGTGTGTTTTTCTTTGCACTGACTTCCCCTGTCTGTCTCGCTTTTGCACTTCCCTGGCGGCAGAAGAAAAATCAATAGAAAAGCTGCTTCTTTGTATAAGCTGCATGGTTCAAAGCGTGGGAAAAAGGTAGCGGCTTATAGTCCGGAAAATACGCTACTTGGTTCAGGCAGCCATATCTCTCAGATATGAGTTAATATCTTAAATCCTAAGATTTTTTTATTACTTTGCATTGCTAGATGTTTGACTTTTTGTTTTTTTGTTTTTTTGTTTTTACAAACCATTGCCCTGATTGCCCTGGACAGTCAGCACACAACCAGTCTGAGGTGGTTTTATATGGGTATTCTGTTCAGGAAGGTGATACCAAATGACTTAGTTAATGTCATAAATATTGCCTAATGACACAATGCATGATCCAAAAGTAAACATAGTAAATTTGAGCCAGCTCTCCCTTCTAAATGTAGATTGGCTAAATCTACTAAATCTAGCCTGAATCACGAGTGTTAGGTGTTGGTAAGGGCTTGTACGAAATGCAGTTAAACAGGCCTGTGTTTTGATTTTTTTAAATATCATTTCGGAAATACACAAAGTGCTGTTTTTTATTTATTTATTTATTTATTTATTTATTTATTTATTTATTTATTTATTTATTTATATCCACAAGCCAAACGGATTAGCATACTTATGAATTTTCTGGTCACAAATTATACAAATTGGCCCTTTCGGAGATATAAACCGCGTGGTATGTAAAACCGTACAAAGGAAATATGAAGGCGCTGCTTCACTGCCTGATTATCTCCAATAGAAGCATAGTTGGAAAACATCTGGTCTGGATCTGTGTGGATTTTTTTTTAACATCTTACAGTGTAAATATATCAATTTTTATGAGCCGGTCAAAAACAATCCTTTCACCTCTTCCTCCTCTCTCCTACCTGCTACATTTTCAGAGGATGAGTCACAGTGCGACAGTCAAGTTATAGATATAGAAGTGAATATTAGAAGATTAGGATGTGATACCCAGCAGCGATAACCTTATAATAAGAGGAACAATCCATATCAGAGCCATGAGCTAAATGAGCTCAATGCACTGAATCAAAGGCTAAAGGGCAGTGAAGCGCCAACCTCATTTAATAAAGTCATATGATATCTGTATTGACCGTTGAGACCTTGGGTTTGTGATAGTACTACTGCTCAAGGACTGTGATATTTGAAATTCAAGGCAGGTTGTCTTGTGAAAATTAAACAAAGAAAAGCCATAAAATATCGTACCACTGTAGATAATGAAACTGATAATGAGACACTGTGACCCTATTAAGATAATATATGAGCTTTTTAAATGTCAGCAGCATAATGTAAATTTTAACATAATCTTGTACAGTATTAGGATGGTAATGGAAAATATGATATTAAATTAAAGGTCTTGATAACGTCATATTTAAATGCTGTATATATAATATAGAAAATCAATATTTAAATAGAAAATACAGTATTGTATCTATATATTACAGTAAATACAGTACAATACAAGAAGATAATAAGTAATGTGACAGAGGCAGGGTCTAGATTTTGAAATTGTATTATGGATAAAAAGGTGTTTGAAAAGAATAGGCTGTAGATCATTCAGATCACCTTATTTCCTTTTTTTTTTAATCAACATTTTTTATTTTAACAGAAATTGAACATGTCAGCTCACTGTTTTGGTTTTCTGGGCTTTGTGGTTTTGATTCATTTTTAACCCTGTGTTCAGAATCATTTTCTGGAAAAAAGAAAAGAAATTGTGAGTGAAACATGACTCCCGATGAATACTTATGTATTAAAACAAACAAAAAACAAACAGTTTACCTACATGCTCTGATATTTTTGCAAAGAGTATAGCAGTTTCACGACAAACTGTTCAGAGATGAGACCTTGTGCAAGCAGAACAGAGGGTAGCCAAGTTTAAATAATCCATGCTGCTTGCCAATGTGTAGTTCTGAGTCACCCACCAAACTGTAGAAATGCCCCTTAACAACAGGGATTCATCTCACTCTAAACATACATTAGCTGCCACATGTATGAATAATGGAGGTAGAAAATTAACAATGTGCAAACAAGGAAAGTGAATAACATACACAGAAATCCTGACTAGGCATGGTATTTGATGTAAAATCCAAAGTGCATACAGTTTTACCATAATAGAATAGTTTGAACTTATACATATAAATCTTACATCTTAATGCACCCTATGTAATAAATGTGGACTCACACATCATTGACAGTCTAATAAAAGGACTATAACTGAGGAGAAATATGGACTGTCTTCTCTTGAGGGCCCAGTGTACTCTGTCAGAACTTCTTATTTGATGGTCAAATAGATTTGGCTTTAATATACCTCCCTCCTCTCCAATGTTGAATTTGAGAGTCTGACTATTTCTACGATTTTCTGAAAACCGATGATCCAATATTTCATGGTCCGCGGAACGCATCTGAACAAGGGGGACGGGGGGGCATAATTTCAAGTCACAAGTAGTGTGACGTCTACCGTACACACATGATGAACACGCACACATAATCCCACTCTAACATTCACACACAGACCAAGCTTCTTTACACATAAATGCACAGATGAAAAACTATAGCAAACAACAAAGTACACCCAGTCCAGTCCAAGACTAAAACTCATGTTGCTGCCATGAATCGAAATCAACATAGTCATTATCGTCACAAGTCAACACTCATATCAGACTGATGTGCAGAGCCGCACGCATACACACACACACACACACATGCAAACACCTAACAACAAAACAAGTGCAGCTGCACGGTTAAATGAAAAGTAAGCAATACAACAGGCCTACGTCTGGTTCTGGTTCTTTCTGTGTATGTTCCCTACACATCTGTATGGGTTTCCTCTGAGTCCAAAAAAATGCAAGGCTGGTTGGGTAGGTTAGACTGCCTGTGGATGTGAATGTGAGTTTCATAGGTTTTTTTAGTACCACGATAGACTGTCACCTTCCTGGAGAACGGGCTTTAGTTACAAAAGCACAATTTTTCAAGTAGTGAAGAGGTAAAGTCCCCATGAAGTCACATGTGTCAAAGTGTTTAAGTGTTACGGGGCTTACACTTGTGTAGTCAACAAATGACCCTCTGAGAGAGTTAATGTCTAACACTACATTAAAGTGTTTAGAAAAACTAACACTGGAAGTGAAAAATGACATGAAATTTGGTACCAGCACTCCGAAAAGAGTTCCAAACAGACACTTAAAAAAATCTGAAATCAACTCCTACAGTGTAAAGTTGGGTATGCTGATTCCACTGTGTGGTATTGCTTCATCGTAGTAGGAAGGGAAGGGGGAGGGTAACATGCAACCCTATTGCTGTGAACAGTAATTAATACGTATATACAACAAGTCGCTCTGGAGCTGCTTGTACACATGTAAACATGTGGGAAGTAATAAGCACCGTGTTATCGTCCGTGGGATTTTAAAAGAGTGTCCCAAAATAGCACCCAGAGTTCTACAAGTGTAGCTGCAATAATTAACAGCAGGAACACGTTTGACCACTCGACAATATGCAATGCGTTTTATAATCTCACATCTCCTGTATTTGATCATCTATCAAAGAGGAGGGGGCGTTGTGCATGAGGATGCTGGTATGTCTGCTGATTATTGGGTGTCTGGTAGGCTAATAATGGGAGTGGCTAAATAGTGATGGATGAATAGGTAATAAAATCTTGCATCAATTATTAATGGACTCCCTTGTTATAAATCACCTGTGAGGTTTGTGTGTGTGTGTGTGTGCTGAGGGAGGGCTCTCTTCATGAATAATGAACATTCAATTCTCACCTCGACCAGGGATTTCACACCTTTCATGTGTGTGTGTGTGTGTGTGTGTGTGTGTGTGTGTGTGTGTGAGACGATCAGATAAAAAATGGGCAGTGTTGACGTGTGTGTGTGTGTGTGTGTGTGTGTGTGTGTGTGTGTGTGTGTGTGTGTGTGTGTGTGTGTGTGTGTGTGTGTCAGAGAGAGAGAGAGAGAGATTCAGAATGTGCATGTAATAGAGAAGGAATGAGATAGAAAAAAAAATGTGTGAAATGCAAATCAGTCCTGGTTATCAATTGAATGTGTGTGCATATTTAACCATGCGTCACTCTGAAGTATTGCATTATTCAGACGGCGAGTGAGAGGCGGACTGAGCTGCTACCTATATCGCGCTCTTACGATTATGTTTGGATCTGCGTCAGAATGATGGATTCTCAAATAAAGGAGCGTCTTCTCCTCGTTTCAACTTGTTTCTCCTGCCTGTGGAGAGAAAAGTACACCGCTGACTGCCATGTCAGGAGGCCATTAAGGAGTAAACCGCCGCTGTTTGGAGCCTGCCAGAGGATCCAAGAACATAACCATTATGTCATCCACTGACATAAATGTATCTTTTATTCTTTCCTTTTACATGACTTACATTCCTTTCCTCCTACACCTGCTACTTTCTGCCATTTTCTTTGCTTTCCTTCTTGTTTGTTTATAGTCACGTCATTCTCATGTCTGTCTGTAGCAGTATAACGTTGCATGTTGTCTTAATGTACGTTTAACAATTCATAGATTGCTAAATCAATTAATTGTTTGACATTAAATTAAAATAAAAAAATGACTAAAATTTCAAATATTTGCTGGTTACAGCTCAGGTCAAGTGAGGGTTTACCTCTTTTTCTTTTTATTGTATTATTGTAATTTATATAGAATTGGATTTTTGGATGTTGGTTAGACAAGAGAAAGTATTTAAAAAGTCACCTGGAGTACAAAAGCCTAACGGTCCAGTGTGTAGGATTAATGACACCTAGCAGTGACGTTGCAGATTGCAAGTATATAAATACTCTCCCACATCTCACCCTCTGCTTCCAAGAATGTAGGAAAAACACTGATTGCAAAATTCACATATGAAACAAAAGGCCCTGTCTAGAACAGTTTGGGTTTTTTTCTGTTCTGGGCTACTGTAGAAAAATTGCAGTTTAAGATGGCGGACTCCATGAAAGAGGATCTGCTAACTGTAGATATAAAGGGCTCCTTTTTAGACAATAAAAACACAAGAATTCCTATACAATGATGAAAACATACGAATGAATATCGTATTTCATTCCTGCAAAGAAATACCGGAAGTTTAACTAAACAATTAGTTGAAAAAATAAGAATGAAAATAAGATGACAAACTCATAGCACGTATTTCTTCAGCATTTTCCATTGTTCACACTATATCAAATAGAAGAATTTCTTACCTCTCTCAGCCCAGCATTTGAAATTACCTAAATAGTCTGTAATAATAATAATAAAAATGTCTTCCAGTAAAAGTCTGGCAAATCTTGGCTATTTATTTCCAGTGACCCAAGTCAAAAATCCATCTGAAAACACCTTTCATATTCTCGGTTAGATTTGATATGGCGGGGTCATTTTAATCTCCTTCGGGCTGAGCTCTCATGCTTCACACCCCTCATAACTTTTGCACAGCAAGAACACATTAGATGATTGATGATCTTGCAGCAGTAAAAATAATGTGATTCGGTATTGGGAAAAATACACAAAACAAGCACATATACAAAATAAAAGTACTTTAAGGGATTGTGGAAGTTGGTATGTGGTGCCAAGAAAAAATCATGGAAAACTATATTACAATATTTCAGAGCCACTTTGAATGTTTCATCAGTTTCGCAGATATGTTGTGTTACACAGTATCATTCTTACGTTGTCTGGAATACAGTTGTAATATTGTAATAGTCGAGGATAAACATTGCCAGTCTAGAAGAAGAATAAACAAATATATTTCCCAAATCATTTCAAACATGTTATTGAACCACTGATATTTTTTGGAATAGCTGGATACTTTTTCTGCTAATTCTCACTTATTAAACTGTTGCGATCCAGTGGCTCGGAAAAAAGAACATCTGTTATGCAAGGTGAACGATCAACTCCAGATCACACCAAATATTATTTGGGTTTGGATATTAACAGGGGACCTCTGTCTTCACAAAAGTACAAGCTGAGTTATAATTGAAAAATGTTATGCATGAAGATTTGCTGATTTCCCTGATTATGTCACATGCTTTTTCTTTTTTTTTTTTTTTAAATCTCAGAATTACTCCTCTTTCCTCTCTCATCCACTAATAGACATCACGCACAATAATAAATACAGGGGGAAAGGCCATGTGTTTAAAAAGCTAGCCCTCATGGCACCTAAACAACATTGCCTCCTAATTAAAAGAGCCTAATTGAGCAGCTCTTATAGTGCCAGTATGTGGTACACTAACCCAGCAACATCTCTCATGTTCTGCACCCTAATATTACTGGAAAAAGCTAACATACCCTAACCTCATGCATCCACCATTAGCCAGCACATTAACCCCATGCTGAAGGAAATAACTGAGGCAACGCAGCTCGCAGCATTCAGTGACTAAGTGACAATCATGGAACCTAATATAATTAAAAGACCAAGCTTAATTTTGTCTTGTAGTTGTAGTTCTGTAATAAACATGAAGTCGTAGCTTCAGGAAGCAGCTACAGTGTGGAATATTAAACAGCATACTCATTTATTAATGAATGCCAGCATGTCTGCCAAACATGCAAAGGCACCCCCAAGACACCACCGTGACAGAAAGGAAGAGCAGTTAGTCTGTATTTTTCAGATCGAATCTTGCAAGATTGCATCAGTCTTGCAAGAGCTGCTTTAAAGGTAATTCAGTTTTCCTTTAAGCTCTGTGTGTGACAGCTCCCGTTCTTTTAAGGGTAAAAAAAAAATGAGACAGCACGAGGGGGTAATAAAAACACGAAGAATCCAACAGTGTGAATAAATCCTGTAATCTAAAGCTATGAGTCCCTAATCAGTTGGTAAGCAAAATCGTGTCAGTACCACGGGAATTAATTGCAAAATGCTTCAGTCAAAATTCATGCTGCGTAACCTGTACAATGAAAATTATCATTGAGGATTTTCTCAACTACTTAGTGCAACAATATTGGGCCTGTATTCATACAGAGCTTCATAATCAAAGAGAAGAACAACCCCATGGGTATTTCTGCTATAATGAATAATGTACCTTCACTGGCTACCTCTTTGAATAACCTTCCTGCTTTGAACTCAACCCAGCAATATAAATTCATGATACTTTTTAGTTCAAAACAACCAAGCCTAATTGGCTAATAAGCCTGGTCGTCATAGAGAGTCTGTTTGAGGAGCATAGTCACCCACCCAAAAAATCAATGTTCCACAAGGAATTTCACATACTTTTGGCTGAGATCAGATTCTGTGTCTTGTTAAATAATTCATAATTTTACAAGAGAACAAGTAGGATAACCTATTTCCATAGTGCTTACTATACAGCTTTCAACCAGCTTTAATAACTCTTCTGGGATTTAGGTGATGCTGAGTGATAGGTTTGAAAGTTTTCCTATCACTTTCTGAGGAATTACTTTGTACACATACAATACATAATAAAGATAACACATTACAATACGGTATTTTGCACTGAAGGGTTAATCAATCAAACTGGTGATGATTTATTTAATTATATAACTGTTTTTGAAAACTGACGTTCTTTCGTCCAACTCGTCTACTTACGCCAGCTTGGTCAGTGGCTCTATGCTTCAAACTATGACCCTCTACATACCCTAGCAGCAGTTTTACAGTCAAGTTAGCAACAATACATATGCAACATCCGGTTAGAAAATTTGCTGACCAAAAAAATCAAAAAACGAAAAGTGCAAAATCATTACACTCCAACCTGTTCCATACACTTCCATAGTGGAGGCTCCCAAAAGTTGCGCCATCGGTGTGTGTAAACATTAAGCTAGGGTCCATAAAGCACATAGTTTGAATAGGGCGGTCAAGCGGCAGCGACATTTGATGCACTGGGAATAATAACAGGCTGAGAGTCGATAATACTAGTGGAACAGACTGAACGATGCTATATAAATGAATCATTAGGTAATGATTTGTTCAAGTATGTGTGAAAAACAAAACATAAAACAACCTCTGAGCAGCACATATCATAGCTTAATGCAGTTACTAATTACTTCAGGAGCAGTTACCCTTTTTAAGCCTCCTAAAGTAAAGTGGTACATTATACAGAATAGTTAATAAGCAATGGACATGCATTTAATGTTCTTGTTGTGCCATGGGATATGAGGCTTCAACTTGCCACTTTGAAAAGCATTTTTATGTTATTTATTTTGCATGCCTCATCCTTAAAATCTTTCTACATTGATTCTTATTTTCTCTAGATGTTCATCCCACTGATTTAATTTACTTTTATTTAGAATTTAGCCTTAACACACATTTGATGTTTTGAAAGGACTTTTATTTCATATCATTAAAACCAGGCCACGAGCTTATACTCTCATGAACTGCAACATGTCTCTGCCCCCTGCCTCTAATGAGTTGCCCAGTGTAGTCTTTATATTTGTATTCGGGAGCATGGTGTCTGTATGAAGAGTCTATCGATCCCTCTGCAAAGAAACAGAGTGGTGTGGTAGGAGGCCATAAAAGTGTCTTTCGATTCACTCTGTAAATCAATGACACACACATACTGTAGAAGAGAGAGATGCAAACATTTCATGGAAACTAATCATGGTACAAGCAATAGATGCATGGGCAGCGTGTGTGGGTGTGTCTGAACTACAGCTTTACACTGCTGCATTAGCTTGAGGATAATCGATAATGAAAAAAAAAAAAAGATTTGTTCATGTGGATGAAATGGATTTGCCACCACACTGTTGTGCTGTAATGGTTCTTGTAAGTTATACCTTTATGTTGGCCAGTCTGCTGTTTGTAATTGTATGCATGTAAGGTTAAGATGAGTGTGTGTCAGTGTTTTTTTTTCCTCAGTCTGTATATGTGGCCAGTTACATGTACATATCTGTAGAAACGTGTGATTTTCTTTGTGTGTGGGTGCAAACGTGTGTGTATGTATGTTTTCTTATACGCGAGTTGGTGTGTACATGCAGAACAAAGGTAATTGCTTCTCACTTAATCCTCCCTGCATCTATCCATATAGGAACCCAATCCAACAAAGCAGGAAGGGTGGCTGGTGCGAGGAGTCGTTTGTCAGACATGTTGAAATGTTCCTAATTGGATTTCTTTGGCAGCAGTCTAGGATGGCAGAGAGGGCAGCTGGAGAGAGTGAGAGACAAATGAGAAGTTAATTTAGTCTCCTTGAGATCAACTTACCCCCTTTTTGTTTGCTTTAGCCACATTTGAATTTCGATGAAAGACAGAGAACAGAAGAAACTACTGTTTGACAAAATGCCTTCATGTGAGCATCATTTGCTTGCCTGTTGATCTGTGTGTGTTTCTTTTGCTGTTCCTTGGGTGACTTGGGTGGTATATGCAACAGATGCATACTAGTATGAGTCATTCCTAATCATGGTCATTATCAGGACCCAGAGTTTTAATTCTATCCATCTAGTCAGAGACTGATTCACACTTTGGAAGTGCAATTATGTCCTATGACAGAATAACAGCTATCATGTAATATCCAGCTTTTGATGACCCAGCTAAATGATGAATCATTGTCAAATAGCCAGTTTGAGTAAACTTTTATTTCACTGCAGCAGTTTACGTGATCGTTTGAGTTCCACGGCCTTAGGCACCTAGAACTCTTTTGAGCCTGGATCATAAAGCTTAGCTGATCTCTCTGCTTTAAGGGGTTAACAGCAGCTACATGTGTAGGCTCTGTAGCAGTGCCGGAGGCTATATGTGGGGAGAGACGCCACATGAAGACCACAAGCATTGTGATTAGTCAGCTTGGGCTGCTTGTGTTTTGTCTACAGGTTCCTGACAGTGCTGAAGATTCAGTAACAGAGCAAAGTCATTTCCACTACGAACCTATTGCTCATTGCAACTCCCGCTGTTTCTGTGAAAGAAACGATATAAATATGGGAACTGCACAGAATGTTCTAATATTCCGAAAAGTGGACTTTCCCACCATTGCTGCAATCACAAAATAATGAAATAACGATATAACAAGCCTGATCAAGTACAAAACATCCTTCTAGTGTTTGTGCAGTGATACCATCAATGGGTGAAATACATTTTTTTAACCATAAAACCTGATGAAACATGGCCTCACCAATGCAGCCCCTTGCATTGCTTTAATACAGGACTCAGGGTTCCCACACCTTTTTTATGAACAAATTCAAGCACTTTTCAAGCACCTCCAAGCACCAGTTTTTCCATTTTTCCAGCACCTTTAAATAGGTAGCCTACTAGTTGTGTTTGCCATGATGGTCATGGAAAGCGCAGCGGTGCCACTGTATGGCATAATAATATGGGTCTAATTAGCATTATTTCATATGGTGGTAGATTGCCTGTTTTGATTTTTAACTAATTGTGAAAATTCAAGCATTTTCAAAACCTTGAAAACACTGAATTGAAATTCAAGCATTTTCAAGGAATTCAAGCACCCGTGGGAACCCTGAGGACTGTTTTTAGTTAGAATACATGCTCAGAGTCCAGCCACACTAGTAGCTCATTGAGGCTATAGTTATAATATAGGACAATGCTAACAAGCTGATGCTGGGCAGGTATCATTTTTATCATGTTCATAATTTAGTGTGCTACCATGCTAACACTGGGTGATTACCACCTAACTGCAAAGGCTGAAAAGTATAACTTGAAGATACTGTAATAGCATTTACAAGAACCAATAGGAAGTTTTAACACATTCAGTGAAGTCCAGTTTAAGGCTCATCTGACTCAAAAAATCTATTGTTTTTTTCCTTTTATGACTGAGATCAATGCCAAGGCCAAAGCCGAAGGGCAAACAACACAAGTCCAAACAAACAAGACAATCCAACACAGACAGGCAGCCAGACAGATTAACAGCACCGGCATAATTATCTCCTAGAGCGATGCGTGTTGTTTTATTATGCCTGCTACTGGTCAGGAATGCACAAAGCGAGCTGCTGGAAGAAAGGTATTCCGGTAAAATGGCTATCCTTGGCACTCATCTAGGTATTACTGTTATTGCTGTCTGAGTGGGTGAAGAGAATTACTGAGTGTCTTTGGTTGCAGGGAATATTCTCATGTTCTCTCCTGGTTTGACAATGGCGATTTAATGACACAGTTAAAGTCTAAATACTTTTTTAATGTTTCTATAATGTGTTTTCTCTTCCCTGGAAATCACCAGGGCAAAAACGAAGATGGTGGCCATCTTTAGGCAGACATAGAACCTACATAAAGGCAACATTATTGTTATTTTACTTTGAGATATATATATATATATATACAAACATTTCTTCCACTACATCCTTATTATTTGTGGTATTTACCAAACTCACTCTGATAATATAGCAGCAGACCCTGCGCAATCTGTTGTAGAAGTCTTGAAAGTCCATGGCATACTACTAAACTATACAGGAAATAACAAAAGATAAGAGTATAATAGTACTTATTATTGCCGTACAACAATCACAAGACACGGTATAAGCTAATTAAAATATCCCAGATGAACAGTCCAACAGGTTTATAGTAACTCAGTCATTATTGTCAGTTTGCTCTCTCTTCAGGATGAGTACTGTTCTATATCACCATGTCTTAGAAATGCAGTTTAAAATGCTCTACAGCATAATAAGGAAATACAATTGAGAAGCTAAGAAAGATCCATATAGTTGGTTTGATTTGTATTACTTTTATAGTTTACTCCCTCTGAAGACCAGTATTTAATCAAACATATTGTTAATAAAATCTATATTTTTTGTATAGCAGTTCCAGTTTATTCTGGGTCTTGTGCGGTTGGTACCACTTGGTCACATTAAGTATATTGGTAGTGCAGAATCTTACATCTCATGCTACTGTATAAGATAAATACATCATGAGAGATGAACAGAGAAAGATATAATTCCAGAATAAAAGGTGAAAGATTAAAACAAAGAATACAAAGAATTAATAACTGTGGTTTATTCATTTACACAGCCCAAACAAATATGAATTGAATTATGGGGATATTAGACTCTATTTCCAGTATATAAGTAAGTGGCATAAAGTGGCAGGCAGTATGCATACTGATACAACTCTCCAGAGATCTGCGCTCCATTTAAAGCTCTCATTCATATACTCAATTACAGTCTGAAATCAAAGGCACAACTCTGGAACTGATTATTTATTTGACTTTTAGATCTCATGTGGGTGGATGGGGGTTATGGAAATATGAAGGCAACATTGTCAGTGTGTTAGATATATTAATACCTAATACATAAAATAGCTGATGTAGTCAACTTCAGTATGGTTTGATGATAAAAGCTCCATTGCAAAATATTGCATGTGACTTCTTTGCTCTCTACAGACTCTACTACAGATTTTTTTGGGGAAAAAAATATATAAATCTTTTTACAACCTCTTTTTAAATAGCCACATTTTACTTTGGTCCAACGTTCCATTTTCAAGTCTTTGTACAGCCGTTGACAACAAAGTTTATAGCCAATTAACTTTTGTTACAAAACTTCACAGTCATACTTAATCTACTTTGTTGATTAGGTCTTTTGGAACAACTACAACGTAGAGGAAATTTACACACTGGGGGCACTGAAATTCCAAAAAGAGAATGGTGCAATAGATTGCACTCATATTGCCATCCCCACACCCAGGGAACATGAGCCCTGAAACTTTTTGATTAGCTGTCTCAGTGTGACCAAATATTGTCAGTGCATTTCACTTATTACAGTACATCCCCTATGTCACATATCTTATATAAGACCCTTTGAATTAGTAGTTGAAAAGTACAGAGTGCAAATATTATATTTATCCAATTAAATAATGTACTGAATTTATTGTTCCAAATTTGGTAGCACTGTCCATACCAGTGGTTCCGTCATCTTCTCCCTGCACTGGATTGCACTTTCCTCCTGGACTCTCTCACAAAAAGAACTAAAAGAAATTTTGGTCCACTGAAATTCCTTCTTTTAAACCGATTGCTGGGGATGAGCGGTTGATGTAGGGAATAAAAATCTGCACATTATCTCTAGATAAGCTAAATTGGCCACAGCGCACTCTGGTAACTGCTGGGAGCTAATCAAAGTTACACAATGTTGCCAAGCAAATAATTTCCTGCAGTTCGGCCATTTATTTTGCACACGTAGCTATGCCGTTGCCTTCAGGGGATAGCTATGAAGTAAATTTTACATACAACAGCAACACTCTGCTCTTGTTATTTAGTTGGCTTCAATGTCCACACACTTTCTTTTGATTATCTTCCAATATGAAAACATTTGTCCAACATCGCCTCATCCGAGTCAGAGTAGCCACAAACTATGCGCAGTTCAACAAAATGAACACTAAAACAATATAAAACATGGCAAAACTTAAAGCTTCCAAGTTTAAAGTCGTCCTTAAGAAAGCAGTCCAAAGTAAGATGTGATTTTTTCTCCTTATAAAACACCAGGGATTGTACCACCAATGAGAATTTGGTGTGAGTGGATCAACCATCCAACTGACCAGAAGGTGACAGCCGTAAAAAGACGACTACTAATGTAATAATACATTAAAATTAGAGAGAAAGAGCGAACCGATCATCACTACGTAAACGTACACTTATGACATAAATGTTTATTATATCATATGGATAAGGTTTGCTGCAACATTTCAAATGTTATATAGGCCTACCTCTAAAATTCACCATATGTGCAGTCCCCACTTTTTTTTTATGAATTTACAGAATGTACACAAACAGCTGCCGATAAATGAATTACACAGCTGGTAGTCATGATAACCATGTGCTCAGGCATGAAAAGAAACAGACATCTTCATTCAGTCAGGCATAGAAATGGTTAAAAGCACCAACCAGTTCTTACCTCAAAGTGTTTTCATCAAAGTAAATTAACACGCTGAGCTGAAAATGCTTTGAGTATACGCTGAGCACCACACGCTCATTCTGCTATTTGATTTTCTCTCTCTCATCTTTTCCCCACCTCTCTGTCCTTTACTTTTCTTCCCTCGGTTTTGGTCTATTCATTCTGTCCCATTGCATTTTTTTTTATTTGTTTATTTTTCTTAAAGTGCCCAATCAGTTTTGAACCTATCCACCAGTGTTCAGTGTTGTTTTTGATATGTCATACATATTTTTTGCAATTAATGTTTTTTGACTACATGAAAGAACCTTTATTTCAATATAATTTTTTTTTGTTGTTGTTTTTTTCTCTCGAGCTTTCAAGCTGGTCTGTTTAACCCGTCTGAGTTCAAGACGCAATTTTGCAATGACAGAATCATCAATCAGGTTAGACTTTTATATACTCATGTACCAAAGTTTGCCAAAAGTTAACAGTCCCTAACCAGATATATGTTATTGCCCAGAAACAAATAAACAAAAATATAGAAACACAAGTTGACTAGAGGAGCTGTAAGAGGAAAAAATTCATAAGTCATAAAAAAAAAAATCGAACTATAGCAAATCATCAACCCAATACATGCACAAACATTCGGAGGTGCTGTTGTTCTAACCCGAGTAAAATCTCTGACCCACAATGTTGCTTATATCTAAACCAGTTAACTACCTACCTAAGATTGGTTTACATGATAGTCGATGTAGAGATTTTTATGGGGACATCCATTGGTAATTATAGACTTCATCTCATCTGGAGCCCTTACTGTACACACTGGCAACACGCTTTGATGCTACAGGGTCACAGAAAAGTTTGGGTCATATGAAGATGTAATTACTTTAGTAATTATGGGCTGTTTTTTGCATTTGTCTGCAACTTTGTAAATCATCTCATGTCAGAAATAAGCAGATGGAAAGCCAGTGTTACTGTATGCAGACAAATGTCTGTCTAATTGTGTATAGAACCTATTTTAATATAAGTTTCTTAAACATCTTGTTCTTAAACAAGAATCCTGACACACATCGATGCTCATCTCGCAGTCTTGACTGCATACAAAACATGACCTGTGTCATTAGTGACCACTTGAGTGCAAAATTCCCATCATGCCAATTTCCTGTTGGCCTCTTGATGGGTGATTATCGTCTATCTGGCATGCTCTCTTAAATCAGCACTGAGCTAATGACATGTTGTTGAGCTGAGTGCAGGGAGAGAGATAGCCACTTGAGTCTCGGGCTGAGCAAAGTGGGATTTTTTACAAAACGAGGCAGATGCTGTCATTTGCCATCCCAGTCTTTTGACACATGTCCTCATAATCCTGTGGAATAACAGGGATTTAGGAGGGTTATGATACAGTGTAGAGTTTGATTGGTTTGGGTTTCAGCATTGGTCAGAGTGGCACACACAGGAATACATGCATAGTCACAAGCCTGCAATCAACACAATCACTGTAGAATATCACAATGTAAATAACATAATAACGCAATATAAATCTTAGAATCTTATTTTTATGGCTCTCTCTAAAAATACTTCATGTTTGATGATCACATTTTGGAGAAAAAAAACTACAAGTTCTCTTTTTTTTTTCAAAAAATGTATTGACCACTTGAAAATTGTTAAAGAATTGTCAAAAATTCTTGAAAATACTATGTTAAGCCACCAAGACATTGTGTAACACCATTAAAAAATCAACATTGTGAAAGATTTCGATATTTGGAGAGTTCTGTTTTGCAAGGATGGGATGACAAGGGTTTATGGACATTGCAAGTTTTAGAATTGGTCTAGTTACAATCTAATGGCTACCTTCATCACACATGAATACTTTGGACTCATAGACCCACAGTGTCAGTTTCAGTCTCAGTTTTCCATTCAGATGTACTGTATAAAATTCCACTCCTGTTTAGGGACCCTACTATGAAGAAATATTATTATATACACTAGACAAAAATAACACATTTATACTTATATCCATAGAATCATTCCAATGTCTTGAGGTGCATCAATGGACCCCTTTGAAAATGGTCATGACATGGCCATGCAAGGTCCTGGTCTTGACTTGGGTTCAGTATCTTGCCTAAGGGCATTTTGAAATATAGACACAAGGAACCAGAGTTCAAACCACCACCCTGTAATTAGTGGACAGCCCACTCCACAGCCCCAGCTGCATCAAAGCCACCTCACAAAAAAACAGTCACACATGGAAATGCCAAAAGGTAAAAGAAACCTTGTTTATTGCCAGTACTGTTGGCCCAAGTCCCATATTTAGGAGAAAGAGATTAGAGAGCAATGCCGACATATGCTTCAGCCTTCTGGGATAAAAAATAGATTGAGACACTTTAATAATCAAGACAACTGCTGTTACCTGTTTGAATCCAGCCTTTAGATACAGATGTATGAGTAATATATATTTTTTTAAGTGTTAGGGTATCCAGCCAAGTGAAATCCCTCAAGTCAAGTCCAGACCAGTATGTCTGTGTCCTTTGGAGGGATAAACCTGAACTATAATTCAGACTTTACAGCTGAGGCTTACAAGACACATTCACAATAAGACATGTATGAATTGGTTCAGTAGACCCCTGGAGGATTGACTGTTTTAGGTAAGACAGTTGGTCAGGTGAGAGCTGACCTATTTGATGTTAGCAGTCTTCAGATAAACACACTGAGACAACTGCAGTCTACATCATTTACCAAGCAAACTGAGGGAAAACATATTTTGAGGAACAAAACAAGATATATTAATTTTACTCACACTCTCAATCACAAATATGCTTTTGTAGAAGGAGATGCATGTTTATCTTTGTTTAACATGGAACAGTTGGAAAAGACAAACCAAGGTTTTGATGAGTTTGTGTTACAAGGTTATGTGGTTAAATAACTATTTTTGTCAATGAAGTTTAGTGGCGTTGAACACAACAAAATATATGTTATAGCTGAACAAAAAGTATCTTAATGTTTAATAAAAAGACCTATCCGTGTCTATCCCTTAATACCCTATCTGTTTAGAGTAATTTCCATAATGTTAAAATGACATAATGTCCTTGTCAGTGGCAAAAGCAAGTACTTTTAGCGGACATACATTGGTGCACATTTACCCCGAAGGATTACACATTGCAGCCAGTTTTGCAGCTGCCAAGTTACCAACAGTGCCCCTGTTCAACACTGGACCAATTTTAAATAATGTTGTCCCCATTAGTCACTTAGACACCATCACATGGGAAAATAAGCTATAAGTCAAAAAACAAACAAACAGAATTTACCCTTTAAGTAAGTGTCCTTTTCAAGATGGATGAAGTGGAATTTAAAATCCTATGTTTGGAGAGAATCTGAGTCTCATCATATAGCACAAATGAAACACGGTTTTGCACTGATGAGGTCATATTGTGTATATATAGATGATATTGGAGTAAAGCAATTATTCAGTTTAGATACTCTTGTCCTATAGGAATATAAATATAATTGAAAAAAAAATGTCAGAGTTCTACATGAAACTGCATATTAGACGGAATAGCTTGGAAGATGCAAGAGTCACTTCCAAATAGTACATTGCCTCTGACAGCTGCCAGGGAATCCTGGAACGTGTTTTTCCTGATTAACTTGAGATGTACTTCATTCCATGTATGTAACTGCCCTCGTGCTGTTTATGCAACCAAAGACTTACTGCTCATTTCTATTACAATGCACTCCTGAAATAATAGTTGCTCAGTTGACAAGTGGCACCAGGAATGTGCTGCTGATCAAGAGGCATGAGGTTTTCATTAAAAAAAATTGTGACAGGCTGAACGCACTGCTGTTACACAGAAGACATGAGATGAGAAACATGTAATTAATCCCAGAGTGAGCACATGACTCTCCCTCATAACAACCAAAACCTAATGAGTATAAAATTAAAAAATGGAGAATAAATGTTTATGCACAGATGGAAGATGACTCAAAACTGAAATGAGCTCACAGTGTGTGCTAATATATTTTTATAATGTAATATTCCTCTATACACTGATTTATACTGATTGGCTTTGAGGTTTGATAATGGACCTTGGTACCAGACTGATGCTTCAAGGGCTGAATAAGTCAGAAACAGCTTTTTGCTACCCAACATATGGTGTATTTCTACTTTTCTACTTCACATCACTCATAACATCGTACGTGTTTATTGCTGGCATAACTGTCTTATTAAAATTAACTCCAATAAATGATAAAATGTACCCCTTTGCAGAGTGGAAATAGTAGAGCTTTCTCATCCTCAAGACGTGAGATAACATTAATCTGATAACTGTTGTTGGTGCTTTTGGTTATTTGTAATTTGTAAAAAGAGCTGTTGCGACAAGAAAATAGACAGCTGCTTTTTTTTTTTTACATACTCTTTTCTAGCAGCTCACAGTACCAAGCTATAACACTGATCCTCAGTGTTCCACTGATCCATAACATGATTTAATCTAGATTAGTGAAAAGGGCAGAAGAATGGGTTGAATCACACCAATTGGAGGCCATTCATTTCTTTTATCTCAATAACACTGGTGATGGCACTTACTCTTCCTTTTCAGCCTTGAGCGTCTACAGATCTTGGTTATACCTGAAATCACTTTGTATCTCAAATATAGAGCACCACATTTACCCTCCCTTACCCTAAGTGTAAAATAAATGCACTATAGAGCACCCTTGAACATTCTTTGGCGTGTACATCCCACAATACTGTGCCATATTGTGTCTATTATATAAAGAGCAGTGAATAACGGAGTGATGCTGGATATGGCCCAAGTCATTTCACACTTTTAGTTGCCCTAATGAAGTATAGTATAAAACTTGCTTTTACCATGCTTGTGGTCTTTTGGACCAAAGTGTCTAGTAAACGCTTGCTCAGTGTCCACATTAGGTCCTCCTCCATGTTGCCATGTTCCTGTAAATGGTACATAGTCTGTACTTATATAGCACCTTTCTAGTATTCCAACCACTCAAAGAGCTTTTACACTACATATCCCAGTCACTCTTTCATACACAGATACCATTAGCTGCCATGCAAGATGCCAACTCTTCACTAGTTTTAGGAACTAAGCATTCATACGCATTCACACACCGATGGCGAGGCCTTTGGGAGTAATTTGTGGTTCAGTATCTTGCCCGAGGACACTTCGACATGCAGACTTGCGGAGCCGGGGATCAAACCACCAATCATCTGATTTGTAGATAATCGATGGCTCTACCTCCCAAGCCTCAGTCGGCCTATGACAAAAAATTATTTTTTTGAAGTAATCTCACAGAGGAAACAACCTGCAATCACTGCAGCAACCTGGGTTTATAATAGTAATAATAATGTGGCTTGTGACTGTATCTGAGGAGGCACATGATCCCCGCTGTGTTCCAAGACACACAAGGGATTCAGCATTACACTGGGAGTACAGTACAGACAAAGAAAAGGCAAAACTATGTTGAAATGTCTCATAAGGCCCATGAGTGAATTACTGTGTGACAACGGAAGTGCATTGTTTCATGTAATGGCACCAGAAAGCACGTCCCACGGTGGAAGTTAACCCCACATGTTCTCCAGGATACGTCTAGAAGCTGTCACAAGGAACTTTAAGTTCCCTCATAAATGACTCTCTGGCCATTACTGTCCTCAGTAGAGCAAGGCGGTAAGAGAGGTATGCATGAGAGCGGCTAACATGCTGTAATGATTCCTGAGGCGTGATAGCAGAAAGTGGCTTCCTCGGGGGTTGTGCTACAAAACATGGATATCACATTATTGAGACAAGGGTCTGAGGAGGCTGCTTGGTTGTAAATCCTCATCTGGGAAAAGGAGCTGGAGAAGAAAAACGCATTGAGGAGAACAGGGGCAGCCAATCCATCAACGCAGAGACAGAGAGTTTGTGTTTTTGTTCGAGTCCATGCATGAATGTGTGTGTTTTATGGCTGTGTGTCCTCTTAGGAGGGAAGAAGTCTGGCATTAACTGAAGGAGACAGAAGGAGAGAGAGAGAGGGCACAGAATAGACAATGGGTAAAAAAATGACAGCAACAATTTGTGTATATCTAAGTGTGCAAATGCATGCAAGAGCGTGTATTCCTTATGTGTGTTAGCGAAGGAGCTTATTCTCAACGGAGAAGAAAAACTCTGAGGGGAGATTGAGAGTCAGGAGAAAGCTATGAAAATAGGTGTGTGTATGTGTGGGAGAGGAAGTCTATCCTCACAGGGAAAAGAACTGCCAGCAATGAAACAATGAGAGACAAGAGACACAGACAAAAAAAAAAGAAATAGAAAAGTGGAATAGTTTGGCAGAGGTAGATAAAAATCTGAAGACAAGAACGTGTTTGTGTGAGTGTTTGTATGCGTGAATGTTACGGAAGCAGCTTGGCGGTATATTAATCATAAATGCAACACTTCCACAATTGTACAGAGCCTCGGTGTAATTCTAATTATCCATTCGAGGACAGCGACGACGCACCAGTTCACCGCGGGGCTGAAATCAAAGACGACAGAGAGAGACGGAGAGAGAAAGGCAAGGGAAAGTCAAAGTAATGAGAGAGCTGGGGGGCGGGTGGGCAGACGAGAAGAAGGCGAGGGAGAATCTCACAAAGAAAACAATGTGTTAGTTAAATGTTAATTAACTAGAGACAAAGAAGCTGCGCATAGGCCACTGCATTATGAAAGAGAGGATGAAAAAAGGGAAGTATTTAGAAACAAGGGAAAAAAATGACTGTTTTGTTCACAACAAATACATGAAGGTGTGGAGGAAGCGAAGGCGGCGGGGAGGCTTAAGTATTAACCTATTAACGCAGCAGGTTTGTCATGCTGTAAGCCTCTTAGGAGGACCTTTCCGAGCCGAGAGGCGGTGAGAATGTCAATTTAGTCACTTTCTCTGCTGGTAATTACACACTATCTCTCGGCTAACGGCTTATTTTGCATGCAGATGGACATGCAAAAGATATTAAGAAGAAAAGATATTTAAGCAGAGGACACACAGAGGAGAGACGGGATTCTTGTAGACAGTGGAGGCAAAGTGGCTGCCTAATTAGCTGATAATGTAAATGAGTAGGATATGACCAGATAAACCACGGTGAAAGTCTTGATATTACTCATCAAGACGACAGTACTTTTTTTTAGCTCTTTGCAGCTATTTTTGAAAAATATCTTAAATTATCGACGCTCCTATGGCCAGTTTTATGGCTTAGTTGAAAGAGTTAACGTAAATTCCAAGACTGCATCAATTACACAAGAAATCCTTTACAATTGACCTATATGGTTGTAACAGAAGGGTAATGCTGTCAGAAAAGAGTTGTTGCATTTCATTTATTTCAGTATTATTCCTAAAAAATATTGTCTGATCAGCTTCTGCGGTGATTTTAGCAATGCTGATTAAGAGGGCACTGCCAACAATTTAGAGTTGTATTTGAACAAAGTTTGGTGGACTTGGTGGACAATTATTTTTAATAATGGTCAAAATTTGACCATTAAAGTCCAAAAGTCCTGATGACATGACTATAATATGTTATATTATCTTCTTCTTCTTTTTTATGTCCTTAGACCTTCAGCTCCATTGCAGAAAGCCAGTCCAGTGTGTTACTGTCTAGGTCAATTAAGCCACGATCTCGATTTAGTGGCCGGTATCTGGGAAGCTGGTTGTCACATGCTCCACAGTCTGTAGTGGATCTCCACAATTGCACTGTCTGTAAGACCCCGACTTCTGCAACGTCCCACACCTGTCCTCAGGCGACTGAGTGTTGTCCACTCCTTATGGGGGAGGTCCTGGCCGGAAACATGTGTCGGGTCCTCGATGAATTGGTGAAGCCTGGATGGTACTGCTGCCTTCCACTGGTCCCTCCATCTTGCCTTCACCAAGGCAACCTTGGAGGTGTCTACAGGTGTGGTGTGAAGTAGTTCCTGGGCGTGTGTGGCAAAGGGGCGCTGGGAGTGGCGGAGGTAGTATTCGCTCAGCTGCGCCTTTCAAGCGAGATGGGATGTGGTCTTTTCCTTGGCACTGTCCAGGTGTTGTATAAAGGACAGGGTCCGGTCAAGCTTCACCCCAAGGTATGTAGGGGAGGGGTGGGACTGTAGTCAGGCATTGTCATTGTTAACCATGATGTTGATACGTTATATTATCATACCTGACAACTGTCAAGCTATAGGAAATATTATTATTAGTATTACTAACTATAGAAAATGATCTACATGTATAAAATGTTTGTAGAGTCAGCATTACATTAAACTTTAACAGAAAAATTTGTTGAAATAATGTAGTAATAACCTTCATATATGAAACGTTCTCTATATTTAAGAGATGACATACCCGAGATTACATACAAAACTGAAGCCTCTATCGCAACAAAACTTCGAGATAAGTTCTCAACCCATGAGCTAGGCGGCTATTCGTGCCGATTTCCCTCAGTCATTTCATCAACGTTATACAGTATTAACCAAAGTTTAGCATGGACCGTCATGCATTCCCTCTTATCTTTCCTCCAGCCTTGTGTTATTACAGTTTTCAACTGCATGTGTATTGTTATTCCACTTTCTCGCTTTTCTTTCCTGCTAAAATCCAAGTGAAGTTTGCACTATCTAAAAATAACATCACATTTACATACTGTGTCTATTTGTAATTAAATATTTGCATAATATCTCATCTGTAATGCAACATTTGTCTGTTTCGTGCATATTTGTTGTGCTTTCATGTGTTGTGATTCCACTACGGAGTCATGTCAAACAGAGAGCAGCGTCAATGCTCCATGGTAGAGAATCTCCAAATGTCTGGGACTCTGTCTGGGATAAAAAACGGCAGAAGTCAAGAATGGCCAGGCTTGCTTATTACTAAACTAGAAATTTAGTATGTATGTATGATATTTAGTATGAACAGCTGTTTCTACACATCTCCCCCTGTTAACTTTGAATGCTTATTGTTAATGCTTCGGATTAACAAATGTGAATAAATTATGCTTTGTTGTGAGGAACCTTTTGTTTTGTTATGTTGAATTTAACAGCACCTAGCCATTCAATGTGCTCCAGGTACTGTGGATAGATAAAACTCAAATCGGTCCTTGTCATTTGAGAAGACTGCAACTACAACTTTACAGGTGGCAAAACACAAAAAAGTTATTACAAGGAAACTGTTGGAGAAGAGAATGAGGTATATGAACTTGTTATCCTGAGAAAGCAACTTTTTTTTGTCCTGTAACATACACAAAAGTTTCTTACAAGCAAATTACCTCCAAGTAAATTTATATACATATCAGAAAAAAGTGGTTTGTATTGTTTATGCTTAATTATGGGCTTTACAGGGGCAGTATGAGGCTAGTCGATGCTTGGTTGTAATCCCTGAACAGTTTTATTCTTCTCTTGTGTGAATGAATAGGCCCTGGAAGCTCCTTGTGGAGCTCATCTATTTTTCAGGGTTAGATAAACCCGTCTAGTTCTGTCATGTAAATATTTCATCTTCCGTGCATCTCTCAGGGTAGTTCCCCTCTCGCTTTAACTCCTATTTTACCCCACAACTGTGTTTTCCTGGCTTCTGTCTCTCTCACCGGTGATTCTCTTGTGCTAACCAAAACACACCCATCACAATTTCTCATTTCTTATACACACACACCTGATACATTTTCAAGCATGATGGAGTAGCTTGTTTGTTGTCTGTTTTCAAGTTATTCATTGCGTCTTATTTTCTAACTTCCATCAGACTCTGTCCAAGGACATCCAAGATGTCACTGGCACAGCTCACAGTGGCCTGTAACTGACAACAAATATTTTTGGCCTACATCTCAGGCCAAATACCTGGCTGCAGACCTCAGTGTATATTGGGGTGGTTGTTGACTGGAGGCAGTGGGTCATATCCAGCTTGCGAAAGCTTCCCATTCATCATCTGCCTGCAGCACCATTGGACCTTCAATATATTGTTTGTATACTGGAGTATTGTAATCCCCCTGGTATTATTAAAGCATTTCTGATTCTGATTCAGCACAATGATCACTGATGAAAGTGTGCAGATAATCGGTGTGGAACAGTCTGTGGCAAAATTGCCATTAAAAAGCTGTATTAAGTTACGGCTATTGTAAACCGAACATTTCCTACAGCTGCAGCTTCACATGAAAAGCATTTACTTGGGGGGGGGGGGGTTTATCTTGTATTATGAATCTGTCACCACATCAGTCAGTGAGATTGAAACTTGCCACTATGGCTCATCAAAATGCATCTATAAAACAGTAGATGGTCATTTTCAGTATTTTCTGACAGCAGATTGGTTTGAAATATTGCAAGGAGTAATGGAGCAAGAAGGAGCAGCCACAGTGAGTTGTTCAATGCAGAGCTGTAGGCGACAGACTGCGCACACCAACTTCTCAGCCAGGTAACAAACTCATTTCTCTTTCGCTGTTCACAGGCTTATGTGTGAGCATGAAAATCTGATCACGGTTACGCATAGAAAGATGGGATCATTGGTAATTATTGCATAACTTCTTCACGACAATAGTTTGCTTTGTTGCAGCCAGAATTCTGTGACCTGTAGTATTAAACCTCATCTGCTGACACAGATGTCACATGCACGATCACTGTGCGCCTGCATAATAGCGTAATCAACCACCATTCCTCAGTGAACCGCCTCCTTGCAAGTGGCATTGACAGACACCCACCAAACCCTGACAGACTCAAACACAAAGCACTTGTTTTTAAAAGGTGTCACTGGATTTTGTTCTGAAGGATGTATGTGCTAGAAAGAGATCATTAAAAGGAACATCATGAACCAAAACCAAACCATGTTGATTATAAAACTTGATCAAAGTGCATATCAGTGGCTTATTTATAGCTTTGTAGATATTAAAGGCAAAAAAAATACTAGATTACTATGATATCAGTATCGGTGTGAGAGATATTAGAGAGATAATAGCTTGTCTGCATTTTTATTGACAGGGGAAAAATAGTAACAGTATTAAGCCCGGTTACTCAAGATGATGTGCGTGCGTCAACCTAAATCTGAATTACTTCACTATGAGTTCAGGTAAACATAGCCACACTTTTTTTTCCGTCTTCTCTTTAGAAAAAAGCAATCCAGAAAACAATCTCTCTCTTTGTTGTTGCTTTTGTTACAATCAATCTTTTGGTCTTTTCCTGTCAATTCTGTTGCTTTGGGCTTCTTCCCTTTTTTTTCTAATTTCCATTTGTTTCCCTCTGAGACATCCTGTTTCTCTCTCTTTTTTTTTCTTTTGATACCAATTTAAATGAACAATTTGACCATAAACATGTTCTTATCTGCAATAGCCCAAAGAAAGAGTTGCAAGGAAATAGATTATTACTCACGCCCTCTTATATCTCTTATTTAGTTCTCATTAACTGAATCTAATTATTCTTAATTATTGTTCCAGGCTATCAAAAAAAAATTAAAAATCAATTCAGTTAATTATTTTTATATTGTGAAATAATCTGTTCTGTAGCTAACAGCACTTTTCTAAAGAAACACTAGGTGACAGAAATAATTACTGATCTTTGCACTCTGTCTAAAGTGTCTGAGTTAATATCGGCTCTTGAAGATTTGTACAAAACATTTTTTTTATTTTATTTTAATTTTCCTGCACATCAAATTCTAAAGCCTTTAATTACCTCTGGCAATTTAGTTGCCTCAGCCTCTCTGAACATGCACCTTGTCTACAGTAGATGCATAATAGAAGTAGGCACATTTGCAGCATAACACCTGCAATCCTTTGTCCGTATCTACATAATGGATTCACAGTATGGCAGTGCGCTCAAACACAGTTTGGTAGCACTCACAACACAATACACATCACTCCGGTAAAACACATAAGTCAAAAGAAAAGGGGACTTATGAACTGTTGCTGCTTTAGTAGCTATTTTAGTTACCCCAAATATTATCCGTTCCTAATTGAGACAGATGATGGCCATTAACAGTTGTTTAACCCTTGGAGGGTCTTCCCATTATGTCTCCTGAATAGTTCCTAAGACAAAACGTGGCTCCTTCCTAAAAAACTGCTATAATAATAATATATAATAATATTTTTTTCCACTTTAAACACGTCAGTCTTTTAGAACTAATTCAGCCTGAAATATACTTCTTTCGCAGAAAACAGTAAAAGTGTGAAACTTTGTTGCACGTTTTGAATGGGTCAAATGTCGCCACGTGGTGGACAAATATAAAAACTACAAATTGAAAGTCAGTGGTCCAAAATGAAATCTTAACATAAAGGAATGCATTAATTTATGGATAAACGTGGGATCAAAAAAAGTGTTTTTTAATGGGGCACGTTTTGCCGCTAGGAACTATTTAGGATGCATTTCTGTTGCTGAGCCATTTTAGGCTTAATAAAGTACTGAGATTTCTATTCTAAAAAAAAATTTAAAAAATGAATATCCTTGACCAAATTTTAGCAATCTTAATTCAACATAGCCACATTTCTTAAAAAATAAACAAAGCAAAAAGCCACGAATGGTCCTAAGGTGGCTCAAGGGTTCTTTTCGTGTGATAGACAAGTATGTCCACATTTAATGCATTTAGGCTGATTACAGGTTTGTTTTTAAGATTGAAGGCTTGTCTGTAAATAACATACACGATCTCGCCTGGATGTCTTTGAGTAATTAGAGAATTTGATTCAACCGTGTTTGCTTGTTAAGGATTCAGACTGACAGAGGGACTGCATCTCTTTCATTTCAATTAGGCCACAGCACCGGAAGAGTGGGTGTGCCACTGCACATGATTGAGAGTTTTGTTTTGTCTCGGTGCAGTTCAATATTAACTTTGAAGGGTAGATAGATTTGTGAGATCACAAGATCATGAAAGAATCCATCCATGCACAGTGGTCATGGACCAATCAGGTTAAGGAAGTACTGGGAGCTACAGCATGAGCAACAGGCGTGATTACCTGCTAGGCGTGTGATGAGGTGTGCGAGAAGTCACTGTTTGATCCAGAACAACACCGGCAGCTGCTAAATGGGTTACCGTAGATGCTGCTTGCAAATGCTTGTATTTGTATATGAAAGAGCCTGCTCTTCTCCAAACAGTTTTCAACGATGACCCAAATGGTTCTGCGTAATGCATTGCACTTTTTGCCACTGGTTAGCTTGCTGCTGCGAGATAAACTTTCCAGCCTCAAAAACGCAGCATCAAATAAAGATAAGAAGCAATGCCGTTTTGAAAGCGGCAGTTAAGCCGATCTCCTCCTCCTTTCAGCCTCTTTTTAAGCTTATACTCTTCAACCCGTACCAATCCTGCCATTCGTACAATGACATAATCAGAATAACAGGGGGTCGAATCAAGGGTAACATGTAGAACATAGCCTCAAGTGGTAAAGGGTGGTGGGACTGTTGGGGCGTTTATTTTACTGCTGCACCAAAGCTGTGTGATTGCACTGAAACAGTGAATGTGGGGTGCAGGCTGCGCTCTGACGGTGATGCTATTTAACACAATCATCCACCCTCAGGGCTAAAGGTCTGTCCACATTATGGTGAAGTAGTGAGCCCAAACCAGGAGCAGCATGTGTGCATATTTACACACCATCATCGCACACACATTGACATACGGACATGTGAAAGTGTCCATTGTGTATGAAAACACACATTTATGTCCTCCATTAACATCCTTTTGCATCTGCAAATGTGTGCACAACAGCTTTATGATTACTGCTTTGGTTTCTGCGTGAATGGACACTTTAGTTCACTGAATAGCAGGGGTTGGGTAAGTCAGATGGAGATGATTATTGTTTTGAGTGTCAGTGGCTAAATGCTGGTTCTCTCCTCTCTAAATGGTAAATGGCAAAAGAGGTAATTAGCAGAGAGGCCAAGGATTTAAGGAGGAGGGAGGAGATTTGAGTTGAGAGAGAGTTTGCATGTGACATGAAGAACCAGTGTGAAGGGACTGGGAGGATGTTTATTTGTAGAGATGAATAAAAAATGTTTTTTTTAGTTTAACCTTGTGAGCTTTTATGAGTCTCAATGCTGATGCAGAGGCCAAACGGTTGCTGACAAACTGTCATGCACATTTAGGAACAGAGGCAAGTATTATGTAAAAACACTCATGCACACAAAACTGTCTCATTTCTCACCTTCAGCTATAAAAAGTCAAAGTCTCAGGAGACTTCACTCTTTGGTGTTTGAAACACAATTAGAAAGAGCACTCTAATTAAAGCCGTATGGAAGTTACTTTGCCTCACTGTACCTGTATATTGAAGTGGGTCAGTGGGGGCTTTTTTTGTGCTCAACACAACAACTAAAGACTCCTCTCAGATTTTAATTAGATGTGGGGGTCTTCACTTGGTTGCTTGAAGGATGCATGTGTGTTTATTTGTGTTTTAGGTTGTGTGTAAGTGTACTTGAGAACAATTTAAAGTATTCCTATGAAGATAAAGTAATCTCGTACATAAATCACCAGGAAAAGCTTCACAGAAAATGGTTAGCGTGCAGGAACACACACTTTTAACCCTCAGATCTAACCTATAATATATTCAAATTGGAATTTCACTGCCATCAATATCTGTATGAGTTCATCAGCTCCATGATGTGAATGTGATTGGACCTGACGTGAGTAATCAGACATAATCTGTCTCTCTTTTGAACTCCCATTTTTTTTCCCATCTCAGTTAATTCCTTTCCACTCACTTCCTTCCTCCCTCCCTTCATGTTGTCATATGAATATACCAAAGTAGTAAGTGTCACAGGAACGTGGTGAAGTGTGGCAGAACTCTAACCGCGGATGTAAACCACAATAGCTTTTGACATTTGAGGTAATTCCTATGAAAAAGAGGATCAGTGAGCTGCTGAACCGGTGATCATTGTTGTGGAAAAAATGCTGAAATCAGTGGTCAATGGTGAGGTCAGGAGGGAAGAAAGTGTTCAGGAGTGTCTGATGTCTTATGCTGTAATATTTATTGACGTTTGACCAAGGAGAATTAGAGACACTCTCAAAGTTCACCTGAAGATAATACCACAAATACTATACGCTCCAAAATATTAAAGGTTTTTACTCATGTTTGTGTTACTGTCAGCATATTCTAGTCTAAAGCCACTGTTGTCTGTTTATCTTAACAGAACATCAACAGCAAGCTATCTATTATGTCTTATGTCAACATTCAGTTCCTTCAACTCTGGTCACCACCAGGGACGGATTGGGACAAAAGTCGGCCCTGGCATTTTGGACCATAGCAGCCCTCAACCCATAGCGTAACCAGCCCCCACCTGCTCCGGCATGGCCCACATTGCCCATCGCTAAGCCCAAGAGTGTGTTTGGGGTGTGTGATCTACTCGGTAAATATATATATCGGGACTTGTCGGCCCAAATAGCACGTCAGCCCACCGGGAAAATGTACGGTATGCCAGATTGCCAGTCCGTCCCTGGTCACCACAGTGTTATGATGGGCTGGCAAAGCCAAACCATAGCTACTGCCGAGGAACTCAGGGCCCATACGAGACCCCGTGTAACCTAAGGATAGAAAGTTCCATAACAGTCATCATGGAACACAACAACATTGGTCATAGTTGCAGCAGGTTGAAGTAGGGGTGCAATCTGTTGTGTAATCCTTTGTAAATCTGTTCATGTCTGACAACATATCTCCGCCAACATCCTCGAAAGTTATGTTACTTGGTCAGGCTGCATTAATTTGGAAATTTAGAACCCCAACCAGCATAATGAATGAACAACATTACTTATTAGAGTGTAACGGCTACAACTTACAGATTAATTCTTCCGCCTTAAAATCTGATCCCATTCAGTGTGAATGCAGTCTGAGTGCAAAGCAATAGGCTATTATTATTTTATTATTATTATTATTATTATTATTTTAATCTGCTTTTACACTGAGCATTTTCTCTCTGACATGCTTTCACACAAACCTTTTTTAAAATCAATCGACTTCAGCACATTTGTTTGTGTTAAACTGAGTCAAACATATGGGTCAAATTTTCATTTTCCCACTTCATGATGAAATGTGTTTTTAAAAATTATTCAGAAAATGAATCTGCCGTAATGTTTTTTGTTTTGTTTTTTTGTTTTGTTTTTTTGTTTTCCTCTTAATATTCAGTTTGGCTCCTGCCTTCCTCTATTTGCCATCTGACTTTTGTTTTCCAAGTGTTTTAGCTTGTTTTCCAGTTTTGTCTGACTCGGTGCTCATGCATGGGCGTGTGCGTGCGTGTGCGTGTGTGTGCGTGTGTGTGCGTGTGTGTGTCAACTTGCCCGAGCGGTCCGGAGGCAAAACACAAGGGAATGATTCTCCAGGTGGTAATGTATGTGTGTTTATTCCACACATACAAAAATGAAACACTTTACAACAATCCTCGATAACAATCCTCAAAATCCAATTCTCCAATCTCCTTCCCATACCAACTCCACAACTCGCTACCCCAACAAACATTTCTCCGTCCCTTTTATCTATTTCCCCTTAATCACCTGACTAATTAGTTTAAACCATTGATAGGGTTTTTACATATTTACACATATATTAATAAACTATAAATATTTACATAAATACAATATATACAATATAAACACCTATTTACAAACCCATATACCATTAATAAACACCAACAAATACATACACATGAATATATGAGCATGAACCTATTTACATAACCCCACACAAACTCTCCTACTCCCACTTCCCACTTACTGCTGTCCTCCAGAACCATACATAAGGGCCACGTTCCCCGGGGACCTGTTTGGATGTGACCCCATGTGCAGACAGAGCAGCAGGTTGTGGTAAGTTTACCTTTGTTACGCCCTAGCTCAATCCACAATATACTTTAACACATCTCCTATGCGTCCTTCTTACAATATGGGGGTAATGGCAAGCCCGTCGTTACAGTGTGTGTGTGTGTGTGTGTGTGTGTGTGTGTGTGTGTGTGTGTGTGTGTGTGTGTGTGTGTGTGTGTGTGTGTGTGTGTGTGTGTGTGTGTGTGTTATTTCTTTCTTTTTTTTAATCCTTATTAGACTTGCTGAGTTTGTGTAGCATTCAAGAGAAAAGGTGACATATCCACTGACCCATAGCCAGATGAATACTGTGTGTATCTGTGTATGTGTTTAGTTATTGTGCCTGCAAATGCATGTCTTCTCCTGTGTATCTGTGTTTGTATACAGAAATGTTACTGCATGAATCATCTACATCTACAGTGTGTAGTGTCACCTCTTCCTCCTCTTAACAATCAAGATGTCTATTAGAATGAAGCCAATACTCGGCTGCTCACTTGCAGTTGCATCTATGTGTATATTTACCTGAAAATATCATCATTAAAGTGAGATGCATGGTGCTGCCCAAAATAGCTTTTCTGAAGGTCAAAACAATCAAGACCCCACTTGGCCAGTATGTGTTTAGGCACACACATGTATCTGTTTGTGTGAAGGTGCGTGTGTATTTTGTTTATTTCTGCTGCATGTGGAAAAAATCTAGGAGGAGGTTTTGTTTGTATCACAAAAATACAAAAAGACATACATCATGAAAACGATAATCATGATCATCATTAGCCACTTCAGGACAGCAAGGCTACACTTAGTTCCCATCAAGGTGATGGGAACTCTGGAGTCATTTAAATTCTCAGCATATCAAACTTTTCCATTATCAGAAAAACAGAGCACTCAGGGCACGGTGGCTTCTTCTGATTAGTCTGCAAAGTGCAAAGAAAATGTCTCATAATTGAAATTTGTTTTTAAAAGAAAAGTGCACTTGCCATGTTGTATGTGTTGTTTTGAAAGCAACTTTGGCACACACACATGCCAATTCCTTTACAGGAATTTAGCCTGGCTTCTGCTGTATGTTAATTAAGGCTTAAGGCTTCAAAGGGGAGTGACTACAGGGACTCATTAAAGCAGAAAGAACAAGGGAGAACATCAAGAGGGAGAAGAGTTTGAGTGATGGTCAGTAGAAGAAAAGCTTGTACATTGTTGTTTGCCAGGTCCTGAACAAAGAAGTGACTGCCAACGGGAGACTGGAAATATGCCATGACTGAGTCTGCAGTTATCCTGTATGAAAGTTCTTGCTGATTCTGGACCTGGTCAGTTTTTATTCTGTTGATCTTTCATTCTGTTCATTCTCGACCTTGAAAATAGCAATATGACAAAATAACCATAATCAACGTCCACATCCTAGCTTTTACCAGAGACAACATTTTAGTTTGAGTTTCTAAAATCCTAAAGTCAAAGTATATCGAAATCAAAGTCAAATGCAAAGTAAGTCCATAGCCCTGTTCCTAAAGCATTTTTAAAAATCCATCTTTTCACCTTCCCCTTAATTCAGACGTGTGACAAAGCAACTAGTTAATCGAGTGCGATGTGCAAAATTTCAGCGCATGCAATAGTAGTAGTAGGTAAAACAGTCTAATACAGCAGTCCTGCAATAATAACTAATAACTTCACTCACAATAATGTAATGTATTGATCTGAATGATCTATATATATATTCGTCTATTTGTCAATGAAAAAACTGCTGTATAGTCAAGATAAGTCTCAATCTAGGTAGCAGCAGGTGAGTGATGGATACTGAGGAATGGCAGGAATAAACTGTCCAGGATGAACACAAATATCAGTGTTTGTGAGAGATGATGAAGGAGAGAAGGTAGAAAGTTTGGAGGAAGTTTGATTTTCACGGATTTTCAATATGATCGGTGCACACATACACACAGACACATTGATAAACGTTGAGTATTCAGAAGAGGCTTCTCCGTACCATATGTCAGCACCCTTGGAAACCCATAATGCCATTTTCTCTCTCTTTGTGGTAAATTGTATTAAGTTACCACATGGCGTCTGCACACTGATATAACTGGAGGTTTGCTGCGTTATGCTAATATGTTCCACAGTCTATCTATGGGGTAATGTCTATCTGCTGAACTTCATATTGGATATTTATTCTCATTTTACACACATAGCTTTGTATTAAGTTGCACTGCATAAATGTCACTTATTGCAGATTTTTTGACAACTTGGTCTTTTCTTAAGATATATTTTTTTATAAGATTGCTTCATCGTTGATTTGCTACAGTGCACTATGTCATCTATTGCCTTCCTTCTCTACCACTGTTGTTGCTGAACTCTGCAGCCATTGACAGATTACCGCTCCTAGTCAAATGTTTACTCTGAGTGGGACCTTGGCGTTACTGTATGCACAGCAATTTTCCTGAAATCTTCTCACACCGCGTACTGTAAATAATCAGGCTTTGATTGTGAGTGATACTGCCTACCACTTCCCAACAGTCACACAAAAATAAAACAACCAATGAAATGTGCAATTATTCACAATGAATGTGTGCTCTGAAAACAGGTGGTTTATTGTTTAAGCAGACAAAGGGCTTGTTTTTTTCTCATCACAGCCCGCGGGAAGTGAGCAGCCAGGTGCAGGGCGTCCTCTGCCATGTTTTCAGGCCAGCGCTTTTGTGTCCGCATTCGAGAGACGGAAAGCATGCGAGAGAACGAGCAACTCGTAGGCATTCATTCATTCTGCCGTTTATGTTGCCAGGCTCGGCGGGCGACACCACAAGACAGACGTCAACGTAATCAGTTTGGAATGCACTAATCACAGCCCTTGTAGTGGTATGCTAATGTGTATGTGGCTTAAATGCTCTGGTAGGTGATTGGAGAGAACAGTGCAGCGGTTGTTGCTGAGCCATGTGTGGTAAATGGAGGTGGAATGTTTCCTGATAAATGACTGGGACAGGCTAAAGGAGAGCAGGTGTGATTCATGGAGCGATCTGAAGCTGGCACTGCTGCAAGCATTACAAATGTTTACCCCTAACTCCACAGTGGGTGTTAGTGCCCTGCCCTTCTGCGGGTACTGCAGCTGGGACAGTTGCCCTACGCTTTAACCCTACGAGGGTGGTCACGATATCAGACATCCATTACAAAATTATCATGGCTAAAAGAGTTACAATAAATAACAACAATAACTGAGGCTGGGTTTAATGCAGCCAACTGAGGCCTGGTGCTGGCTGGCAATTGATAGGCAAGTGGGCAGACAGTGGCTGGGTGATCCCGGAAGACTAGAAGCACAGATGATCACATCCTAATGGTGACATCCTGATGAATGAGTCAGGTTTAAATATTGAGGAGTTGTTGGTATGGGACAGGAATCAGTTCCAGGTGTTTAGGATGATTGACAGGAGAGAGACCAGGAAGCCACATCCATTAGCACACACACACACAAACAGAAAGAGACAAACTGGGAACAAACATGAGACAAGAGGAGGGGAAACAACAGGATAGACAGGGGAAATGAGGAAGAGAAGACTGTCTGAACATGCTTGTACAAAACTGACTCTAGAGGTATGGCTGCAGTTTCCTACTTTGAAACAAAGGTCCACTGACCGAGCTGGCATTTATGATTTTTGCTCTTGTGTCTGTGCATCCTTCTGTCGACACACTGAAGACTGCTGTTTTGTACCAAAACACAATTTCATTTACACTACAAAAGAAGACCTGTTATAGCTAAACCAACTGAACTTGAAATGCTGTAATTACAGTAGCAAAGCTGGATTAACTTTTTCAGCTCAAGGGTCTGTTAATACAAAGTATGCATGGTTTACGAGGGACTTAATCAGACTCAGTCTCCACAGGCTTCATTAATGGGTAAAAGTTAGTTTCCCAGGAAAAAGAAATTCTCATGAGTAATTTTAAACCCATACAAAAACATTAAAAACTCATATAATATGTGCATTTAGTGTTTGTGTGTGAGGGTATGTACACGTTTTCTACATATTCACACGCGCACTCATACTGCATGCTTCCATTTGGAAGGAACCTCATTGTCGTAATGAATTGAAACCCTAACACCTAACACAAACCTCGACTCTGAAGTCAAGTCTGGACACTTAAGAAGCTCTGGGCCGAGCAATGGGACATTTTACACATAATTTCTTATTTACAATAATTTCTTTAACAGGAAAACCACAGGATTAAATATTGTGTGTGTGTATATATATATATATATAGTCATTTCCTTTGGCAACTTCAAAGAACATTCTGTCCCCAAGCCTTTTTTTGTTTTTGATTTCACCAAAGCCAAACAAACCTTGACAAAGCGTGTCGAAAACTTGTTAAGAGGACTGTGTGCCAAAAAAAGACTTTTGTCATTCACATCCCTGGAGCTGTAAGTCACAAACTTAAGGAATAAATACTGTGCTCAGCTCTCAGTTGGAAATCTGCACCACCAACAGCCACCTCTTTGCTTCTGTCTGATGGCCAACTTAAACCCACTCACTGTTTGTTGTATATTGATGATTGGTGCTGCAGACATTGTATACCGCAATAGTTGAATGTTTCCAGCTGGTGAAAGGTGGCCTAAACTTTAAAGGAGACATATTGTACAAATTTTCAGCTACATACTTTTAGTTTAGGTGGCCACTAGAATGGGTTTACATGGTTTAATGTTCAAATACAAACTGTGCAAATGCACACTCATACTGACCATCACTGCAGCACCTCTTTACATCTTCTATCTGAAGAGCTTCTGCTATTTATTAGATCTTCTGCTATTTATTTCTGATTTGACACTTTTTAAATTCCTCAAATTGCTCAATATCTTATTTGTACTGAAACAAGACGATACATTTTAACATTTTGACAGCTGATCGGTGGGAAATACATTCAACCTATGTTGAGCTGTTGGTAATACATAGTAACGTGTGCAGCCTGTTTCGTCAGCATAATGGAAACAGTTTTTTTGGAAATAAGTATGAAATGTATTCTTTCACCTTCTTTAATCATCTATTCATATTCAAGTCTTATTATGCAACTTGCTGAAAAAAACATACTGCTGCACTGCTCTACCGATGCACTTAATGCATTGTACGGTATATGTTCCTTCATAGAATAACTCATAACATGAATATTAATGTCATGCTAGTTTTTATGATACAGTACTGGTGAACTGAATGTGAATAGCTAAAGCCAACTAACCAATAAATAACATAGGTAGTAAACTTTGTACAGCTTTATTTCCCTTTCTCACATGTTGCTTGGATTGCTATGACAATATGCAAAGATGGGTTATAACCAAGCATCATAATTCATTTTGTTCAGAAGGATCAGGGCTATTGTTATATTTTGATTGACAGTGAGATAGCCCGACTGGTTTGTGTACTGTACAAGCTAAAATAATTTCATTATAAATCGATTCCCTGTTTCACATCAAAGCCCATGCTAGTTTGAATCCTAAGACCAATTTGTTATTCGGTTTAATCCACTAAAACATTATTGAATTCTTTATTTAACTAAGATGTTCATTTTCCTCAAGTACTAGATCATAACCATAAAGCACGAATCCTAAAAGTTGCTATGAGCTGATATTGCGAGGAAAATAAACATGTCAGTGATAGTGAACATTTTGCTGTTTGCTGCAAATTAGTAGTAAAATAACAACATAACATAATTTCTAGGACACAAGGTTGGATTTAACCATTTGCAGGACTTTAAAACAGAAAACAGTGTGGCCCTTAAATGCCAATTGAGTCAGTTGGTGCACAATTCCACTACGTAATTGGACGGTGATTACAATTGTGACAGTTTTCTCTTTTTCTGCTTTCACCTTTACTTATATCGCAAATGTATTTTATCATCCAATATGTAAGTAATGAAAAAAAAATTGAGTGACATTTTCGATTCACATGTCACACGGGCACTTTGTTGGACAATAACACATGTGATAAAACGTCAGATTTGGTGAAGCCAAAGAGTGTGTTGATGTGTGTTTGTGTTAGCACTGAGACATTACCCAGCTCAGTGATTTCCATTTAAATTTCCCTTTGGTCCACCATGTCTCCTCTCACTGCTGCCGTCCCTTGCGACTCTCCATAGCAACACTTAGTGCATTTGGGAGGTCAGTGCTGTTTTAATAGCCTCTCTACACTCTCACAGTCGGCTCAAGGGCTAGGTGCTGGTGCGGTGTTAACCACGTTGGGCAGCAGGTGCTAGTGATGGGAAAGCAGACTGTCCTTCAATGAGAACTGGATTTCTCTTAGTCAAAGTCAAACAGCAGAAGCTCACCTTTGAAATATTCAAGGTTCTTTCTTAACCTTTCCTCTTTCCTAACTTTGTACATGACATGGTTCAATATGACATGACATGCAGGTTTAATAATTTTTCTTCATCTTCATCTTAAGAAAGCCAGCAACAGGTTTTCACGTGCTTGTTGTCCAACACTTGAACTGCAGAGACACAGGGCTGCTGTGGAGAAGTGCACAGATTTTTGTAAAGAAAGGCTGGAAAAAAAAAAAAAAGTACTGAACCAAATGTAAAATGTTCCCCGTGGAGTATTTCAGTAAACAAAGTGTCTATCTGTTTGGATAGACAGTGAATATATTTCCTCTCTCCATAAAATATTTGCAAAGCCTTTTTAAATCACACATTTTTTACATTCACATTTGCTCACCAGCAGTCTTAGCAAATCACTTTAAACTTGCAGTAACTGATTTTTGGGCCACTTGGGGCCGCTGAACAAGTTGCGAACACAACAACGTAAACTGGAACTCTTCAAAACACATTGACTTAATTTATCATCCAAAAGCATTTGGAGTCCATAGTGAGTCTTTTCAGCTCTGTTTTGGTCTCTACTAACTTCTCAGGGAAATGTCTCTTTAGCTGTTAGATCATCTTTTGTCTTCACCTACTGCTAGCTGTGCCTCTCTCCTGTTTGCTGTGGAACAGGTAGTGTACAGTGGGGGTATTTTTATTCATGTATTTATTTTCTGAAAATAGCTGCCTGCTGTTTTTGGAGAGAGGGAACCGAAACAGTAAGGTGAAAGGTCTAATGAATCTGACGTACTTAGAGAAGTCCACTACAGATTGGTCTCGTACATTTCAAACTCTGCATTTTGAGATAAAAAGAACAAATCATTCAACAAGGCAGTGCTGTTTCAAACAATATTAAAAAACATAGTAGGTCTCGAGATGTTTTTCTCGTGAGCCCACACTTGTTTTTTCCTATTAATGCATCTTTTCAATTCTCTTACTGGGAAGCAAATTGGTAGTGTGTGAACACCAAAATGTTTATGATTGTGCGGTTATTATGTCCCATTAAATCAATTTGAGATACTACTCCCCCTTGACTCCGCAGTGTGCCGCTGATTTCTTTGTACTGTTTATCTTTTAATTTCTTCAGATATAGTGGGGAAGAGTGTAGCTTCTTTTTTCTGCTTCAGGAAGGCACAAATGTTATGTTCTCAGTTTTGTACATATTAGATACTTCAAAACAAATTAATCTATAAAGCTGGGAAAGGGAAGGAGAGAGGCAACTGTAAAGAGACATAAATGCTGGGTAACTGCTGCTGTTGGCATGATTTTAACTGGGCCTGAATATTGTCCCTGGCTGAGCCCCCTGTTTGAACAAGAGTTAAATTTATTTTGCCCAAACCTTGATACTTTGATGGCAAAAATGCTGAGCATACAAAGTAGCATACCAGTTTGTATAGAGTTCTACTTAAATCTTCCATTGCTGTAAGAAAATACATTTTCAGTTTATGTCACAAAGGCCAGTATGTCTCTGCAGAATTGTTGAAATCATGCAGTTTTGACATAACTCTGATTCAGGGTGAAAAAAAAAATAATGGCATGAAACTGATGCTGATTAAGGCGTTTTTTGTTTTGTTTGTTTGTTTGTTTGTGTGTGTGTTTGTTTGCCTATTGAGGGAACAATTAAAGCAAAAAGAAGAAATGAGCTTATGCAAGAGAGAAATGGCTTAGTAGCTCACTCTGTGATACAAGATAATCTTCATCATCAAGGGTCTTGTGCATATTTTTTTCTGCAGTTGTAGCATGAGCATGTTAGTATTTTGTGTATGTGATGCAATTGGATTTCCAAAATTGGCGTAAGTATAAAATTCCTCTCATCAGTGCACACTACAGAATTGAAGATTTGTTTGTGTGGAAGCAGAGTAGCTCAGACAGACAGTGGCTTCAGTCATGCTTCAGTTTCTACAGTGGAACGTATGGTGGACTTTTATTGTTCAGCAAAAGTACATCACTTATTTACATATATAAGGATTCTGGGTTGCCCACCAGGAAGACATTGGCAGCTGAAAAGGTTTGCCGACCACAAATCAAGACCCCAAGTTTCATTGATTTTCTTTTTTCCAGAAGTCACATATAGCACAATCTCACTTTTGAAATAATCAGTGGTTCTCTACTTTAAATCCCAAACCAACCAAATAATTATATCCATAATATTTGTGTGTGTGTGTGTGTGTGTGTGTGTGTGTGTGTGTGTGTGTGTGTGTGTGTGTGTGTGTTAAGGGTCGACCGATATATCGGCCGGCCGATATATCGGGCCGATATTAGCGTTGTTTAGGTGTATCGGCATCGGCCGATACACATGGCCGATACGGCCGATACGCATCCAGCGTCATTTACAGACAGGCGTTCAAGGGCAGCTCTGTGAAGACCCGCTATGCACGCTGCTGCAGCCCCCGCAGCATAGTATGCACATGGCATTGCACTGCATACAGTAGCATGCGTGTGCCTGAAAGTCATTAAGTGAGTCGAAAAAAACGGGAATGCTGTTTAAGTGCGTCGCATTTAAACTGCCAACCTAAACTAGGGAGCTGTAACACTAAGAGTAGGCTATGATGCAATCACCCGCAGTTTAAAGTTCAAATGAAGTCGGTGTTGTTATCAGTCACTGTCAATTCGGCGTTTGCAGGAGTTAAACCGGCGAACACCGGTGAAGCAGCCCAGTGTGTGTGTGTGTGTGTGTGTGTGTGAGTGAGTGTGCACGCACGTGAGGGAGAGACAGATGGAGAAAAAGTGATCAGCGCGGAGCGGAACAGTTGCTGTAATCAGATAACTGCACAACGAACCCAACAGTCCAGGACCTAATGAAACGTTTTGGGGTTTCGAGAAGAGGCTTGCTAAGCCATAGACTACTTTAGCTTACGTACGGGAATATTTTTCAACACATGGGGTAGCGCCGTGTCAGTGCATGTCGACACCGCGGGAGCAATAATGGCATGCGAGTGATTATCACTGAATAAACTTCTAAATCCCTCCTAAACGTAACTCGCCACGCATATTGTGTGCAATATAAGGGTACACTTCGTTAGAGGTGGCGTGGGATTTGATATTAACTAAGACAATGTCGAAATGGATAAAGTTTGATGCGTCAAACCTAAAGGGAGATTGTTGTGATTTGTCCCGCCCCTCTCCCCTCTTCCTGAAACAAAGCAGGGGGCAAGCAGCGAGGTTTTGTTTCTCCACAACTAAAACAAATTATTGTGTGACCATTTTTTATTTTTTTAAAAAGTGACAAATCTACAATTCATTCACTCACTTTGCAATGCGGATGATGATCAAGTCAGGCTATTTACTGTCACTGCCTGCTTCAAAGGCAATGGTATATCAAGTACAATATAGGCCTAGAGTTGTAAAATAGGCCTAAACATTTACTCTAAATAATCTTTGTGTCATCCCCAACATTTCTCAAATGTGCAGTCAAGCTCTGTTGCCACTGTCAAGCCACAGTCCTTTGAATGTGTCAAGCCAAACTAATATATATTTTTTAAATAAATAAAAATGAATAAAAGCACAGAAGTATGTGGGCTATTCCTTTTTAAGTGGATATAATACTGTATAAGCATTAAGCAGACACTTAAAAAAAAATGCTCAATGGGCTTCAGACATGATTGTCATTTTCCTGTTATTCATGTTATTATAAATAAATGGCTATTTATTTTTAACTTGAGACCTGGAATATTTGTCATTTTTTAAACTTTTAACCCATATCGGTATCGGAAATCGGGTATCGGAAATCGGGTATCGGCCATGGGCCATGGGGAAAAAATCGGTATCGCATCGGCCATCAAAAAACCCGTATCGGTCGATCCCTAGTGTGTGTGTGTGTGTGACCCGTCATTAGACAAAACAGGTGTTTTTAAGTCAGTCTGCATTCATGGTTCTGCTAATGAACACATGTTGTTGCATAGCCACATGTCATTAACATTAAATAAAACCACTGACACCCAACTGGTGTCCACACCCTGTCAGAAAAAAACCTCCCTCCCTTGTTCCATGACCCTCTCTGATTGGTTGGCCTGTCTGCCATGCAGTTTCCCACATTTTCTCATTTCGCTATTCGACCCTACTGAGCACCCCCTGATCCCATCCGTCCAAACCGCTGCATTTCTCAGACTCACTGGACATAAACATGCTTGATGTTTAATCAGCTTCATTACTATCCACTCACACAGTGCACTCACTTTGCTCTGTGTTGTTTGTCCCTCTATGACTCTCAGCCCTCACCGTACCTCCACTCTTGGCCCCCCTCACCTCAGATTTCCTCTCCCTCCCTATACTCCCCCTTGAGACCTCGTAGCTTTGAGCTGTTTCGTGTTTGTCAGATCCATTAAGATGAAGGCGCAGCAGAGGACGGGAGGGTGCGGGGGCGGTCAGCCCCTGACGTTTGACCCGTTTTGCCCTCCCTGTCACTGGGCGGCCGGCAGAGCCCTCCGGGAGGTTCTGGGTGTCTGACTGGGTCCTCGTGGCATACGCCTGCCTAGACAGTAATTGGCTGGCTCGGAGCTCCACAATGGGGCCCTCTCCTGACAGCTGGTGGGTGGATGCTGCACACCAATTAGAAAAACAGAGAGAGACACGGGGTGAGAAAGAGAGAGAGAGAGAGAGAGGTGTACTGCGTTTCTGTGATTACACGAGAAAGTGAGAGTTGCTGAAATAGTAAAGAGACAAGAGAGCACAGTTTGTACTTTTACCCCTCCAAATACTCATGGAGTTGCCACAAGTGAGAACACATGGAGACAATCCATACACTATGCATGCACACTCTCTGTTTCTCTAAATATGTCTTTTTTTTCACAGACTCAAGGACTTCTTCAAAGCACACAAGTAGTCTAATTTGCTGGCATGGACATAAATAGTGAAACTCAGTGCACGTTAACACACACACACACACATGCAAACACACACCTAAACATATTCAGGCTGACAATGATAAGAAAAAAAAAAGATGGAAGTAGGCAAGGAGCACATACAGATGAAAGAGAAAGGGAAAATCAATACTGTACCAGTGTTAATGGAAGTCCAAATCCATTAATATATTAAATCATGCTGGACTATAAAAGTAAAGAAAATCTAAAAACACTAAAGAAACAGCTACGCAGCAAATAAATATCTAGATCCCTTGCTACTTCCAAACTTCAAAGGGATACGGAATTGGCTTTTTAATTGGACGATATGGACAGAATATATAACTTTGACATTTATATTCATACCCTGTTTGATGCCATTTTAAATCTTAAGTAAACTGTAATTATTATTTTGTTTAGACAAGCCACATAAGCATTAAAAGATCCCCCTATCCACCTTGAATAAGCGTACCATTTTCATGTTAAATATAGTTAAATATTTACAGAAAACCTGTCTCAAACTGAGCTGTAGATCAGCGCTAGTTATAAAAAGCACAAGCGAATAAAACAACAATTAATGGATATGTAAGCCTATGAAACATCTGCACCCAGCAACATAACAGGGTTAGATCTGACAGTATTTTCCTTGACCTGTAGAGTGCCTGGAAAAGGTGAATAATCTTTAACTCTTAAAGTTTTTGTTGCTTTGAAAATTACAAGAGCCACAAATGATATCCCGAACAAGCGGCAACCTCCGGGTTACGGGTGACGTCACTCTCATTGATCCCGAATAAATGTTTTCTGAAAACAAAACAATGCCAGCTTCAGTCAAGAACGCTATTTAAAGGTCCACTTTGAAAAGATTTAGGGGCACCTATCGGTAGAAATTTGATCTAATATTCTGTCTAACCTTGTTTTCATTCGTGAAATGTCAGAATATGCTTTTTTATTTTTTATTTTTATTTTTATTTTTTTTACAGAGGTCCTCTTCCATGAAGTACGCCATGTGTCCTCAGTAGCCCAGAACAAATACAGGCTCCTGGGAGGGCGTTTCATTGTCACTGTATGTTCTCCTATATGCCTGGAAGTGGAGGGCGAGACGATGGATATTTTGTTGGTTGTAATCTGTAACCAACTCTTTTTCAGTGTTTGCTTATCTGAATAACAGGCCCTCATTAGCAGACCCAGCTTCAATTGAATCTGATCTTAAATAGTGGAGAATTTTCTGCCATGTACAAAACACACACAAAAAAATGTTTTCTAAAAACAAATGTGTCAAACAATTAGAAAGTACAGAGCCACTGAATAAAATCGCTGATAAGATTGTGCATTAAACATAGCTATTGTGTGTTACAAATGCACTGTGTACAATAATGTTTCTGTGATCACATGATAACGAGTAGGAGTTGTTTCTGGAAAGTGAAGAGAAGCGAGCACAGATTTTATGCTTACCTTTCCCAGTGGTAAACTGCCATCTGTAGAGTGAAGCGCAACGACAGCACACACACACACAGTCACAAGCAGTAAAGTTCTTCAGCACAGAGTGTATCCTGTCACTGAGGACCTAGTCATACTTCAAAGTGGAAAGACACTTTGCATGGTACAGGCACACACTGACACTCACGCTCTCAGTGAAGTTTTCCCCTGCAGACACAAGGTTTTCTGTCACCGAGGACCCGAGCTGTATTCCAAAGCAGAGAAACGCTTGACTTGACACACACACACAGTGGTGAAGCAGCTATAATTGATTACCGAGCCCCCCCTTTGTGCCGTCTCTCATCCTCTCTGATGCGTGTACAATAGATCTGAATCGCTGCTTTAATCTTTGACTAAATCCAGTCTGCTCTGCCTCGAAATAAACAGACTTTGTGCTCGCAAATATTCTGATGCATGTGAAACACTTCTTGTTCTGCATGATCCTGAGGGGGGGAATGATGATGCAGATATTATCGGTTTAAATATGAGGGGGGAAAAATCTTCTCAAGAACATTGGTGTTATTTTAGGATGTATGCGCAGATAATACTGCCATAATTATTTCAAATGAACTTTGTCTGTGATGAGACTGTAAAAAGTGTCTCGTGGTAAAAGTCGATACAAATATTTCTGTACTTATTTATTACCTTTGGACTAATTTTGTAGCAATGGTACGGCCTTTTACCACCAATTCAATTCCACAGCTGTTTGCGGTTCTAGCTCATTTCTACCCAGTGTAGCGCTGCTGTGTATTTGTAACTTATTTGGGAATTGTTTTTGAAATGACAACAGTAGATGTTGACATGTCGGTGCACTGCAATGTGATTCCACAAACAGGATGATGTCAATGTTATATGAACGTCTGCCTCTGCTGATTGGCAAAGGCTTCCATCATGCCAAACTAAATGTAAGCAATGTAGCAAAATACGTTTTGATTGGATCTGATCTTTGGGTATGACCAGAAAAATGAGTCCAGGTCCAAATGTCTGGAGTTTTGTTTCTAATTATTTTGAGTGTTGTAAGTATGGTTTAGGAAAATCAGTGATTGACAACCGAGATTTACTTTCACACAAGTATCCTTTTAAGAGCAGGTGTCACATTTTATACTATATTTTTTTAATTAAACCCTGGCAGAAAGCATTACTGACACGTGCTTTTGGCAGCTGGGCTTTTATAAGTGCAACATACTCTCGGTTTGCTTATTTTAGATCTGAATTTAAAGTGAGAGAAGGGAAGTGCGAGCCTTCTGTTTTATATTTAGAATTCAACACTGAATTAATGATCACATTCATTTTACAGTATTCTGAAAATTACACCACTCAGACAGTTTGTCTGGTGTATTTCACACCTTCAGGCGTTCATTTAAAATACTACAGAAATACTGTCTTTTGGGATGCATTCAATCATAATTAAATTTTTTTGGATGGGACCGCTCTCTGATGTTTACTGCATCACGGTAGAGTGTGGTTTTGCAATGCCTGATGACTAAACTCCAGTCCTTACTATGAACCCAGTTTTTCATTTTACTCAATACATCTGGACTCTTCTGACCTGAACCACATCTGGATTCGTTTCATGGTCCTCCCACGTCCCTTGTTCTTCGGCTCCTTCTCCTCCTGTTACTCAACAGATGTATGGCAGAGTCCCCTGGGCTCCAATGCTTCAACGATGAGGATCATCCTTCCCGGATCCCTTGCGCAACAATATAAAAATCCCTATACATGATCCAGACATTACTGTAATGAATATAAAAAGAGGAAGTCAGATGAAGGAAGCTTGATGTGGGGTGACAAGTTCAACTTACTGACATGACTCCAAAATCATGAAGTCACAAAGACCCTGGTCAGATCTGCATTCTCAAACTTCTCATTTGAGTCTGAGGAAAATCACAGCAAAGGCTTACCTGTCCACATACTGCAACAAATGTGTGAATGTGAAGTCATCACTTCATCATTACATGGTAGATTGTATTGAATTATTAATACAAAGTGAATAAGAGTAATTTGAAGGCAAAAAGAAATGTCAATTCCCTCTTGGTGATGTGTTTTTAACAGGCTTCAAGCGCCAAATGTTCAACATAAATGATCGTGTAAAACCACTGCTAAAAAAGTGGCAACAAAATTGAGATGTTTTCTTTTCTTTTGACAGCAATAATGTGCTTTTAAGGTGCTTTTATCAGTGGGTGCAAAGAGCATAAAAAACAGGTTTTCAAAAAAGTCATAAAAAATTCAGATGAAGCACTCAAGGTGACCATGATTGAACAAAAGGGATTTTCATATCCAGCTCAATATATAAGGTCAGAGTGAGAAGCACTCTGCCGTCTTCTTTTCTCTGATCTGTGTAATTACTCTTTACTTTTCAGTTTGAGTGATGTACGCGTTTGCTGTACTTTTGTCTGCTGCAAAACCTGACAGGTTTTTGGTCTTCTTTCCTGTAATTTGCCTGTACAGTACCTTTATAGTGGATATTGGACAGATTTATTCACTTGAAAGTTATCAATCTTTTTGCATTGAACCTGTATCAATGTTGCATTATCCTGCATCCTGGCAGCAGATTTCCTCTCCATATTTTGAAGAGGGGCAAAAAGGAAAACATCAAATTGTTTCTGAAAGAATCTTCTTTTCCATAACTGTCAGTAATGGTCCTTTCAGCCACAATCACAATAACACTGCACTCATTGCATCAAAGAAGGGTGTGGACCGTGATCTTTCAGACACAAATCTCATTGCATCTGAAAGTGCCATAAGGAGACATACTGCTGTTGTGATTTAAGCAGAAAAATCTACCATTAGTTTCCTGGGGAGGTCAGGCATTATCAGTAATGTCTAATATCTTTATTTTATTTGCATGTGTTTTTCTATACATTTAAAAAGGTTAATATAAAGATATAAAGTTAATCCCCTCTGTGCATTTTTTCACCCATCAGAAAAGTAATTTCCATGTTTGCCATGTGGGTAATCAGGGTGCTGTACTACATATCTCCACTGTGATCCAAAGCTAACACAGCTTTGATGATTAATTCCTCAGTAGCAAATAATTATTTACTTTTTAATGAAAGATTTTGCCTTTGTGGACCATAATTCCAGCCACTGACTGTGTGGCTTAGATTGAGCTATGATCAGCAGCAGCTAAATAAAGGCTTTATTTTAAATGCTGAGTGGTACAGGGATGTTTTGATCGTGACTTTAGTCAAAGAGCTAGTTGGTGAAGCATGCAAGCAAACCACTAGTTAGCAACAATAGTGCACAATACTTTGAATTTTCTTTGTATGAAGCCATTTTGTCCCCACTAGTAGTTAGTTATCAGACCTTTCATTCAGTAAGGAGCAGCTGAAGCTTGCAATCTCTGTCACTAACAGGACAAAAGTTCATTTAAAACATGTATTTCCCCTGTACCGGCCTCAAACCTGTATATACCCCTCTCAGCTATTAACAGAGATAAGAAGCTAAGTTAGCTTCCCTTATGCTGGACCCTAGCTCTCCATTCCACCAAATGTCAACAGACAAACTCGCTTACTATTAGTCGGTGGTGCAAATTTACATGTCAAAGTTTGCTTGGCCCAAAAGGTTCACAGATTTATCTAATAAATCTTAGTTCTGGGCCGTTGTGACCCCATCTAATTTTTTTTTAACCTGGTGTTTCATCTTTGAAAGTGAACAATTATAATAACAAAAAATGTTTAATGTTGTTATATAAAATTATCAACTGTTTATCAGTATTATTAGTCTTCATTGATAATCATAAACTTATTTGCCAGTTTATTTAGCAGGCTAAAACTAATGCAACCTGCCTGCAATAAGTTCTAACCTTATCAGGGTTATGTTCAGTCACTTACTGCTGGATTGTTTTGCATTATACTGAGGTTTTTCTACGATTTTGTTAAACTTGGGTTTCATAACGGGGTGAACTATAGTTCATAAGTGAGCATTAATGAGTGCGAGTCAAGTCTAAAGTTGCTTTATTTACAACCCGTCAACTTGAGAGCTCATCTCAGAGATGCATTGCACCCGGAAATGTTGGGGTAAAGTTTGCTCTGAATACCACTTAGAAGATTTAGGGCATGTGAGCACCAAGTATGGGTTAAGTGCACTCAGTGGATTTTCAGGATTTTATTGTTGCTTGGTAGCAATTTTTTAAGAGTTTTTCAAAAGACACATCAAGACTTGAGGTGAAGTACTTATTGGAGTGAGTTTGTTATTCGTAACGGCGTCTCAAAAGTCATTCAAATGCCAAACAAGCCAAAATCAAATCAAGGCTGGGAATGAATATCCTCCACTGTGACACTACCATTATGTTAAGGGTTCCGTCCCTGTGTTAGAACTACCAATTTAAAGTTGATAACAACATTGAGCTAGAATGTGAATATGAATTTTATCAATACCAGAAAAGTGGCGATGCATTTAAATCTTGCTAATCACAAACGATTTGTGAAGAATGCACTACCCTCACCAGCAAGCAAAACAACTGCAGTAAAAGTCGGTTCTTACTATACATACTTGTATAAATATATATTTAGGTTTTCCTGGCAAAATACATGTTGCACTTGTGTGATAATGATGTTTCTCGCTTCCTACCCAAGTGAAGTGAAAGATGTTTTACATTTCAAAATGTTTCAAAAGCAAAGTCAGGGTGGACGGTCTGGATTACAAATAGTGTAGTGATCTCCCAAAACATTAAGATTTGCAGATCCACATGACAAGGAAGACAGTTTCTGAGACTTTTCATGTTTTAAACCCTGTCGTCGGGATGAGGTTGCATGAGTGACCTATATATAACTACGTATGCTGTGTTCAGTACACAAAACACATGATCGTTCAACTGTGTTTCCTACCGACAGGATTGATGATACACCATCTTTGTATCAAATTATGGAATAGCATAAGAACCGAGGCCTTCTCATCAGCATGTGATTACATTAAGCTCTGTCCTGTTCTTTCATTCTCACTTGTTTTTTCCTGCTTCTCTTCCTCTTTATCCCGCTTGCTTCACTAACCAATCACTCTCCCAAATTACATTTAGCGGTCCCATTATGAATGATGACAAGGCACCCAGAGGACCTGGCCCTGCACAGAGCAATGCACTAAACCTCCTGTCTTGTGCTATGGGCTCTCAAGATGAAATTAGGTTAGCCACCAAGTAAAGTGACAGATATTGGTAGAGCAAAATATCCTAGGCATGCAGCCAGCTTGGGTTTGTCTTCGCAGTCTCGAAAGATCACAGTTATGCTTTTTTCCTTGATATTTTCAGCCATGCAAAAGTGCCAAGGCTGTAGAGATGAGGTGACAATGTTGGAGAGTTGGTGAGTCAGTCACACACCATCAAACTAATATCTCAGCCACTACCGGATGGATTGCCATGATATTTTGCACAAATAATTCATGGTTTAGGGTTTTTTTTGATCCCTCAGACCTCATCTAGTGTCAGCAGAAGTTACTTCTCCAGTGAAATGTTGGATACATACCTCTGGAAAATTGTCATCATCAAATCAGCAACTGCCAAAGATGTTCATAATCTGCCATTAGCTTGTGCCTTGTCTTAAAGACATACAAATACTCTGTATTCAGACCTGCTGTGCCTATGTACAGCCAAACAGAGCTTCTAGCTTTGTTGAAGCAGCTATCTTTCCCAGCCATGCTGAATTAATTTCATAACTCCTTAGAGCCTTTACTCTATTAAAAAATATCTAATTCCAAAATTAGATATGTGACACAAAGAAAATCTTTGTCTTCAGTCAAAAGAAATAAACCTTTACATGGTTTTCATTTAATGACTGTGTTATCAGCTGATGTGCACTGCAAAGGTCAAAGGAACTGTGACAACCGGGGTGACAATCTGCTTCCCTGGAATAAAATGATGGAGAAATACTGAAGAGGGGAAACAAATATTGAAAACCTTTGGTGTCAAAAAGATAGAAACGCAGCATATTCAAAAGCAGAGAGAGCTTGATTTTATCCAATTATTTTGTTGGTAGATGGCTGCTATTTTTAAACCAATAACAAGGCTCATGCTACCATTTTTTATCTGTTATTGTTGTGGATTCTGAAATGAAATGTTTATGTCTGGGCTTCATCTGTAGCAAACGCTGACTTGATGGGTAACAGTTAAAAAATACTTTCTCTGAAGAAGGTATGCAGTAGCTTTCCAATTAAAGGTAGCGCTTGTTTTTTTCAGACTCATTACTTCTATAAGGTTAGTGTCAAAAGAGAGAGACGGGGCAGAGAGAACAAGAAAGAGATGAGCTGAAGAGAGATGAAAACATGAACTCTTCTTCCCCTGTCACAACATTTTCTGTCCCATCTCTAAAGTATTTTTGGTTCCCACTGGAATGATACACGCAGTGTTTCCAGAGGAGGATTTTAATTGAAAGCACTTGTCTATAGCAGCAGGTATCTTTTGTGCTGCCATGAATCAGTTTTTTTGTTTGCTTTCTGTTGGATTATAAACTAAAATAAGCCATATGGATATGAGTCGAACAGTGTGCGTAGGTGTGTGCGTGCACACGGAGGGAGGGTTTAAACATGACGTTAATTTTTTTTTTTAAGCCCACACTGTAGCGTAACCATGGCATCATGTGCCTTTAAAAAAGTGCTTTACTCCAAATATTAATCTAAATTATGTGTATTTATAGTTTATTTAATAATTTACATACAAGTTATGTTTTCCTTTATCATAATTTGAATGATTCTTCTATATACGTTCCACAATTATGGACCAAAGTTATTGGTTCATTGCTGGCTGCTGTAGTTACACTCGCTACACTCACCTGTAACAGACTGAAATGGAGACAAAGAAAGATGAAGTTGGGACTGTAAAGTTGTGTGTAAAGTTCATAGGTAATGTTAATATTATAGTATTTTTGCAATAACATAATATGTACTGTACTTTATTCCTCTAGATTTAGAAGTTCCCGCCATTTAACAATCATTTCCAGTGTATCAAAACATGAAAAATAAAGTCCTGGGGCCTCATGTACAAAGCTTGAGTACGCACAAAAAAGTGGCATACGTCCTTTTCCACGCTCACGTTCAGATGTATCAAACGTGAAATGATCGTAGAAATGTGCGCGCCCCACGCCAACTTACTCCTCAACAATACATTTACTTTCAAGGATTTAAAATAATGCTTTGATTTTCCCTTCAAGATAAGAGTGGGGCTGCTTCACCACTGTCCACAACTTGGAAGTTTAGAAGTCTGAATTATTTTCAAGTTATGGGGACAAGTGTATATATGTGTATAGCAATGCCTGTCCATTTTTATGAAATTTATGAATTTCCTCCTGCATCCTTCTCAGTGAAATTCTTGATGAATTGATCGTTTTTTCATTTCACAAGTTCCCATTTAGACACTGCTGAGCTTCTGAAAAATAAAAAAATAAAATAATAGTAAAAAAAAGCTAACTCAGCCATTCAACTAATTTACGGGAACTCAAATAAGCTACTTGATTTTTCATAATTTAGGCATAGATCAGGCCATGAGCATCAACACTTCAGCTTTCGAAGGTAGCAGACTTTTTAAAATTTATTTTTTTTTCTGAGAAAATGAATGACTGGTATATGAATAAACTGTGAACATTCATCTTATTTAGCAAGTCAAAATTATTCTAATGAATTACAGTGATTAACTCATCTGCATGCAGTGATCTACCAAAAAGGTTGCTGTTAAATTAATCAAATCATCTTCATCACATTTAAATACTGTTGCATTAATGTTTTATTTATTCATTTATTTCATTTCCAGAATTAACAAATGGAGAAAAACAATATATGGTTACTGTAGATCGCATAGCACCGGAGAGCACCCACACAAAGCTCACCAAAGAGTCAACAGGGAGGACTGGCTGTGTCATGGTGACTTTACAAATATGAATTGGGCTTTTTTTAATGTGGTTTTTTAATTATTATTTTTTATTTTTGTTTTTGTAGCTGTATTGTTTGTTCTTAGAAATGAAATATCTATTTACAAAAGTTTAAGCGATAATTTTCTGTTTTACTGAAGTGAGTCATTTGAGTGCGGGTTCTCCATGAACTGCAGCAACATTATACAATCCTACTGTCTAGAGAATTATCCTGCGTGCATGTTCTTTGGTTGATTCGGACTAGTATTACTTTAATCTCATAAATGCCATGAGACCAGTACACACATGTCTTTACATTTATTGCAAAAGTCAGTCTTGATATGCCTAGTAATAATAATAGACACCCATAATAATATCCCTATTCTATACTGTACTGTTGCCTACCTTTTAGGATTACATCATGTTTCTCATACTGTATCACACCCACAGTCCATTAAAGATACAGCAATAGACAGACAGACAACTCGAAATTAAAATCAAACCATACACTTCTAATCATTAGGCTCAATTGGCTTCCTGCTATGCCGCAGACATCTGACAATCTTTGAGGCTACACTTAATTTGGAGAGGAGCTCACTCATTAAAAGTAGAAATGTGGTCTTTTCAGGTTCATTAGCTCTTTGAAATCCGCAGAGGAAGATAAGACAAAGAAAGGCTTTGAAATTCAAAATTCTCCATCCTGTCACATAAGTTCCTAAAATACCTAGAAGACTTTATTTTTTTCAGAGGATGTTTCACTCTGATAACAGCAGACATCAGCTCTACTTCCACCTGTAGCCTCTTATTTTCTCTGTGTGCTGTATTCTTTCAGGAAGTGAAAAGGTTTGACAGAATGGCAGGGTCTTTTTCATTATTATTTATAACCTACATACTGGATGTTTATATACAGTATCAACAGAATTGTGGGGATACAATAGTCATTTTAGACCAAACCTGTCTTCAGACAGAACATTTAAAATGTGCTAAAAAAAATGTATAAAATGTCTTTAAGTTGTTAGGGCTATTTACTCTGAAGCCATGACATTAGCTTGTTTACTCTCTCTGTAAACAAGCTAATGTGTGGTTAGAATTGTTCACATAAAACATGAACAGTCATGATTCAAATCATTAATAATTGTAGCCACCCAAACCCTTTCTGCCTTATCACAAGGGGGAGTTCATCTGCATGTGTGAAGGAAGAGTTAATGTGGTCCAGAAGGTGGAGCTACTGTTTCTTGAGTTAATAACCACTCAATAACAGATAACATATTGTTTAAAAGTATAAAATGATACAAGGTTCTATCCTGAGGGGAAAATATGAAGGGCCGAATAGATGAGGCATTTGGGTCATCAAAGCAGGAGTAGCTATGTGGTGGCTGCGGTCATAATTTACCTACTTTTGTAGATTCACAGCTGTTGTTTGCATGAGGCAAAAATAGTGTAACACAGAAATTAAGGGAATGTAGAGAGAAAGAAAACAGAAATTAGCCCATTAAACTCACAGAAGGACAGAATAATGGAAACAAATTTAACACTACTTTGTCAAAGAGAGTGCGCGGTTGTCCCTCAGGAGTAATACTAAATCATGATGACGTTAATAGGGTTTTATCTTCAGGAGAGATCAGTATTTTGAAAAAGAAATCTTTATATGTATATGTATTTATTATTTTTACTGCCTGTCTTATACATACACACACACACACACACACACACACACATCTGCAGGGTCTTGTTTGCCTAGTCTGTCAGCATGTTGTAAAATGTACATTAAATGTGAGGATGAAACAAATGAATACCTCTATGGCCTGCATTATTGGCATAATTTAGCCTGTTATACAGTATGTACCTGCACATTGCCTAAGAAACTCTGTTGTAAAATTTGTCCATGGGAGAGGACACAGTTGGAATAAACATTAGTAGCTATACCTAATGGTTTTGCCAATATCTTTGAGCCTATGTTACAGTCTTAAAATAATTTTAACCATGGTACATTATGGTTCATTTGTTTGTTTTGGGGTTTGTTTTTCCTACATTAGTTCAGTGTGTAAAGAACATTAATGTAAGAGTAAAAGAACCCAAAGTTGTGAAGAGGCAAATTGTATTATTTTAGAATAAACTTTTTCTACAGATGGAGTAGGTCCTGCTGTTTTCAGACTGCCAAGCCATTTTCATATTTATTTCATCTTATTCTCAATGTTTACATTAATTGGCGCCCTTAATTGGTGAACACCACAGATGGTGAACTCCCCACAAAGATCACTGACAAGGTATTGATTACAGTTATTTCATGCTTTGCTGGATGTCTAATACGCCGGATAAACCCTTTCAGTGGTGACTTAATAGATAATTTATATATCAAATGTTTCTTTCTTTTTTTTCGACTTTTAATACTGTACACTGTGTTTTGTCCAAATAAAAGCTCAAATTTTAATAAAACAAGAGGCTGTACATGAGCCTTAGTAGTCAGACAGTAGTGAGAAAAGATGCTGAGAAAATCTGGATGGACTCTCTCAATAATATGCTTCCATCTGTCAGTAAGATCCCCTTTGAGCATCTTTCGTTTTCTTTTCCTCCCTTCAGAAAAAAAAAGATCCACTTGCTGGTGATCATTCTTTAAAAGTGAGAAAATGTCTCGACATTGACAATGGCTTGACAACTGCCTCAGTTAGATGGTTCATCACAATACACACAAAGCGAGTCTCTCGTATTTTCTACATTTTATCACTGGCCTGACACCGAGAAGCAATACCAAGGATGAAATTGAAGTTTTCGGAAGTGATCTGATCCTCACATACACACTTACAAACTTTATTGTCACATTCATGCTTTTATATCATAACAACGTTTTTTAGACAGGATGACTCAGTCTGACAACACCGTGCGAGAGCAGCAGACTTCGGTTTCCCTTTGGCAGTTCCTTGATCTAAGTGGCTGTAAGAAAGTCACTGTGAAAAACAGAGCCAGTGAAAAAGCACGAGCAGGCTCATTAAATCTCCCTTTTTAACTATATTAAGGTCAACAAACAAATGAAAAGTTTGCAAGCCTTTTAACAATCCGGTTCAGACAGGTGGAGATGGAAAAAAAAGTCAGCCATCAATAAACTGCAAGGCAACAGAGTCACTGCCTTTATTTCTATTCATAGTGATGGATGATAATGCGTTCTCTGAATGTGAACTTTGCTGGGAACATTAATGAAAAAGTCTGGTAAATAATTCTATAACATACATATCCATGGTTTTAGTTTGATGGATGATGATCATAAGAATAGTATTCAAATGCCCAAACTCACCTCCTATATATAACACTTGTGCACAGTCAATCTACTTTATTTATACCTGACCTATATTCTCTAAACTGAAACTGGAGTGTGAGAGATTTTTTTTTAAGCAAAGAGTTTTGAAGTGTTTGCTGATGAAGTAAGCGTAGGATTAAACCACCCGGTACATCATGAATTGTGTATGTCTTTTATTGACTGTTTTGCAGATTTGTCTGTCGTTAAAGATTGGATGTCAGCGAAAAGCTGCTCCCGGTAGTGGATCTTTAGCTGATGATGGATGATAGGATTCTTGTTTCAACAAGAATTATTATTTCTGAATGACTTACGGTAGAAGAGGTCATCGCTCATTGACCCAAACTCCCACTATTTACAGATTTCCTTACCACCGGGCAATCTGTCCTACTATTCTGTGTGCACTGTTAGCTGGCCAGTCAGTGTTTGATCCTGCTGGCAGACACATTAGAGAGTTAGACCTAAAAGAGAGATGAAAGAGAAGAGAGGAGCAACTGTAGAAACCTGGTGAGGCGATGTGGCCTTTTTCAGGATGGCAAACTTTGAAGATCTCTCTTGAGTGACACTTGAGTTGATCTCATCTCACGGGTCAAATTATGTCCAACTTCAATGCATTGTTTCATTAATCATTGTGCTGATGTTAGGAGCCGAAAAATGCCAGATCAGCTGTTTTGTTTCACTTGCTTTAGTGAATCTTTGAGGTTAAATGGTTACTCTCTATAGAGTCGGCAGTGATGCAATTGACTATCCCACTTTGGGTGACATTTTGCTTTATTTGAGTGACCTTTCAGTAAATTTGACTGCTAAACTATTCACTCTGTTTATTTCACATTCATTGTATGTGTGCAGAATCTGCATGTGTTTGTATGACAGCTGAGCATGATTGATTCAAAACGCATTTGTGTTATATTTCCCTCTTCATGTCAAAAGCTTCTGAACAAACATGAATTTCCCAGTCGAGCCAAATTTTTTAACTTGCATTGATTGCTGCAGGGCCATTTGTGTCACACCGTGGTGAGGTCAAGCTGGGTTTTTGTTATGTCTTGTCATTTCCTGTTTTATTTTGAAAGTTAACTCTCCTCTCGTTTCAGGTCACTTGCCCTTCCTCATGTGTCACCGGTCTGATTGTATTCCCCGCCCTGATTGTTTCCACCTGTTCCCTATTACCCTGTGTATATATTGTCTGCGTCTCCCTTTGTCCTGTGCCGAAGTGTTTCGTCTCCTGTAGCATTCACTAAAGCCTTTTTTCATAGCCCACAGTCACAGCATCATAGCTCTAGTTTTCTTTTGTTTTCTACCTCGTAAGAGTGATTTTTTGTTGTACTTCCTAGTCTAGCCCTTTTGTTTCTTTGTATTTAGCCTAGTGTGTTTTCACCCTCGTTTGAGCGCCTTAAGTTAAAGTTTCATAGCCTTTTGTTTTTCCTTGTTAAGAGTGATTTTTATTTAGTTAATCTTTAATAGGAGAAGTTTAGAGTTTTTTCCTCCTTTGGAGTGATTTGTGGTTTCCTCTAGTTTAGGCCTTTTTTCATAGCCTCACTCAGTCGAGGAGATTGTTCATCTGAATAAAACAGCTGTCTGCCAAACTCTGCATCTGAGTCCTGCTTTGAGTCCCGGCCTGACAATTTGGACTTTTAACCAAAATGGGCTAAGCCCAAAAACCTTTAAAAATGTAATTCTATATAGAATCTATATAAAATGTGTCCATGCATTTTTTGTTTCTTGCATTTAATGGCTACACATTGCTTGGAGATGTGAAAATTAGAAAGTAAGTACTTGAATTTGACGTGTCTGATCTGCACATTAGTGAACAAGACAAATGTCTCAAACCAAAATGAGCATCATATCAGAAACCACTATATAACTACCATTATTATTAAGCCGACATGATGGAAAACTTCCTTTGTTTATGGCAAATCTTCAAACACTGGAAATTGGATAATTAACCAAAAGTGACAGCGTAAAGTTTCGTGACTTTGTTGTGAAACCATTGCATCTACTTGATGTGTATCACATGCAGAGATGCTGGAAATCAGACACAGCTGGAGGTGCTGCAGCAATCTGAGAACATTTTACACTTCAGCAGACAGCGAAATGCTGTAATGTATGTGAACGCAGCCACATCTACACAGCCAATAATGTGAAACTTATGCATGAGAACTGCAAGAATGTGATAAAGTAGAGAAACAGAGCCTAGACGACCCACAACCAGTTCATTATAGTTTATAATAATGCAGTGCAGTGAGGATACAGACGTTCCATAGGTGAGATGAAGGGTTTAATGCAAAAGTCTGTTCGGTTCACTGAAAATACAAAATTACAAAACTGCCATCTTCTTTAGAAACAAACCAATCCAAGGTGGAGAAATACAGCCTTGAATGCCCAGGCCAGGCGACGCCCAAGGTGTTTTCACACAGAGATAAATAAGAGCAATAATAAATAAGCAATGTCTGGTTAGGCTTTAAAATAAAAGGTTGCTGAGAAACATTTTATGAGTTTGACAAAGAGTTTGGTCTGTGTTACAATAATTTTGTAGCATAAAAGTCAGTATTGACTTTTGTCCTCCACATGTGGACTTGCTAACTCTTTATACTACGCGCGAACATCACTTAAAATTAATAGCACATCAAAACATTACACCAAAAGGGATGTCCAGAAATGATGCTAGAATAGTATACACGTTTGAAATGTAGGGCCACTGATCAAGCTGCCATATTTAATGAGTAGTGAGAATGGATTGGTTTCCACTGTATCTCTCTATTGGCTTTATATGTTACTGCACCACTGTTCTCCCTGAAGACGAACTAGCACTGATGCTTCACTATGCTGTGTGCAGACATTCCAAGAATAATGAAGATGAGAGGGCCCAAAGTCTGGTCATTAAAAAGACTAAATGTCATTAGACTTGGACTGGTTCCTACCATACAGTAATCCTGTGGTTGTAATTACGCAAATCAAGACCAGATTAATAGTGTGGGAAAGATAATGAGATAAAAAAGGAGGATGGAGTAAAGAGTGTAGAAGATTGGTACAGTACAATATGCAGCGTGAGGAGGAAGAGGAGGGAACGAAGGGTGAGCTGAGGATGGCGGTGCGTCTAATGGCAGCTGGGGAAAGATGAGAGGGAGAGGAGATACGGAGGGGGAGATGAGGAACAATACGTAGAGATCAGTTATAGCAAAAGTGGAAGTGACAGGTAGAAAGAGAAGGACAAAAAGAGTGCACTGAAGGACATTAGAAAAGGAAAAGAGGAAGGTAAGCAGCAGTAAGCCATCCATCATTTCGGCTGTAGATTTCTCAGGGGAACCACATCTTATTATATCGGTGTATGCTATGTATCATGTGTAATACAGACTTCATTATATGCTTCCTCTACCATGTGTCAGTATGTTGCGTGTTACTATTTCAGGTGACAATACCATCCCTGCACAGATGGTACTGATGGCAAATGTCTTTACATTTATTGTGTTTGGTGATGAAAGTGATTAAGACTTTTTTACTCCAACAGCAACTACAGATTTAATTCTCCAGCTCACTGGAGCGCCCTGGTGGATCAACAAACCTGGATGCATGATACACTGCATGCTTGTAATCCTGTACGTTTTACATCTGACATGCCGTCTCTCGCCTCACTCACTCACTCACTTTTTCACCCTCTAATATGAGTTGTTTGATTAAAAAAAAGCAGGAACGGTTTAATCTGTGCTGAAGTAATCTCCAACAACTTCTCAACCTCAGAACGAGTGCGACACCCTCGCTAATTTCGGAGATAAAACACAAAGCGGAGAGCATGAGAGGGGATGAGTCTTGCGTGGCTAATGTAATAAGATGTTATTTTGCTGAGTATCAAAAATGAGCACAGATATAGTCAGACACTCGAGTTTAAAAGCTCCCGTGCAAATGGGTTCATCCATACTGACATTAGCATCATCAAAAAAGATAATTCTGCTCTGGAACTAGAACATCGCTGTGCGGAAGGTAATATACAAAACACAATTAGCAAAACATAATTATAATTCCATTTTTAGGCTGATAAGAAAGAAAGGGACACACAATTACACAAATCTCCTTAATCTATTTCACATGGGGGTAGAAATGATTCAAAGTAATTACAGTCCATATCATGAGAAAGAAAAATTCCTAAGATGAGGTAGGATCCAGGAGTCATTATACCGTATCACAGCTCGCATAAAAATTGAATAAAAACATTAAATATGAATGCATGTACATAATTGCATTGCAAAGCCCTAAGGATCACAGCCATAGGTTAAAACTATAATACCATATCATTAACTATAGCGTACATTTAAATGGATTTCCTCAGGTGTTGATTTGCCCTCTATGGGGGTCTGATTCACATTTGGACACCCATCCATAGCTGTAATTAAATGGCACACTCGCAAAATAAATGAAACACTGCTTAGTCCCCCTGTCCATAAATCTGGATGATTAGAGCAAAAGCAGCAGGTAATAAAGGATTATGATAGCCTAGGCTTTTTTGTTTGTTTGTTTATTTATTTTTTGAGGAAGTTTCTTTGAAAAGTACAAGTTTAGACACACTACACTCACACAGAACTATGACGTATAGTTTCGCTAAATAAAGCTCATCACATCGTGTCACTGAAAGCCCCGCACAAACACTGCTAATGAACATGAAAAATGGACGTCTTTTGAAAAGTGCAGAGAATATTCACTATGATCACATACTGAAAACTTCACATGTGAAAGTTTCCTCAGAGGAGCTGCTTTATTCCGCATCATGAGTCTGTTTAATTAGGACCATGGAGGTTTCTCATCAGCGTGAGAATCAAAGGTTTCATCTCAGACCTTCGGGCCAGATGTGCAACATGAACTACATTTTTGCACAAAAGGCAACCCATATATTATCCACTATTGTTTACCTTAACTAAAAGTACTAACATAGCACAAGCATGTAAAAATGCATAAATACTTTAAATGTACTACAAGGGATATTCTGGTTACAAAATAATCTTAGTTGAATACTGATGCCTCCATATAACCTAGAAAGAAAGAAAGAAAGAAAGAAAGAAAGAAAGAAAGAAAGAAAGAAAGAAAGAAAGAAAGAAAGAAAGAAAGAAAGAAAGAAAGAAAGAAAGAAAGAAAGAAAGAAAGAAAGAAAGAAAGAAAAACAAGACCATCAGTGATAACATTGTGTATAGCTGTATAATTTTAAGGTCCAGTTCAGCCACATTTCCTTCGACATCAGAAAATGTGGCTGGGGAAACACACAATTCAGAAAATATGAAATAAAAATCAACATTAATATTATTTTTTATAGAAAGTTTATAGTTTCAGATTACAAAAACAAAACCAAAAAATCACACAAACAGCGTATAAATTAGAAAGTCACTGAGCTAATCCACCACTAGGTTAATTAGTGTTTGTGTATGAATATATGCATGTGTGCGCACGGAGCCATGCATATGCTTATATGCAGTAAGTGCCTGTTTTTCAGGTGACTGGTTCCATTTCATCCCCCCGTGGGAATTAACTTGACTGATTAGCTACAGAGAATTAATCAAAGTAACAAGCCGGGGAAATCCTGCGGAGCAGACAGACACATCCTTCATCTGGAGGACACGCTTCAACGAGGTCCACGGAGACGTGAAGCTGCCAGAGTCCCAGAAAGATCATCAACACATGTGTACATGTGCAGTACATATTAGGCATTTAGCTGATACAGAGGAACGTGCAAGTGTGAGGTAAAGTGTTCACTAACAACATTTTAACATGGTGAAAGGTAGTATTAGCAGTGTTCAGAGTATAGCTGCTATATGGAAATATTGCTGAATACTATAGCATGTGACTGAAAATTATAGGATAGGATAAAACACAGTCAAAGCTGGATTTTAGTATTTCGGACTTTGGTATCGCCTGGTTACCAACGTTGGTTGTATGGATAGACATTGTTCATGATTGCTGCTTGCTTTAATCCAACTTGACAGTCACTTCTTACCCAGCTGAATAGCAGTTTAGATGTGTGTAAATGTGTCACTAACCAAACACTTTTCTGTATTTATGTTTTGTCTTCTGCAAGTCTACACAATACACATGGAGCAGATGCTGATAAATGTGCAGTTTAAAACACTGCGCTCAGCGTGTGATACGCTTCAGAGGAGGCTAACAAGCAGATCGATAGAGAAATAATGCTTTTTTTGATCAACTGATCAACCATCCATCTTACTTTTAACCCCTCCTTTGTTTCACAGCTCCCTCACCCCCTCCTTTCGTCACGGCTTCAGTTGCTGCAAGAGTGAATTATCACAGCGGCAATATTTTTCCACTTGCCGCTTGATGTCTGGTGAGTGCTGTGGCCCCCCCACACACACTCACTCATTACTACCCCATCGATCTCCAGTATACGCTGGTCTGGTCACATGACCACACCCAAGAGAGGTAACACAGGCACACACACACACTCACACGCGCACACACACACACACACACACACACACACACACACACACACAAACGCGCACACACTCTGATTCTGTTCTGTCACTGCAGAGTATCCTCTACATGCAAAATAAAACACAAATGACATGGCATACAGTCAAGTAAGCTCAAGGCTAACCTGTTCAGTATTAAAAACGGAAGCTGTGACAATTGTGACAACTGACATAATGTCTTTATATAGAAAGAAATGTTAATAACCATATGATAACATCAATAATGGCTCCAATTTGGTGTCAGAAGTTTATTTTCTGAAAGTTGAAGAGTTAAGAAAAGCCTTACCTTAATGTTGTGTTATAAAATTTGTTGGTTGCAAACAAGAACAACAACCTGACTGGAAATTAAGTGAAGAAGAAAACCGGTAGCAAGAAAATATGGATATTAATGCAGGGTTTCATTTTTTATTTTATTTTTTTGCAAATAAACGTCTCTGAAAAATGTCGAGAGCTATATTTTTTTATTCTAACAAATTACCAAGGTGGCTGAAAGTTTCCACTTTCCAGTCCACTTGCCAAACGTAATAATATAGTTCATGGTTTCACATCTTATTCAAGATCCTGTCAAACTGTGAAGTCTGAAAGACTGGACCAAACCCGGAAGCTGTGAACGGGCCCAAAAGCTTTAAGCCTCCATTATCATTACACTGTGCTGGACAAGGAAGTGAAATTTAAGGTTTGGCTTAATTCTTGTCTGCCAAACAGTGAACTGGTCTAAAAATGTTAATCCGGTCCAGGCAATTTTGGATGTTGGTTAGTATGTGACATTTATCAATTATCTACTATGTCTCCTTATTGGTAAAAACTGTGAAATCTGTTTCTGTATATCATATTCTCTGTGTTGCTCTTGTATATAACACGTAATGTTGCTTTTTGATGAAACCCACAAAGCCACAAAAAAAAGTTTAGGGGTTAATCTGTTTCTGTTTTTGTTTTTTTTGTCTTTTATTGCTCCATTCATGACAACATGACCCCAAAAATGAAAGATATTACCTCCATTACTCTCCTACACTTGACACTTATTGTTGATGGTCCTATATTGCATTTGTCACCAGATTAAGTGGTGTGGCGGCTCTTGCTGATATTGTCCAACTTTTATCTCTCCCTCTACCCTCGAGGGCTTGATCTCAGACATTCCCTCCAACACACATGGTTAGTTTCCAGCTCAATAACTACACTAACAACTCTCACTGTCCCTGCACAGTGCCTCGGTTTGTTTTATTTGGCTTTTGCCCATTGATTGCATTTTGCTTCTGCTAACGTCTGGGGAATGATGGATATGATGTCTGTTTGTCCCAAACTGTTATCTGCTGCTCATATTGTTTGGATTTTAATTAGTATTTTTTCTAGAAATTAAACAAAACCTAAATAAAGTGTGGTCTGCTGTACTAATTAACTTAGTTTTGGATAAGTGAGTAGGATTCTAATAAATGGGTATAATGCATTTTTGTTTCATTTGTGTATTGTCCTTGGTTATTGTATCTCCTGGTAATTCTCCTGCAATCCAATATTTCCAGTAGTCATGTCCCCCTGCGTTGTCTCGTCTTTTAAACGAGCAATTTAATGGTGTGATTCTTATAATTTGAGTCAGAAAATTTGGTCCTTGCCACACAAAGATACTCCCCAGTCTCATAATGTGCCCTCAGAATCATCATTTATTGTGATCACAGGACCAGGTTAAAATTTTCTAACTATGAAGAGTCTCATAGAAGATTCCCATCTTGGCGGGTTGTTAAAATAGACAAAGTCTTCTCAGATTGTGTGTTGGAAATGAAGAATTGATCTCAAAAACTGGATGGTTTCCACACAATGAGACATGCAGTCAGTATTTTAATGAACAGATACGTTACATGAATATGAATGTGAATATGCTCTGCTGAAGCAACTTCCAATAGGAAAGTTCATATTTGAAACCCAAAGCACGGTGGGTAGATGTAAATAAGACACGTTTATCCCCCTGTCCTACACCTGAAAGAACTGTTGAGTTATACTAAGAAGCTTTCAGGTGCGAATATGTGTGAATGGGTAAATGTGAGGTAAGGTGATTCCCCAACATTTGGAGTGTGGACTGGATGCAATGTTTAAATCTGAATCGAGGTTTGTCCATTAGCATAGTAGTAAAAGCTGAGGAAGCACAATGTCAATTAAAATTTACTGTAAACCTCTCAAATCACAAAGAGAATAAAAGAACATGAGCATACAGTACTACAGCACTTGTGATTACACTGCAATAGTTTTGTATTCAGTAAAGAAAGAAAACTTTTCCATCAGCACTAGATCACAAAGTAAATAAAAGGACGTCAGCACAATTACTACAGCCTGATAATGCACAACACATCCATCTGTTGTTGTGGTGGTGTGAGCAACAGCTAAAACTCCAATGCTGAACCATAAATCAAATCCCACCTAGACAGATTTGCTGTATATTTAGTAGCAATCTGTCCGTTAAATCTTGGTCTTTGCAATGCGTTGTTATGAAATGAGTTGGTGAAGGGGGAGTTTTCAACTGATGATGGACACTAAATGGCTAATAATAATTAGAACTCATCTTCTGGGGACCATGCTTACAGAATTCTTTGGCAATCTAACCAGTAGGTGTTGAGATGCCTCCTCTGGACATATGCATTGGATGGACAAAATTGACTGATGAACCTGTTTTGCAATCCCTCATCAAGACCTCACCACCAAAATCCAGATGATATACAATGATAACATGTTTAACATCGGATGTTGAGTAGGGAAAAAAGAGGATACCTTTATATTCTCCATGATCATGCAGCACACCAATCAAACATCCCAACCTTCACGTGTTTAGTTTCCATCTCACAACATAAACTGGCATTGGACTAAAATTGTGGGGTATGTAATTGTCCAACATAAGTGTCATTTTTGGTTGTAGTGGGCTTTGAGCAAACTCCATATCCATTTTCTTTTGAAATGTTGCTGTAGCAAAACATTAATAGATAAAAGATAAATAAAGCTGTTCGGATTCTTTTCTCCAGGGTTTTCGTAATATTGGAAGTTCGGGCTATATTGCTGAAGTTCCATCACTACTGCCGGCCTCCCAGCAGGGCTCCTTTTGTCTAGGTTTAAAAAAAAAATCCATCTAGCTTATTATACCTGAAATCTCCAGTCAGTTCCCCCTTCAAGCGTGTCTCTCTCCTTCTTTGTCTCTACCTACTCTTGTGTATTTCTCTCTCCTCGTCTCTTTATCTGTCCATCTACATCACTCCAGGCCAACGAAGGGAAATGTTCTATTTCTTCCTCGATTCATTTTTCTCTCCACCCTTCTTCCTGCTGTTATTCCCCCTTTTCCTTGTGGCCCCGGCATCAATAATTCACAATCCCCTGCAGAGAGTACCGCCTGGTGGACTGATTAAACATGAGACAGAGAAAGGCAGAAAGAGATTGCATAGGTATGAGGGAGATGCAAGGGAGTGGGAATAATGACAAGAACGATGAATCAATGTTTGAAACTTTGAAATGCACTAAATGTAGTCTAGAGATATGTAACCTGGTAGAAATGAATATAACATCATAGGATATCTAAATGATATCCAAAAACTTTTTAATGTGAGTGTGTGTTCCTGTATCTTTGTAAGAACCAGTTTTACATTCAGAGCAAGCATTTTTGTGAGGTCTGGACAGTCTTTAAGGGGCTTTTCTATCATGCAGTCTTGGGTTTAGGAATAGCGTAGGCTAATGGATCAGAGGTGAAGGCTACTGTTAATGTAAATATGTTAGTGGGTACAAATACAGTCTGTGTGTGTGTGTGTGTGTGTATGTGTGTGTGTGCATGTGGGGGCCTCCAATATGTGCTGAAGCCAGCCACCCAGAAAGCCCAATATTATCCCCATCACCAAGTGGGCGTGGGCAGCATAACTCAACCATCTGATATACACAGCCTCACTAATGTACCGTCGTTAGGTGAAAGAAGCATCACATTAATATTGCCTCCTCTCTTTAAATCTGCCACTTCCTCTCCTTCTCATTCCCCAAGCAGTCACCCATGAAGGGGCTTGTACAGTATCTTGAATCTTGCAGCGTTCTTCCTCTGCAGTAGTTCTGTTCTCTACTTGCTACAACTGTGGAAACTTTTCGTTGGAAAAGGCTTATGTCATAGGTCTGTGTGAAGAAAACTTTGTTAATGTATTCAATGAATAAAGGATTTTACATATCACCTAAGTAAATATTAAAATTTCACCAGACACTCACATTTATTTCATGATGCTTGCTATAAATGTATACTACTGGGTAGATCAGGTTAAGTTTTCAATGGCAAATGCCTCCTTAATGTTATTTTCTAGAATTCTGGCATTCAGTTGATGCATTTACCTTTGTTGTATGTATCTATGTATCTATAAATGTATGTATGTTAAACATTGTTTAAAGATAACACATAGCATCAGGTGGCCATCATCATAGCTAGTCATCATGTCATGTCTGATAGCAATCATTGCAGACAGTCACACTGGAATCACTTATAGCCACAACAAATAAAAAGTTGTCTGGTGACTCTACATAAAGAATTTACTTGCACCGCTTTTTGTTTTGATTGTGATGCCTTCAGGAAAGTTGTCATGGGAAAACTCACTTTCCAAAAAATACATGGCAGGTGATTGAATTAAATTCAACCCATCAGATCAATGAACCATATAATGTAATCAAACTCTCAACGAAGTCAGTTTGGCAGAGTGAAAACATCTCTTCCGTCGAGATCAGCCCATAGCTCAGGCTGTACTTGCCAGCTGATCCTCATAGGATGGTGATTGGTCCAAATCATCGTGGTTCAGACAGACAGAAGTCCAGCTGCCTCACAGGGTTACCACCGTTTGGCTGGCAATAACAAATTCAGCATCACTAATAAGAATCACTTTTACTTAGAGAACTTTAAGTAACTCAGAGTGGCATTGCTGCTGAATCCCAAAATATGCCGCACACATGGCTTCAGGACTTCACGACTCACCAAAATAAAGGACAGTGAATTGCTTATTTGAATAATCTAATATTTGAAAACTTCAGTATATTCCGCTATGTATAATTGAGATGGTTTGTTGCCTGCAACCTCTTATTGTTCTGATATTGTTTTATGGCCTGCTACAGTATCAGAACTGTGTTGTTCCCACACTGCTAACACACATAAACCACAAGATGCAAAGTGGCAAGAAAACCATACTGTCATAAGCATGGCATGCATGATACACGTGCATGGCAGACTTCCATATTGTTCTTAATGGAAGAGGAACTCAGTGTCTTGGAGCCTGGCAGCAGCTATTAAATTTGGTTCTGGTTTGGGATGATTTAATGAGGGTTTAAAAACATACCACCTGCTTGGGAGGCTTTGGGGCGAGGCAGAGGGATTAATATTTAGCTGTGGTGCCTTGAAAGCTCTGGCAGATGATGGAAAGTTATGTTTTTATGAAGTCTTCCCCTCTGCTTCTCAAATTTGTAACCGTGACCATTAATAATCCAGACACATACATACACACACACACACACACACACACCAATATACTTTTAAATTACGTAAAATGCTTATGTGCATATTGTAAAACAATGATGTGATAAGACATTCAGCTTACTCACTCACACATAGAGTTGAGCAATTTACACAAATCTATTGTCACACTAGCTTATACTGTCGAGCCCACTTTTACATGACTGCAAGACGTCATTGCCCCTTAATGATTCCTGCCAATGCCTTAGGCTGCAGATTTATTAGTGTCATATTATGAGGAAATGGAAAGAATTCACCCAAGGCGGCTGAATAGTTCAATTTATTTATGGACCTATGAGAGTAGTAATATACTGTATCTGACAAAGAGGAAGGGAATATTAACAGGTGCTCGAGGCAAGTGTAGTGTGTTTCCCTCCATGTGCTTACTTGCAAGTCTGTGTGTGTCTCCATTTTGATATGTGTTTGGGGTAAATTTGACAGTTACAGAGAGAAAGTACATGCACAGTACATGATCATTTCGGATCAGATGTTCCAAAAATTACTGGCTTGTGACCCATTAAAATGAAGCAATGTCTACTTGTGATCCTGTGCCACAACTGGCATATTTACTGAGTACAAGTCACTTTGGTTTTTATTATCGCTCTAACCTTGAATCTGGTTTGATTTTAATAAGTGTATGAAACTGTATTCATTATTTCAAAAGAACAAAAACAAAAACTTGAAAATTTCTAAAGAAATTTTGAGTGTGGCCCCGTCGCCCCTATACATTATTACTGACACTGCTCAGCTAATTCAGTATTAATAGAACAAGCTGTGTCATCATTGCCTTTTTAATGGGCTCTTATTTTGAAGGGACTCTTATTTTGAAAGACTTGTCCTGTGTGTGTGTGTGTGTGTGTGTGTGTGTGTGTGTGTGTGTGTGTGTGTGTGTGTGTGTGTGTGTGTGTGTGTGTGTGTGTGGGCATGTGTGCTTGTGCTGTCTGTGTGTGTTTGTGTGTCTGCCCTGTCTGTCTGTCTGTCTGTCTGTCTATGTGGTGTCTGTCTGTCTCTCTATCTATGTGTCTGTGTCTGCGTGCGAGAAGGATAAAATGGCCGACATTAAAAATGTAGTTTTGATAGTCGTTGATATCATACAGAGACTTCAACAAAGTTAGTCAGAGGCAGGCTTGAGGTTGCCAAGCAACCAGGGTGAGCTGCAGGTCAGGTCACTCAAAAAGCACGCCGCAAAAAGTCATTTTTTACATGTTTATTTAGACACAGGAGCAGGAGCAACATGCAACAACAGTCTCCAGTGTACACAAAATGATTTAGAGATGTAGTACACACAGACAAATACATATGCTGGGTACATTTATTTTGAAAACTTAGTTTACATCCGCCTGCAAGAGGGAGTACTCTTGCATCATTTGTATTAGTACAAACAAGTGCATCATCTTATTAAGACATAATTTATATGTCATGGAGTCAACATCTATTTTATTTTACACACATTTCTCATTAAATCACTTTAATTTTATACATCTTACACAGTTGTATATATAAGTATTATTATATATGAGTTTATGTTTACATTCCAAATGCAAGTTAGCACTTTTCTTTAGTATAAAGAGGTATACATCATAGAAACAAGAGCGAGAAAAGAAGTCTTTTCTAAGGGTGGCAACAAATCCAAACAGCTTGACTGAGCTTCCTTCCTTCCTTCCCGTCATTGTTTTTTTCCCATCCTTCCTTCCTTCCTTCCTTTCTTCCTTCCTTCCTTCCTTCCTTCCTTCCTTCCTTCCTTCCTTCCTTCCTTCCTTCCTTTCGTCGTTTTTCCTTCCTTCCTTCCTTCCTTCCTTCCTTCCTTCCTTCCTTTCGTCGTTTTTCCTTCTTTCCTTCCTTCCTTCCTTCCTTCCTTCCTTCCTTCCTTCCTTCCTTCCTTCCTTCTTTCCTTCCTTCCTTTCCTCATTCCTTTCATCGTTTTTCAGGCACACTCAATTAGTTTTTCACTATCCCTGTATTTGTGGCCATATAGATTTAATGTGTCACCCTCTTGCAAGTCTAAGTTTCATTCATACAAGGGTTCTGACCTAACCCAAACCCTCCACTACGCAGTTCTGACAGTTATATTACAGTTTCCAGAGTAAATTAAGAGGAAGTATTACCTACAACTTCATTATGGCAAGCCATTCATGGAGCAATAAGTCTACGTGTTCTTGCACACGTTTGACAGTGTTTGATTCTGTGCATGTGACGTAAGCTGTCAGTGTATTTATATAGTTATGTGTATTGCATTTTGTCCTAAATCATTATTGAATATTCCTGCATACAGCTCCAGCTTTCAAGTAGTATTGTTATGATTCATTCCCTCATCAATAATGAGTTCATGAGGTCATCACCGTGTGCCATGTTGTAGTATACCCGGATCTTATTGATAGCTGTTTAAAATTTTGTTGCAAAGGCAGACACAAAATAAATATCCATAAAACATCACAGAATCAGTGGACGGGGAAACGTGGTTACATCTAATTGAAAACATGTCTAAACATGTACGGCTACAAACTGCCAAACCCCAGATTATGTGTGAATAAAGCACTTCTGAATGCTCTTTGCATGTTTATTTATCCCCACAATAACTGCATACAGCAGCTACAAGGTTAAAACAATAGATAACATGACAAATATACTGTAAATAATGAATAGGAAGCAGGTCTACTTTAAAATGACAGATATAGGCCACAGACTTATGCTTCAGAGGTATCTACTGAAATTAGCATGCTTAAAAAATTAGCCTCGCCCATACTTTCTTGAAATACCACTTGTGCCTTGAGAAATGATGGTGAGTCACTGTAGCGTCCAGTCCAACATGAGAACTAGGCGGAAGGACAGATCCGCTGCTAGCCAACAAATAGATAACACCCAGGGGAGTTCTAGGAAGAGACGCAGAGCCAGAACCAAGGATTCTTAAAGAGTAAACACCCCAGGCTATGCTGGATTTTAAACTTTTGGGATTAAAAATATATTTATCTTCAGTAAAGTAGTCATCTGTGGGCATTTATTGCAATTAAATGACAGTAAAATCAGTTTCCTTGGGTTCATATCGCTGTAGTGTCAGTAAGTGACTTCAAGTGGCTTCAGGTTACTCGTGAATAAACACAACTGATCCTGTAATGTAACCAATTGGCATTACTGTTGTGACAGTTTGGAAAGTTGGCAATGTATTTCTGAGGACAATGCAATATATGCCTATATCTGTAAACACGCTTGAGGACTGTCACAGCATCAATGGTGGCAGGAGGTGGCTTGCTGTCTCCTGTGTGTGTTTGTTTTTTGAGCATGGGGCCCCTTTGACAAAAAGCCACATTATTGCTGGTCTAGACACTACGCAAACTCTGGCATTATAGTTGGGTGCCATGCTTTTGTTCTGACAGCCCATTATTTCCAAATCCAAATAGTTTGAAAAATGCCCCATTGGACTGAAAATACACATTGTCCCTGCATGCAGTTATTTGTTCAGTAACTGCCAGGCCCTGTTCATGGTGCTGCACTGGCAGGGGTTTTCTCTTAATGGGGTATCTTTCTGGCCTCACACGAAATGACATTTCAAGTGAATTTACTGCTTCAGACAAATTCTCAATGTCGGATAAAAACCATGACAGATGTACCTCAGTTAATTCAAACCGTACCACTAACCCAAACCTAACTCATTAACGCCACCATGGACAGGACCAGCAGTCATGGAACTAACAACTGCATGCAGGAAGAGTGTGTATTTTTGAAATAAGGACTGTCTAGGGAATAGGCTTTCGGTCCAATGGGCAATCAACCACAGTTGGACATGCCAACTGTCCAACCATCATCAATAATTATGGTTACTTGCAGAAATTATTCAGCCATACATGCTGCTGCTGCTATTTGGCAGGTGTATGGAGGTGAGGACATAAGCAGGATTTTAGCTCGTTGTCTACTACAGTACGGTACAACACTACTTAAAGAATGATTGGAATCACCCTTATTGTAGGGTCCTTGCCCCACATTCAACTCAATTACACTCACTTGCCTTTAGACCCAGTTAGATGACACATTACACAATCTAAGCAGACTTTCAGTTCACCTACACAAAGGGCAGGGCATTAGTAGGGAAAGCTGGCACTGGACATAAATCATGTGCTAAAATATGAACATAATTCACCCCACCACATCCAGGACTTTAGCCAGTCCTGTCCAGATCAAATACGCTTGACATTTTCGAGTCACCTTGCAGTTCGTGTGACTCTGACAACTAAACTTTTAGCAGTGCATGTCACCACATTATGTTCAGCAAATGGGACATGGCTTCTCACACAAAGTCTCCTGAACACCTCTCCTCAGGTGCATATGAATACAGTGTTTCCTTGTCATTGTTCAGTCACTCATTGTCGGTGTCATTATTGCATTTTAAGAGTTACATGATGAACAAAGAATATCATTTCATTTTGATTTCATGCCACATGACAGCAAAGTCAAACCTTTCTGAGGCAAGGAAAAATATGTTTTTTTTTTTAATCTCTGAGGGTTTGAAAGTTGTGTCATATAAGTGGAATTATACAGGAGGAGGAACAAACGTGGACACAGAAATGAGCCTTTTTTTCACAGGATGCTGACATTCCTCGACAAAAAACAGAATTCATTGTCAAATAGAGACATACTGTCTCGTTGGATGCTGACTGTTGTGACAGACCGCTGGCTCAAAATAACACATTTTTCAGCTCTTTTATGCCTCGACCTGAATAATTAATGTTCTTTCAAAGTGATCCAGTTCTGATCTAAAATGTTCAAAAGTACCTATTGTGCTTTGAGTGCTTCATAATGGCAGCAATTCTACTTTACTGAGCGGTGTCAGCTCTTTCTCTTTATTGTCTCTCAACTTTCCCAGTGCCCAGAACACAATGTCCATCTTAACCTTCCATGATACCATGATAAACTTGCACTGTTAAAGATTTTAACAAATGGTTCCTGAACTTTGAGGCTTATGACCCATTACAAAAAAGCAACTGGGGCCCTTCGGTGTAAATAAACTCATCTGAAACATAACAAAGAGACACGAAACAAGAGAAAAGACATTTCTTTACCAACTAACAAATTCCTAGGTCCACCAAACAATGGTTTATTTAAATTAGAAGCTCCAAGGGGTAAAATGATCCAACATTTAACAGTACGGTTTGTTTAAAAAGTCCTTGAAATTTATTATAACATAATGTTTTGACCAAGGTTTTGTTCATCAAGCCAACATTAAATTGCTCCGAATCAGAAATGGCTGGCTTTTGTCACTGCCTGCCTCTTTAACTCATCAATGGCTCTTTCTTTCCCTTCTTCCTCACCTACTACTTGCAAATACAAGTACTTCTACTTTTGATACTTAGAAATATTTTTCTGATGATATTGTTGTACTTATACTTAAGTGAGATTATGAATGGAATACTTGACTTATAATGGAGTGTTTCTACATTCCTGCATTGGCTACTACTAATGTATCACTTTCATTTGCTCACTCGAAAATATGTATGCTTCCAGGCGTAGCAACACGTCTCCAATCTTCCCTAATGAGATTATATAGTAGACTTATTTCTTGCTATTGTTTCATCATAATGTTGCCATTGCCAATAATTACTCTCTGCACAGAGACAAATTAAAACTTAAAAGCAGAATGCAAACTCTCCAACACTATGACTATGTTGTGATATAAGTGTGCTGGTTGTAGTATCCTAAAACATTTATGTTGGATGATGGAGGTATTTTTGAGAATATTAAGTTACCTATTAAAGGGGTTCAGAGCGTTGAGCATTGAGATCATTTTGACAGCTGGTTTCCATGTGAGTCTTCTATTTCAATCAATCCAATTTTCTAAGATTTTCTTTCACACAAGTGACTGTATGCTATTTCTATCCAGTGACATTATCACACTATGGGTCATATTATTGAAATTGAGCAACAGGTTTTGAAAAGGTTTCACAAACTCAAAGTGGCAAGAATTGCTTAACCCACAGAGAATCACGTGTTCCCACATGTAAAAACATGAATATCACCACAGTTTGCCTGCCAGCACGTTGTTCCCTCTGACTTGCCATCTCATAAAATAATCTATTTTATACACCACAGGGTCAATTTGAAGTTCATTTATATTTCAGATCTAAATGCCATGAATAATAAAGGTCTACACAGACTGAAAATGATGTTCGAAAAAATGCATTTGTGCTATATATATATATATATATATATATTATTTTATTATTGAATTTATAATATATATTTTTTAATAACAATATGGCACTGACAAATGCACTGTGAGCTGATCATAACATGAATTTGCCTCATGCAAAAGACAAATAATGCCAAATTAAAGCATAATTCAGACATACTTCATGAAAAGAGTCACTACCTTGGTCATGGTATAACACAAGAAATATATTTTATTAAAATAATGAACTGGTTAATTCTTGAGACAGCAGAAATTCCCCATATACAAACAAAATTGATGAAGAGACTCTTCTTTTGTGAGTCTCAGCTCATTTTTCATGCAAGATGTAGTTCACATCTAACAATGTATCACCTTGTTAAAGATGTACTCAGGTTGTTGTAGGTGACATCCTGGTTTGTCCAGAATTGTCCTGGTTCCTAGCTGGGTGTCACTGAAATGTCCCAGTTTTTTTTAAACATTTATCACTGAATTCTATAGATTTTAACCACAATTAAAACAATAATTATAATATTATAGTTGTTTTCAGCTCTTATACAGACATTTTTAGATAGGACAAGTTTTGTCCTCTACATTATTACCGAAACCAGTATAAAAACATAAACAGTGTACTACATGTTTGACTGTTTTATAGGTAGGTGTATCAATCAATCAATCAATCAATCAATCAATGTGTCATTGTCAAGGCTGTTGCTTGCCTATGAGTCATGCTTCAGCTCTTTCTGACAGAACCTGTCAGCGTGTTAAAATTTAACTCTCAGACTGAAAAGAAAGTCAGTTTTTTCTAGAGAGCTCCAATGGGTTTTATACCTTCCTATTGAAAGTGCCCAGCAACCAAAATGCTGCTGTTAAAAGGTTGGTAAAAGTAGGCGTGCCACATAGGCACCAAAATAGTGGTCCACCATCCTGATAAAATCTGCTATGGTACATGCACAAGTGCATCTATGTAGAAAATACATCCTGACATATAGAAAACTTGAAGCCAAGTAGCGTTCATCTGGGCCCAACCTGTAACTCCTACCGGGCCTACCCCTATTCTTGCCCCAAGTCTGCCTCCAACTTCCAGACCTCATGTGTCTACCCTTTGTCCTTTCCCTCTACCCTTGTTGCCCGATCCTTTCCCTTACCTTCCCCACCTTTTGCTGCATCCCCATTTACATATTGTGTAACCATGGTTTTCTGTATATAAGAGTTTCTCTTCATTTGCTCCTGGTGAACTCACTGGCTCAGATACCCTCTGTGACCGGCAGTTCACTAGCGTGCCGGCATGCTTCTTAATAAACACACCACCACAGCAAACATCTCAAATGGACTCTTCGACACCACATGATGCATTACAGTTACAAGAAGGGCCCTACTTTGGTGGTTGGAAGATATGGTCACCCTATCTTGTTGTTTGTGAATTTTTTTTTTTTTTTAAAAATCAGCTTCTGAAATGCTAAAAGTCTATTTATTATAGAGTCATATAGAACCTAAAACATACCAGATTTAAAGGGCTCATGTTGTTTGAGTACAAACACCCATACAACCCTGTTTTAATGTTGCTTTAATTATACAGTACTTACAGCCATGCTGGTAGCTCACCAAAGCTACACTAAAACAGCCAAAACTCAGGTAAGATCCATAAATAAATAAACCTAAAAGTTTAGAGTAGTTCTCGATTACATTTCTTAATTCTTAATATTACAAAAAGTTTCCCCTCTCTAACATTTCATGTTTCTTAACAATTATTTGGTCACCTGCACAAATTTTCCTCCTACTTATTTTCCTCCACTCATTCAGTCAATCATATAACCTCACACTCACAATCTGCACAATTGAATAAGGATTTATGGAAAAGGTTAATTGATGGCCTAAATGTTGAGTTGTTTTCATTGTTTGGTTAATTAAATGTGGACATAAAATCATTCGAGACCATTTGAAAGCTGGGTATGGAAGCCTGTTTTGAATTAGACATAACTCCGCTGTTGCATGTAGCTTTTTTTGAGGAATGCAGTCAATATTGGAGAAGAGTGGTGACTGAATGCATGGAAAACAGATATTGTCACAGCATGAACACAAGCTGACAAGACCAAACCCAGGGAAGGGTGGATCAGGATGGAGAGACAACGCTGTATTGATCAGATCGCAGGTTTGAATGAATGAGTCTCAAAACAGCTGCTAGATCTCTTGTTAAAGTGAAAGACACTAAATTGTCACTCACTGAATAAAATTTAAAGAGGTTTTAGAGGTGGATTAAAAACTCCATAATTAGAAACTCCATAAAAAGACACATTAAACTCCACTGTGAAGCTTTGTAGTGTAGGTCAGTGAAATCTGATGCTCTTTAGTGGGAATGTGAACCTCCTGAACCTTTGGTGAATTCATCTGAAGTCATGGAAGAGCAGCACTGTAGTTTAAAATAACATTGAGTTTGGATCTATCTTTTTTATGACTAGCAAAGATTAACAATTTTGGAATTTGCAAAAGACATATTAAATAAATAATTGTCCAAAAACAAAATGGATGCTTCCTCCTCTCTGCTGTTAGTGTAACTCAATCTTAGAATCCATCTGCTATCGTCAGCTCTGGATGATGTTTATGGGCTTCTGATGTAACCATCGAATACCAAAAAATGGATCACGAAGATCTGGCCCAAGAATTTTTCTGCAAACTTATTAAAATTTTATCAAATTGTATTTAATAAAACTCAATAATATAAAACAAAACTAATGAAAATATAGTAGCCAATGGGATACGAGATTGCATTACGGCCAATGTGTTCTGCCTCTGAGACTGGTGATTACCTTCACTGTTGCTGGTAATGTGTAAAGCAATAAAGCTATTGGTCTGGTTTTGTGGATGAACTGTGTGTTATTTGTGGTGTTTTAATTTTTTACACAACCCTGATATGGTTTATTTTCAAAGGCAGTCACAAACATCCCTTAAGGCATCTACAGTATACTGTTTAATAGCTGTTGAAACGTCATCTCTATCATCCTCTCCTCATGTTTAAATGCAATAAAATAAATCAAATGTACAATACAAAGCTTCAGTGCTCAAAGTGCATGAAATTAATGCACTTTGAGCACAACCATGAAAGAAATCTGTCAGGATCCAGAGTATTGACCAGGACAATTGGCAGAATGTCATCTAAAGGAAAAATTATGACATAAAAAAGAAAGGAAAAGAAGAAATTGAACAAGATGATAAATATTTTATTGAACCCAGGGGTAGAAATCAGTGTCATTTTACACCGAACAAGTCCAAAAAAAACACACTAAAGGCAACCAAAACAGCACTCAAGTAAAATGTGAAATTCTCCTACTGATAAAATGTGAAGGCTGGGGATGATCCAGAAACCTCCACTGCATTATGCCTTAAGGTCCCCCCCTCACCCCAAGGCACTGAGGCACACCTAACTGCTCTGCCAAGGTAGCTGGCTGGTTACAACTTGTCTCTCGTATCTCATGAGGGCCTGGGGGAATCGCCAGGCCCCGGGGCAGCACTTGTAGTTCTGGCAGGATGTGCTATCCCGGGGCTTTCTTTCCATCCTCAGACACTTATCCCTGGCTGGTAAACACAAAGGCCTGATGAGAAAAAGACAGAAAATAAAATATACTGAAAACTAAAATGTGCATGGATCCACCAGTCACCTGAAAAAACTCAGTATCATTACAATTCATTTATTTCTCAAGCGCCTTTCAAAGACATTTCACATGAGTTGAAATCATCATCACACAACAACATTTCACATTACAAGCACTCTAACATAGTGGCTTTGGAGTCATAATTTCAAAATGGACAGAACGGTGCAATCTGGATTTGTTTGCGAAGAGAGGGAAGTGGTGAAACAATGCAGAGGTCTCTGTCGTCCCAGGTCTGGTACCAATCTGGTGCACCAGTGGTGAAGACATGTGGTTGACATCAGACAAACAGAGGCTGTGGGACCTGAGTATGGTGGAAGGCTTTGTGAGTTACGAGACAGACTTTTGAAATGGAACCATTGTGGGACATGGAGTCAGAGGAGTTTTTGGTGGACCAGGGTGATGTGCTCAAAGGAACAGATGAGGTATAGGCAGCATAGTTCTGCATATACTGAATTATCTCTATATATTTTATATAATTAATTCATGAAATTGGATGATAAAGAAAGCAATTGCAGTTGTTTATTATAGGTGCAAAATATGGATTTTGAAAGCAGGCTTTAAAGATTGTATTGTCAGTTGCAAAAAGAACGGAGTGCATTTCCAAACACAGTCAATCTTGAATGGATAAGAGACCTGCCAGCTTCAGAACCAAGAGCCTAACACCCTTTCTATGAGCACTTACAGCGCAATTAACAACCAACGCAGTGATTCTTAAATTAAATTTAATACAGACTTTAAGTGTGAAAATCACACAGTTACACAAAATACTAAAGCAAAGCTGCTATCATCACATATGAACAAGAACCTTTAGATTCCTGACCCTCTCGTCCAGTCACATAAACAAACATGACTCATCATAGTGTGGGTCTCGAAAGTGCGACACCTCTGTCTAAAATGGCAGTGACACTGCACTTTTGGGTAATAGTCAGCTCATCTCTTATTAATGTCATAGTTTATGTAGTGAGAGAATCCTCGCAGAGAGATCTTGCCTCCCATATGAGTTTATTAATCTGGAATCAGACACAAGCTGCAGCAAGCACTTACTGTCAGCAGAGCCGACTGTGTGTATAAGTATGATTATTAATGACTCCTAAAGAGCTTTTCCCAGTCAGCAGTTTCTGCACGTCACGGGAAAGAATGCATGTCCAATTTACTTAGGGCTTTTATCCACTCATTCATTTTTACATTGATACAATACCTCTATAATAACACTTGGGCTGATCATACACAGCAGTTTACTCAGTCACAGGTGATTTATGAAGTAGAGAGTTTGTTGATTGATTCCACATCAAGTAGCTGCAAATAGGAGGGAATAATTGTGATTCAATTAGACTTAATAGACACTTAATTATATGCAACTCATGTTGAATTAATTCACTTCCTAACTTTTCAATAATTATTTACAATTTTCAATCAGACCTTGACCTCATCCAGGATACGGTAAATTTGCTAAATAAGTTTGAGCTTCTTTTTTGCCTCAGTCAGAGTTTGTTATTTGTTATCCCTTCAATTCATAATAAATTATTTCAGACCCAAAATGAAAACCAAAATCAGTTTTATTGAAAATGCTGATAGTGATACTCAAGAGCAGCGAGGCTGGAGGTGACTAGAGGATGGAGAACAGCGCAGGGCTGGGTTTGTCTTCAGGTGTGGGTGCTGGATGTGGTAAATTGTAAATAGACTGTACTTACAGTATATAGCACCTTTGTAGTCTTCCAACCATTCAAAACACTTTTGCACTACATATCTCATTCACCCATACACACAGAAATTTGGGGTTGAGTATCTTGCCCAAGGACACTTCGATATGCAGACCGGAGGAGCCGGGGATCGAACCTTCAAGCCTGTATGATGGAGTAGTATGGTAGGTGTATGGCGGACTAGATTTCTGAGGCATAGGGAATGCAGGGTTGGCAAAAAAAACATGACGATATAATCCCAGAGTACAAAGTTGGCCATACGTAGTTACCACTGAGTTGTCATTCCAATCTGGCGAGGTATGGAAGGCTGAACCGGTCATAGGTTCTGCAAGGGTTCATTAGTGATGGGCCACTGGTGGTGAGGTAAAGAACAGGTGGGAGGAAGACCACGCCAAGACTACAAGAGAGACAGACACATACAGAAGGGAGGGAGAAAAACAGGAAACACTAGGCAGTGGGAAGCCTCCATCACAACACTGAATGAATGGTTATGATGACCTTCAGATAGGCCAGATGTTTTATTTAAATACTCAAAGCTTTGCAGAAAGCGGTAAACTTACTGTGAACTGCAGTTCTGTAATCTGTTGGTTTTAAACGACAGTTGTCCTTTGGATGACACTGAACTCACACACACACACACACACACACACACACACACACACACACACACACACACACACACACACACACACACACACACACACACACACACCTGTAATGAGGTCTCCCTTGACATTGCAGAGGTCTGGTCCTCTGTCCTGCATTGAACTGGAATGACATTTACTTTAAGGCATAGTTCAAAACAGATCCATAGCTGTGACCACAGAAAGGAGTGAGAATTAACTAAGCCCTGCTCTTAGTTCTCTGTATCCCTTAATCATTTTATTTTTATTATTTTTTATAATTGTATTACCTGAAACAAATGTACAGAATTCAACTCAGTGAAAATTTATTACACATATCTAAAGTTAGTCCACCTTAAAAACTGAACATTACAATCTCAATGAAGATGTGATTTATTGCAGGGCTGGTTTTCAGTTTTAGAAAGGTCTCGATTCAACTTTATAGGCATTTTGTGGGGTTGTAAATTATGGGCTTATAAAAATTAAAATAAAAAACAACACACAGCTCGGTGTTTGTTGCATGTCGGTTTGGGGTACCTCCCAGCCAATCGCTTATTGTTCCACCTTCTTCAAAAACACACTGGCAACCCGATAGTCAGGGTATTTTTGGAGATAAAAAGAGCAAAGAAGAAAGTAAATTAAACCCTGTGTCTAAAAGCAACATGGAGATATTGTGTTGTTTTCATTCATTTCAAGAACAACCTTTAGCAAAAGCAATGCAAATCCTGTAAAGATACACAATCAGCACCAGCCTCTGCATGTTTTTTTTTCAGTGTTATTTAATTTTGCTGCACATGGCGGTTTTGTAGAGTAGGAAAGAAATTGATATCATTAAATCATGATCAAGAATTAAGAAAAAATCAGTTTTAAACACTCACAATACAAGCCGTATGATTTGATTTTGGATAACATATCCACATAGATCATAATTGAACTAATGAGGCTTTGTGTAGCTTTTTGCAGTTCCTTCTGATTAGAAACATCAGTGATCTGTATCACTGCTAAGGGAAGAAATTTAGATTTAGATACTCTATTGAAATACATCAATAAATCTATTTGAAATGTAAAATATATATTTTATTTGTCTGGTGGAGTTTTGTGTGGAAATGAGCAGGTAACTCTGGGTACAAGCAACATGCTAACACTTGTTAATTTGCATATACTAGCCACATTGTAAAGATACAAAGCTGGGAAATCAATACATTTCCCCTTAAAGGCATCTCTAAATAATCATAGACGTCTGTCTGTATGCTTAGGAGGTCTACAACAGACAGTAGCAGCAGTTCAATCGATGCAAGGTCAAATCTTTTCATCTGAAGGCCTGCGCATGAGTTTGTGCATTGGATGTTAGATTATTTCTTATGAACAAACATATCGCACCTCCATATCTATTTTGTGATCGTACCAATAGTCGGAGCTCAATTTCTACATCTTGAATAGAGCAAATCCAGGGCCAGGCATTGCAACAATGCAAGCTTTTGAAATAACTACAAGGTGTTTGACTTCACATGATAAGAGAGTTGCTCTTTGCTTACAAGTAGAGTGCAGAGCATAGTGCTTTCAGAGGTAAAGTGCAGTGCTCTCAGCAAAACCACATACTTTAGAATTTCGATCTAAAATGATGGAATTCACTGTTACTAAGCCAATGTTGTCTGGTCAAGGACTGTTTGTTTATATACAGTAGCTATGCTTAGGATGATATTAACATAGATAACGTACCTAAACAGCTAGTCTAACTTGAGCATTTTGTAAACTATACCAATACATAAAGCTGGTTGCCCAATCCGACTTATGGTATTTTTGCCATTAATTACCTTTCCTCCTGAGTTTTCTACTGTCCACCTCCCTTACATGCATCACTGCTATGAAAAAGTCAAAGTCAAAGTGTTTTCTAAATTGCTAAAAGACAATTTCTGAAACCTTGCTCCATTTTCTTAAAACATCAAACACGTAACCTCATCTCCAAGCACTATTTACAAAACCTCTGACTCCTCTTGCAAAATCGAACTTTTGCCTCAAAACAAAGTTTTCTGTGTGCTCAAACGCTGCTCTCAAATCATAACCAAAGCGATTAAAATGATGTACACTATCAAGCAGTCAGTAAACAATGCACCGAAAAAAACAGAAAACACATTGTTCAAAACATATAGTCCTCAGGGAGTAGTAAATTTTTAATCTCAAAACAAATTTCATATTTTTCCGAAATTGTCTTTTGATGAACGGCAACATGTTCTATCGTAGTAGCTCAAAACTGTTTAGAAATGCTCTTTAGATTTGCTCTTTCGCCCTCCTCTTCCTCCTCGTCCCCCACCTCGTTTCTTCTATCCATTCTCAGACTTTCTCATTCCCACCTTCAACCACATGTTTGCTCTCTGAACTGGCTTATATCGGTTGTGTCACATCATTTGAAACAAGTGAAATCAATTGTGAGTGGTTGTGTTTAATCAACGACTCGTGTGCTCTATTTGTATTTCATTTCTGCGAGAAAGAGAAGAGAAAGCAACTGAATTATTAACTGAGCTGTGCTACAGTAGACTAATTAAAAAAATGCATTGGGTAATTCATATTTGGAATGATCCAGTTTATTGTACACTATCATTGTGAAACAAATGAATGAAACTGAGCCGTGGAATGAAATTAAGAATGTGACAAGAAATCAAATTGGGAATATTTATAGTTTATATTTTGGTTCTTTTTTTTTTTAGGTTTTCAGTCACAATTTTGGGTGAGGGAGCAATAACATAAGTAAGACGGAGAGAGGTGGAAATGATTCACAGGGGGTATGGAAGCTGCTGGAATGAGGGTGGAGAAATTAAGGAAAAAAATGCAGAGATGGATGAGGATGAAGACAGGGATGAGATAATGATAAATAGGATTATTGACGATGACGGAGGTTTCCAAGAGCAACAAGAGAACGGATAAAATAAGTACCCTGTGTAATTTTGCATTTAGAATTTCCTACATATGCATGGGACACATTTTTATTTTTAACCTCATTTTGAGAAATACTGCCCATTGCCAATCTCTAATTTGTCCATGATGATGTGCTTATTGATGGCTCAAGAAACCAATCACAGCTTTAAAGGCAGGATGAAGAATCTGGATGTCACTACATAGCCAGCTACGTAGATACCCAGCTGCATCTATGAAATCTGGGAACAATGACAACCTCTTCCACATAATCTCACATCAGTTACTCTGGATCACCCTGGGAAAACACTCTTTTCTTTTTTTTTTTTACAGCAACATATAAAACCATTTTAATAAAGTATAAGGGCTGTACCTTGCTCAAGGATATCTCATGGTAGGGAACAACAAAACCATGTGTTCATTGTGTTTTATTGTGTTGTTTGAACTTCTCTTATTGATCGTTGGCATCTCTGAGAAAGTCAAAAGGTTGTGGTCTGTAATTAGCTGCTGGAGCTGAGTCGAAGGCACGAGGATTTAAGAATGTCTGACTCGAAACGTCTCAGTTATGAACTGAAAACACATTGATAATGTTAAAATAGCTTTAATACAGAGGCATACTTCACCAACCTGCTACTTCAGATAATACATGTTTATCTTTGAGTTCATTAGTCATTTGTCCATCCTGAGGGAACATGAATAGATATAAAAATTATGAATGTGAACATTGCAGTGGTGCAAGGAATCTCCACAGTCAGTACTCTTCCCCTGGAAACCATGAATATTACTATAATTCAGAAAATATTTGGACAAAAGTGGTAAAAATAACTCATTTTATACACCGACTTGTAATGGAAAGAGAAAATTCTGTATATTGACAATAATTGTCATTGTTTTTAATTGTATGTTTGAAGTTGATTCATTCAATGTTCAGGGAAATATGTTGAAGAGCAGTGACCCTGCAAGACAGTTAAAGGTAAAGCTCTCGACACCTGGAAGAAAGAAGAGACAAGCAAGTTGCAGGAACACAAGAGAGAGAAAGTTAAAGATTCAGCTGGGCACACAGAGAGCTGGATGCAGTCACATCTTGGCTGGTGCGTCTAGCTCCCCCCTGGCCCTCGCTGTCTGGTCTGGTCTGAAAGGGGCGGGCGGGGGGGTTGAGAGAGAGCAGCCAACAGAGACAACAACAGCTGAATCAGGGAGAAATGGATCCAAAAGTAGGAGCCGCCCTCACCTAATGAAACACCATAAATACAGCAGACAACTTCCATTTCGCTCTTTCTTTCTCCTTTATCTGAGCCTCTCTCTCTTTCTTTGCCAACACACACCCACACACACTCTCTTTAACAAAATTCTATATTCAACAGCTGCCTTTACAGCATCAGCTTCAGTGGAAACATGCAGGCTGTTGTCTTCAAGCTCAAACACACTGATAAACACTAACGGTCTCTGACTGCTTCATTTGAATAAATCCTTACACAACAATGACACCTGCTGGCAAACGAGACCTGAATGACCCGAGAACTTAGCCAGCTAGACACGTTAGCTTTACAGACATGGCCAAGAGATTGCACATGTTTATATAACGAACTGTTCTGGATGATAGCAAAAAAAAAAAAATCATCTTTATTTATTAACAGGGTTATTTCGTGCTCTCCTAATTTTGAATCATGCCACAGTTAGATCTCTTCTTGTTTACTGCAGGTCCTGACTAATTAATCTTGAATCACTTTGCCTGATTTAAAATGTCTGAACCTCATTTAGAATGCTGCCGTTTCAGATGGTTGCAAATGAAGAAACGGTGTAGCTCCAGCGAGAGAACATTTGACTCTGTCAAGATAGTCAGACAGTTATCTCATCGATTTAAAAAAAAATGAAGACTGCCATTTTAGGAGAGCAGCATAAAGTATTTCAAGTTCGGCGAGCCATGTCTTTTAGTATAAAACAACACTGCTGGAAAAGTGTCTTACAGACAAGGATTATACAAAAAATATATAATATATATTAAATCATTTAAAGCTGCACAAACTTGACTGAAAGAAAAATCAGGAGAAATATTTGTTATTTGGTCTTCCTGATCTTTCACTGTTCTGTGCTAAAATTGCGGAAGCTGCTGAAGCTATAATTCTGTCAAAATGTCATTAATCTAAGAGTGAAAAGCTGCTAAAATACGATTTTGACTATAATGAGTCACTCAGTAAAACCCAAACTAATGAGATTAATCTCAGGTTAGCAGCTTTCTAAGTCTGGGTGATTCGATTTCACAATAAATCTGCTTAAAGTAAAGAGTGTTTAAGTGGGAAAATATATAAATATATATGCCTTTTGAATCCTTTTCAAGAACCAAGTGTCTGTCCTTGACTGTGTCAATGTGACTCTGACTGGCTTTTGTGCTGAGCGGCTCATTTCACCAGCATTTATCCCTTTAACTGGCATTTCCCTATCATGAATCCCTTTTGTTGGCCATTCCTCACAAATAAGCAGATTTAGTTTTACACATCACCTTAACATTAAATGAAACATTTCGAGAGACACATTTCATTGAGAGAATGAAAAAACATAATGCCCCAACATTTTATCACAATTATGTTAACATAAAACTCATTAAAAAAAAAAGATTTTTCTTTTCAAAAACAACGGAGAAAGTTATCCGTATTGTCAATGATGTATATGCCGACAATATATTCCGACGAAGGTCCAGAAACATTTTATCTGTAATGTGTAAATCTGTAAATGTAACTTTTTCTTCGCTTGATTTTCTATGGCAAACAATTGTATACAAAAGTATAGAATCGAATCATACATCATCAAATGATAGCCAATGGGTTGTGACTGACTGACTGCAAACACAAACCAGAGTGCTTCTTGGTCCCTTGACTACAGATTCTAGGTTTAGAGCTCTGTTTATAGAGATTATGTCATCTATAATGCCCCAGTATGGGAATCATGGCTTTTTGGAATGCAGGGCTATCTCGTAGTTCTTCAATTGACCTCTGGGATAAATTGGCGTTGACCCACAGCACTGTTTTCATCTCTATTCATATACAGTACAACAGCAGTATGTTGGAGCTAGGGTAGGCTACACATGTCCTGGACCCAATCTACTGCTCACTAAGATGAATTCACTATTGATCATCTCACGTTTTCCCAATATATCTTTCCAATATGTCAATCTCAATATATGTGACTTCATTTAAAGTATGTTTGTTTTATTGTTTTACCTCATTTTCAACCATAGTGTCTAATGATTTTCATTTTCATATAGTACTTTTCATTGTTCTCTTTTTTCCCCCTACTCCATTGTCTCTCTTCGCACACCCATGTTTTGAATCAATACACTATTCCTTCTGCCTGTTTTGAGGCCAGCTTGTTTCTCTCCATCTGTCTATCAGTCTGTTTGTTCTTCCTCTCCGTACAGTATATACCACAGTTGGCTCGTTCCACTTCCATTCCTGTTGCTCTTCTCAAGCAGATTGTCATGTTTGTCGTACAAGTGCTTATTGCAGGCAAATTTCAGGATCCAAAAAAACATTCCTTTGGCTGAATAAAACCTCAATTGATGGAGTCAAGTGACTGTAAACATCAACAGACCGAAGCCCACTGAAAAAAGACAAACGTTGGAGCTGCTATTCAGATATATTTTAAAAATTAAGGAATAATCAAACAAAAAACACAATTAAAATATGAATATAATTGATATATTCTGTCAATAAATTCTGCTAAATATTACCCACTGAACCTTTCATTTGTCTAGGCTGTGTGCGTTTGTACTCAGTTTGTGATATCTAATGTAATCTAATCAGTTACCAAAACCAAACCAACCAAACTAGTGCCAAAATGATCTGCATGGTCAAGTTAGCTGTAGTTATCACAAACAAATCTCAAAAGACTTTGAAAAGAAAAAGAAAAAAAAAGACTTGTGATTTATGTGTAAGAGAGAAGTGAAATTCCTCATCAGATTGAAGCACGTGGACGCGACGGCCACATAAGCATGAGATCCCTCAAGCCACGTCTCACACAATGCAGATCAATACCAAACTGAGGGACTCTGTCGATGTGAATGATTGCGTGTGCCTCTGGATTACGTCAGGGGACAGAAAACAAATGTTTTCTCTAAAATACCTGTGTGGATATACGAATGCATAACAGGGCTACAGACCGTATACAGGTGACGGGTAAAAAATAATGTGAACAAAAACTGAACTTAAAGAACGCAGACCAGCCATAACACATACTTCCCTACCTGACAAAGGGAAAAGAGGTCCATAAAATAATGAAATATAACAGAAGAAAAGACAAGGGGGAAAAAAATCTAGCAGTAGCAGGAATAGAGAGAAAGAAAAGGTCAACATGTTGATCTGCAGTCTATTGGGAATGACCAGAAGAGCATGGCGGAACATGAATATTGGATGAACACATCCCTCCGTCTGAAGGAAAATGGTGACATCAGAGGTCATATTTCCAAACATAGTGACAATAACATAATCATTTTGCCTTCTGCACCTCGTTTTTACAATATTAAGGTAATAATATCAGTAAGTAATAAGTAACATGCACAATAAGTGATGTACAATATGTGTCCCCTTATATGATTGGTACTGATTGTCTGTGGTGTCATGAATTTGTCTTAAAGTGACATTCTGAAACCACTCACTGGTATTTTGATATATATCTTTGATCCGGGCAGATGATGCAAATTAAATTTGGGCAAAGTGCTGTCTCATCATAAGTCTGATATGATGAGTCGGCAATCAATGTAAACTCTATAAAGGAAAGTCATCGTTGAGGCACAGTTCAGATGGGGGAATTAGCTAATGAGACATCATTACAAGAAGATTTTGTAATTTTCCCAGTTATTACTTATAACAGTTTGGATGTGCCTCATGATGCAGCTACCGGAATGGCTACCAGATGCAGGGTCCAAATTGGTTTTAACCTGAGGCAAAAGTGGATGCCACTCCGGGCAAATGTGTGTGAATACATTTTCTATTTGAAAACCCTGCAGGGAAAAAGTGCAAGTAACAAGCTGCACGTGTGGAAGCAAACTTTAAATGAACACATTTTAACTGTGAGGCTTGTTTCAAATAGTTCATACTGTATTCTGCATTTGTAATAGTGGACTGTAAGCTTTTATTAGTCACCATTTGGCAAACATTTAGTATTAAAAACGCTTTTTCACTTGATTTTTTGCAAACACACAAGTGCCACATGGATTGTGGAACCTTATACTCGTGTACCCAAAAATACTCATTCAAAGAGATAATGATTCAGGCTGGCACTGAACTGTGCCAGTTGGTTTACAACTGATTGGATTCATTCTTGTAGAAAAAGCCACCAGTTGAGCACACTGCATTAGACTAATTAAAGGAGATGGCCTCTCTTTTCCAGAACATGCTCATGTCAAAATAAAAGGAGAAGCTATTTTAGTCATGCGCTAAGAGCAGTTTAATGGGCTTTATTTCCAATTAATGTACCACAGTTCACAAAATTTCATGGTGAGTAAATCAGACAGAAAGTGTCACTTCTGCCTTTTGTCCTTATTCAGTGAGGTAGTATGTTGGAGTTCTTGTTATTAACTATGAACTCTCCGTCTGCCATTTCACAGCATCTTTATTGATAACAACATTGTTTGAATGTCTGTTTTGAACAACATATTGCCTCTTCATCAGATATTTCTGTTGGACTCTCTACTCTTATTTGTTTGTATTCATTTAAAAAGTCAGCTTGGTCAGCTAAAGTGAAATAGATTCTTATGTATGTAGAATATGTACGGCAATTATATTTGGCATCTCTGATCTTTTGACTCTCAAAATGAAAACTGAGCACAGCACGGAGTGAGGTACATTTCGTCCAGAGTCGTTAATTATTTGATTATTTCTTAATCTTACTTACTTACCAAATTTCAAGATAGATAGATGTATATAAATACCTAATACTTAAAGAAGTATATGACCTCTTTTACATTCACTACAGATCTTTACTCTCTCAATGAGATTAAATGAGTAAATCTAACGTTTTGTCTATAGAGCCAATTGTTGGCTGAAAATGTTTCATGGTTTAATTACACACACCGACAAGTTGAGTCAGAGCAGACTAAATCTCCAGAGAGAGAACAGTAAAACTTCATGGTAGATATAGGAAAAGTTTTTCAAAAAAATCAATAAAACATTGTACTAAAAGCATTTTCAAAAAGTCGTTTTATGTACTTCAACATCAAGCCCCTGCGGCTAAAACACAAAACCATATTCAACATAGAGACGCTAAGAGTGATTATTATTGACACACACGACAGCTTTTCTTTGATGGACGGTCTCATAACACAGTGAGACCATCAACAGCCACTGGAGTTTAAACAGTAAATCTCATTTATGTTGCCAACTGCTGGTTCATTTGATGATGATTGCATACCGCGGTGCTATTCCAACGTGTTGCTATGTGACCGACATAGTCTCAGTTTTTATTCAGTTTTAAAGTGCTGACCGCAGAGAGGTCAGGACAGGACAGCCTAGCAATAATGCAGATATTAGATTATTGTACACAGTGTTTTTTATATTAGATTGGTGATGATTCATTTTTAAACAAGGGCATTGCACCCTTTAGATCTTTACTTGTTTTCTAAGAATAAAATTGACAGGGAAGATCTGATTCAGACTAAAGTGTAAACCCACCATGATATCACTATTTGGCATTATGGTTTTGGAGCCATAAGTGACCATATTTGGTCAAGAGCATGCAGCCAGTAAACTAACATGTTTCTGTAAACATTTGAGGTGATAAATAGGCAATACAGTAACAGAATAGCAGTTTGATGCTGATGCCAAGTCATACTTGGTTTTCAGACTGGCTGGATTACACCTAAATTTCATTGTTTTGGAGATTTAACTTTATACCCTAAAAAAAACGGTGGTGGTGAGGGGGTTGGACTTTATTTTACTGGATGCAGGTGGTTGTAAGGACAGTTAAGAATATGTTTCTGATATGTACCTGCAAACATACAGTATGTGTCCAACAGCAACTTGGATCTGTTGGGTTAAGCTTCTTAGATATTGGTATGATTTAGTGAAAATTATAAAAACCTATATCAGATATTTCTGTCTTTAAAAAGTGCACACACGAGGAGTTATAGTTAGAAATGTTTAAATGGATTTTTCTTACAAAAACAAAGAAATTTGGATAATCTTCTAGTGAGGAGTAAATGTTAGCATTGTCTCTCTGCAGGCACCGACTATCTGGCTTTTTCATGAATAATGGCGTGAACCTCCACGCTTCCACCATGTTGAAGTCAGAGATAAACAAACAATGTCTTGGCAGAAAAACATCCTATTGAGTTAGCATGTTGAGTGTGGTGGAAAAGCACAGGTTTATCTAGACTTGAATGCACACAGACACAAATTGTCCATTGTTTTAATAAAAGGTTCTTCTGCACTTGCTGAAAACTAGATGAATTAAGATGGCACTACAATATAGGACCGGTAAAACATGACTACTGGCATAGGAGTGGTTGTCTTGGATGCCACCTTGAAACTAGGTCTAAAGATTCCAATGTAAAACAGAATGAATACAAACAACCATTGTTTGGCATTTCAGTACATGTCAAGGTTTGGTGTTCAGTTTAATTTGAACAATTATGATTGATTTGACAATATGATAGTGTAGCGGCCGTTTACCAAAAGCCCAAGTGCCTTGGCCACCTAGTCAACTGGGGAACTTGTCTTAATTTTGACGTGTCCATAAACAAGCCCAATCCTCTTGTGAAAACCCACTAAAATCACGAAGAGAGATGATGAACTTGAACTGCGATTTATTTGAACATTAACAACGTAAAAAATTACAAAAATCCACAAGTCTGACGGACTCTGACGGAATCTGACGGTCAAAAACTTATTTGACTCACACCCCAGTAGACTTTTTAGGACCATCCCAAACCACACAAAAAACCCCACGTCTTATTTAGCGCACATGCGCACTGACCATTGCGGCATTAACAAAATAAAACTACTTTACTTCAGTGGCTCTTACATATAGTATGAATCATTTTCATATATTCTGTCTTAAAGAATATTCTGAGATCATAGTATTGACCTTCAATGCTATCATCACATGCTTGTATTACACATGCATTACAGATTATCCAGTGTTATTTTTCCATGACACTCGTCGTCCATCACTCTGAGTAAGAGCATTAAATGTATAAAATGAAATGAAAAACAGAGACACTCAAGTTGCTGACAGCTCAGTCTGAGTTTGGCATTATACTCTTTGCCCTTTTAGAATCTCCGAAGAAATAATCAAGTCATTTCGTATCGCACTTAAGATGAAACCATGACTTTGCATATTTTGACAGCAAGTCCGTTAAGTCCTGCAGACTTGGTAATGGGGCCCTCACCACTGCATGGTGTATAAGCCAATAAAATCAGAGGGAGACATGGTGAATAACTGATGCGGTGAAATTCTGTCAGGGGAGAGAAGTTTCAAAAAGCAGTCTGGATAAATCCACAAAAGAAAAAGGGGGATCAACAGAACGACACAGTGCTTTTAATAAACTGTTAAATCTCAACCTTGAATTGCCCACACTGATGGCCTATTTCATCAAGTCATTCATTGATCCCAGACTCTGCATCAAAGCCCATTTTTATTTTCATTTTTATACCATCTGAGAAAATGAGTTGAAAAGTTCACAGAGGGAGACTTTGATTGAAATGCTGCTAAAGCAATCCGTTGTCACAGACGACCACATTAAAACCCGCAGTGTTGGAAAACAATTGACCGGAAGGCTGATTCTTTCTGAACTGCTGAACAAATTTGATTGAATTGTCCAAAGCCATGAAAATGTTTGAATATCACTTTATGATTTCCTGTTGATTGATACCATGTGGGGCAAAAATGATCATAGTCTATTTGCTCTTCTCTTAGCTCCAAATGAACAATGGAGTCATATTAGCTGTGATGAACTGGAGGGCAACAAGAAACTGAAACAATGAACAAAGACATCAAGGTATCTTCGTAAAACATGACACTCGTGTAGGCTGTAGTAGGAGGTGAGTGCAGTGCAGCTGTTCTGCATCTGTAACTGGGCAGAGGCCATGAATAATATATTTCTTATTATCCTAGGTGAGGTGTTTTGAAGAAAAAAAAACTTGACTCAACAAAAAATATAAATGCTCCTAATTTTTTATGTGTTAAAGTGAAAGCATGAACCACAAGCACATGATGAATTGCTTGTGGTTCCTTTACCCATGAGTCACCCATTTGCATACGTATGAAAAAGCTTAACTCCTTCCAACTATTATTATTTCCTGTTAAACAAATATTTGCCCCATAAATATCCCTTGTTGATGATGCGACTTTTGATTTGTTGTGAAGTTTGACTCTGTAAACAACCAGCAACATCATCAAGGGGCCCAAACATCATCTATAAGCTAATGTAGAATGCTTGTTGAATAATGATGGCATATAAACATCCAAAGCTATTATGTAATCTTCAAAATAAAGCTAAATTTACATATAAATTTACACATAAATAATAAAGTCTTATTTCATCTCGGTCCTGTTAGGCTCAATTTGCAATCATCTAAATAAACTGAATTCTTATCATGTCTTGTAATGTGAAAAAGAATCATCCACATGTCGGTTTTTCTATAACATCTTTATTTAAAAGGATTTACAACACGAACTGGCAGCACTTAATTTAATGGCATCTTTCTTTTTCTTTTTTTTTTAAATCCTCAGTTCTGCACATCTTTGTAGTTTTGTACATACATACACACAAAATGTGTCCCTTCAGAAAACAAAACAATTTGTAGGAAAAAAGATGAACAGAATTCAAAAGTAAAAAGGGTGGACATAATCCTGGCAGTTCAGTTCAGTCAGCGTAATAATGCCTAAATGTAAAATGCATAATTCAGTGGCCTGAAGGCCTCTCAGAGCAAGGTGACCAACGTTTACTCATAGTGAGTGTATGAAAGGGCAGATTGGGAATCAGAAAAAACAAACCCTTCAAACTCTGAGAAAGAATAACACTGTTTGGTTACCTTCCTCATATAAACTAAACTAATAAAATGTGGCAACTCGATTGCATTTCTAGTTTAGTTGGATGTGATCAGCGGTTTGCGTTAGCTTATTTGGGACAATCTGAGATGACATGCGTGGTTAACTGACACTCGGCTGGTGCCTTAACAGAAACACCATACAGTATCTGTCTCGTGGCTTTTCTGGCTGATTGACTGTTAGAGTCAAAGCTGATATATAGAAATATCTGTACCAAAAAAATATTTTATCTCCGGTCATGTAAGAAATTGAGTTCCCATGTCTGGCACAAGTTAAATCTTTGATCTTTGAAGCTCAAAAATGTTTTATTGCAGCCACATTGCGATTCATTTAGAGTAGAAAGAGAAAAATGTGCAGACACTATAGAATAATTTTAAGTGAATTATTAAATATGTTCTTACTTGGCTTTTAACATTTAAGGTGTGAAACACCACTTGAGTTTTTGCATTAAAGTAGCAAAATAGCTGCTGAGAGAATTTGTCTGCATCAAAATGGAAGAATTACTTAGACTTGCTTGGTTTTAAGCAAGCTAAGTAGGTGACTTCACAAAGACTTAACACCCGACAAAGCCACTTTGACACTTAACATTACTTTGTTAATATTTCAGATCTCTTCTCTCTTGGCTGCGTGAACTGGATCTAGTAGAACTGCAACACTTGCTCAGAAAAGAAGAGCGAACAATGATAACTGATGATTAGACTGTGTGAGATCAAATGGATGAGACTGTTTTGCTCTTCATCTACGAGGAGATGTTCCATGACATGACAGGCGATGACTGGTGAAAGACTGGAAAATAACTTTCCGTCTATGAAATTCACCAAACTCTGGCATTTCATACCAGTAAAACAAACGCTCAGAAGGCTGATTTCAAAATCAACAACCACCCAACAGAATGGCCTAGTGTTACACAAGCTCTTGGTTCAGCTCGTCACAGAACGTGAGTAAATGTAAGGTTGGCACAAATTCCCTTTCAATCAAATCCCAATGTGAATTCAAATTGCCAATCGCTCAAAGGTGAGAACGTCACTGTACACAGTCTAATTCCTCAAACGACTGATGTAACAGTAAGTGGAGTCCAACTTTAACGCAGTCATGACAAAGCTGCCTGCTTGCTTGGAAGTTAGGTGGATGTGAACTGATGATGTAGATCGAGGAGAAGGAGATCAAGAAGAAGAAGATGAGCAACAGGAAAAAAAAAGTAGATTATGGAGGGCAGGGAAAGTGACAAATGTCTCTGCTGGCTGGGGAACCAAGTTAATGCTATAAAAAAACAAGATGAACACGCTCAAACTTGTATTAAAATAGAAAGTTATATCATGAAATCTACAAACTAAATAAAAACTCAACATCACCTTCAGCAGCCCACGAGTAATTACACCAATAAAGTTTCAAACTGACTTAATGTGGGAACGAATTCACTCTTATGATCCAAAATTTGTTGAATTATCGTTTTATATTAAAGAACCATGTCCAGTCAGTCACCAGAGGGCCATGGGGTCACTTTCCCTCCCCTGTAAGAGACGGGGTCATGTTTTTTAGGCTGTGCCTGCTGCTCCTGCAGGCACTGCTGTAGAGATTGCTGCAGGGTTCAGGCCTTTCCCTCGATGTCTTTGACCGCCTCTCCTGCGTCCTCCACCTCCCGACTTGAGCTGTGGACAGACGGGAACACGACAGTGAGCCAGACATTACATGAAATCATGTCAGAAGAAGACAGCAGGCAAAATTCGGTCAAGTCGGTCCACAGTGGTTCAGAAATGCATTTCTCACTTGTGTTTTGAAACTCAAAAAAAATAAATAAAAAGGTTAAAAGGATTAGGTTTTTCCTGGGGAAGAAATGAAATGAAGTCCCAAAAGTTCAGTTTTTCCTTTAGGAAATGTTTAGTGGAGGTGAAAAGGCCCCTTTAAAACGCTTTTTTCATTAAATATATACGGCTTTTTGTGATGTGATGTAGCACCTCTGCTCTTATCTGAAGGTTAAGTCGCCTTTCCATCACACACTTTCAGTATATTACCCTTGAAACGCCTAACCCCCAGATCTGTTTCACGTTTCCACTGCGGACGGTACAGCAGGCAGTACTCTTAAATGTACCGGGGCTTTAGGGCAAACACCTTTAACAGCAGTTGGGAATCAACACACCACATTTGCAGCATTGCAGCTGCAGCGTTTATTAATGGACACAGTGTAATCTTCACTCTACGTTTACTGCCAGATTCACAACTTACTGTTAACCTTTCCTCTGCTCCACTTGCATTTACAGTCACTTTTCGGCCAGTCTCTCTCTGCCTCTTTCATTTTCTCCTCACGCTCGCTCACTCTCCACTCACACACAATATGTGGCTGTTTATTACAACAAGGACACGAGCTTTGTTTGAGAGAAAGGCGGCAGGGAGCAAAAAGACAAAAGACAACGCACTGAACCGTCCCAGTTTAGCGTGCTCGGTACCTCGACAGAATGTTAATGAAAAAAATGTGACCGGTGGCCATCCGTAACTTTTGACAATCTAAAACGTGAACTAAACCGAGCTGTACGGCTTGGTGGAAACATTTAACAGGTGTTAGGATTTCATCTCACATTAGTAGGTGTGCCCACTTCCACTAGAATACACTACAGAGAACCCAGCAACTGCAATTAGTTACAAATAGTGACTTCATTCAAATGCCGTAAAAAGGTCCAGTGTGTAGGATTTAGCGACATCTTGTGGTAAAGTTGCAGATTGCAACTAAATGAATACCACTACCCTCACGCTCCCTTCTAAGTGTGTATGAGAAACTCGTAAAAAAATGTGAAAGACTCTCTAGAACCCGTGTTTTATTTGGGCTACTGTGGAAACATCATCAACATAAAGGAGGACCCACCCTCTGTAGATATAAAAGATTCATTCTAAGGTAACAAAAACATAACGATTCTTATTTTCTGATGTTAATACACAAATGAAAACATACTTGTGAATATTACATTCAGCTTCATGCCATATTCTGCCAGTAGATCTCGTTAAACCTCACACACTGAACCCATCAGGGGGAAAACAGAGAAAAACATCAAAGCACGAGCTATGTATTTTTCTCTTTTTATTAAAAAAAAAAGGTAAGCACCTCAACTGTTTTCAAATCAAACACTACTGGGATTCAGTTCAATAACTACTTCAGCAATTAAACATTTAATTGCCATAAAAAGTGAAGCTGCTCAGTGGCCAGCAGCAAAACACTGCAGTTGTACTGGAGTAGCTTCCGGGTGTGAAACTGAATATAAATACGACTGCACTAAAGTTTGCATGCTAAGAAAACGTCAGTTCATGAAGTTTAGAAAGTGAAAAAAACAACAACAAAAGAACAAAACATCCAAGCTTAAGAAGACAGGGACCCCATCACGACTCCCACAGTCTGCAGAAACGGCTTTACCTTGTTTTCTTTACTATCGTTACACAGAGGCTCCTCCTCTGCCTCCACTGTCTTGACGCAGCATGCCAAGACGGGGAGAGAGAGAGAGAGAGAGAGAGAAAGCAGGAGAGATGGGAGCAGAAAAGCAAAGCGTTAGAGTTGAAGTGAAAGAACACGAACGCCGGATAAGGCGGGGAGAAATGGGTGAAGAGGTGAGTAAATGAAAAAGAATGATGAGGGACGACTCGTAACCGTGATGGGGGGTGGAGGCAGGATCTTATGGGCAGGGTAACAAGGTCATTGAAAGCAGATATGGGGAGGGGGGGCAGAACAATCACATGATTGATGAAGCAGAACAGAAAAGAGAGAGAACAGATTGAACAATTGAAAAAAGCAGGGAGAAAAGAAAACGTGCAGCTTCAGCAGTGAGGTTGAAAACTGAACACTAGCATTTTTTTTTTTAAAGATTTTAATAAATACAAATAATGTAAGATAAAGAATGCTGCCTTCAGGACAGGAGATACTTTTTTGAATTTGTTTGTTTCAGAGCATCTTTCCAGCACTTAGCAATCAACAATACAATGAATTGTCCTGCACTATGTAATAATACTAAATCAATAAAAAGAATAAAAATTTAAAAAGTAAAACTGAATTAAAGTTCTGGTTTGGAAATAAATTCAAACGTTGGTGCGTAAGGTCGACTCTGATGATGAATTTAACTTTGACTAATTACAATCTTGGATACATAAAACATTTTCTAACAAATGTTTGATTAAAACATATTTCACTTTATAAAGGCTCACTGAGCATAGATTTACTCACTGGTAGCTGTGCTGTGCTGGGACTAGGCGGCCGTGCTGTTGATCCAGCCTCCTCGGTGGCTGCTGTGCCCATTTTCTTACTGGCCTGCATCTTCGCCTGCTGGGCTTTAGCTGCCTGAGTGTTTACCGATTGGAGAAGCTGAAATCACGAAACACAGCCAGTGTCAGTTGACCTGCATTAATCAAGAGTTGTTCAGTGACTGCACCCATCTTCACTGAAGCTCCGGTACCTTTATGATGGTGCCCACAGCTTTGGTGCGTCCCTCCCTGAACACCAGTTTCTGGTCACAGTGCAGGTACTCGGGAGTCTTAATGAAGCGGAAGTGGACTGTGGCCTTGTCTCCTGTTCGTAAGCAGTCTTTGTTCATGGTCAGGATGGTGGCCGTCTGTCTGATGCTGCCACAGTGGACTGGTGAGATGGAAAGGGAGCGTGGCCAGTTAATCCTGGTAAAAATTGTTTCAGTGTGACCATGTTTTGAAAAAACAATAATAATCTTCTGAAGATCACTAACCCATCGCCTGGTATCTCGGGGATATCGTGGTGGGGTGGTGCAACACCAGGATCTCAGCCTCAAACTCCCAGGTGGCCTGCGGCATCAGCTTTGGGGAGACCATCACCATGCCTTTCCTTATAGATGAACGTTTGATCTGAGACATGGAGAGAACGTATAAATGGAAAACAGTAGGAACAGAAAGGGTGATGAAGCCACACTAGAATCAGACAGAACAGTGCCTACACCCACACCATAAACTTTCGGATTTGCATGCATTATAAAACGGATTACAAAGTTAGAGAATTCATATCACATCCAAAGGTTTCAGAATGACTGTCCTTTGCAGAACATTTTAAAAACGTTGTATCAGGTTGTCTGTTCTGCTACAAACCTTTTTGAGGGCAAAAGACGCCGTCTGTCCACCGCGGACCTCTCGAACAGGCATCCTCTTGCGGTGGATGGATTTTACAGCGATGGGGATGAAGGTGCCTAGAGGGTCTGGGCCTAAGAGCAGCGTGTCGTTGAGTCTAATCATCCCGCGTAACGTAGTCCCTGAAACTACTGTGCCCACACCCTGCCAAGAGGAGATAAAGAGTGTGAGTGAGTAGTTTTCTACAAATCACGTCTGCACACAGAGTATTTTCTACGAGACAGTGTGGATGTAAAAGGTTAAAGCTACTCCACACCTTGTCATGAATTTTCACATTGCACAACACCCACAATCATCTTTTTATATCCAGAAAATAACAGTAAGCATTTTCACCAGTGTCAACTGCTTTCACTCAAGTAACATTTAAAGAAAACCTGAAGCTTTTAATCCTGTGAAAGGTGTCGAGGAAGTGTACAGAACAGAACGTGCTGCTAAAAGCAGTGACAGTCTCGCTGCACTAACATTTGCATACAGGTTTTTGACATTGAAAGCACAGATTCAGTTCGTTGTTTTTGCTCAGAGACACTTTCACATGTAGCAAACTGCAACAGCAGAGACTTTCAAACCACTGATGTCTCCCATCAGGACTTGAACATTTAGACCACTGTCAGCGATTCTGTTTGGTCCAGTTCCGCCTTGTCGGGGAACCTTCTTCTTCTATGTGTCTTTAAAGCGAGGAAGCAGGAGAGAAAAGAGCGACACTGCTAAGACATCACCTCAACATCTTTGAGTGTGCAGCTGAGAGTGTGTTTGATCTTGTCTGTTTGCAACCACTTTCATATGTTCAAAAGAAAAGTGAGGAAGCAGAACAGAGTGACTGAGCTGAAATGTGTTATCAGGGTCTCTGCAGGTTTCAACAAGGCAAATGTAGGAGTTGTTTTAAGACCCATTTCGCATCCTGGCAAAAAAGGACAAAAGGTGTGAAGGAAAATCGGAACTCAGAATAAAAAAAAATATTGGCAAACATCGTAATAAAAAAACTCTACAGCCAATGGCCAATCGTGCGTGTGTGTGTGTGCATTCAATTGATCGTTCTGGAGCCACAAATCGTTGAACTTGCACTTACCCATCTTATACAAGTAATTCGGCTTCGTGGTGGACTTTCGTTAAGTTTTCCTCGCTGCTAAGCTTCTGACCGGGCTGCCCAGAAACTTTAGTTCTGTTCTGTAGTTATGTTATAGCGTCCTCAAATATCGCAACATTTAAAAGCAAGACTGAAGTTTATGCATTTGTTTTTAATAAAAGTAACGTTAGTACATTTTTAAGACCTTTTATAAATCGTATTTAAGACATTTTAAAGAGATTTTAAAGGCCTTAAATTCATATTATTGGATTTTAGACGTTTTAAGACTTTTTAAGACCCCGAGGATACCCTGGTTATGAGAGTACAGCTGAGTGTGCGTGTGTGTTTCATACCGGTACTGAGTATGTGTCGTCTATTTGGAACTCTGCGGGCTCATCGTTGCTGAAGTTGGTCCTAGAAGACAGGAGGTTGAGGAACATCTTCAGCAGGTCCATGTTCTCCCCCGTCACATTTGAGATCTGAAAGATTGGACACATCCTGCAGAGAAGAAGGGATTGAGAGAAGATAAAAGGATGAACAATGATTAGATGACAAAATGGGACAACATGGGACTTAAAACCCAGATCAGAAAACATCTGTTCTGCTTGCTCAGCTGTCCTTGAGGACAGCTTCCAAGCTCAATGACACAACTAGTTTAATAAAGGATTAAATAACTTGATCAGATGGAGAGAAATAAAATGATATTTTATTTCTCTCCATCTTTGGACTCTAGCTCTGTCTCTACTTCCCTCCGCCCCCTCCTCTTCTTTGCCTTTACCTCTCAGAGCTGAAGTTGGAGGCTGTGACGATGACATCATCCTTGTTCTGGACCAACACAGGGATTTTCCTGCAGCCTGGTGACTTTAATAGCCTCTGTAATAATTTTAGCGTCTCTGTAGATACACACACACACACACGCAAAGGTAAATCAGCAAAAAAAGACACCACATGAGAAATAACCACCGTCTCAGTGTCTGAAGATGCTACACAGCTGAACAGTCTGCACAAATATTGAACATGAACGCGCTTCAAAAGGAGTACATGCATTACAATAAGGGCACTGAAGAAAAGGCGAGACCTTTAGCAGAGATAGCATTATGTCTGCCGTGCCCATTTTAAAAGCATGTTTAATCATATTTTAGTATTAAGACTCTTCTAAACTTCTCCGAAATGCTTTGTTAAAACCTTCATTTAGAGATTTTATTGTAAGTGTTGAGTTTCATACACGCATTACCCAAACATCATCAAAGTGGTGTACAGAAGGAAATAGTGTTTAATAACATTTTAAAAACAGAATTTAAAGTCAATTCATTTTAAAGTCAATCAATTCCAGAAAGCACGAATTACGTGATGTAACGTGACGACGACTAATTACGCCACGTAACTTCTGCAAGTTTCGCACGTGCTGGTTTTGTAAGGTTGTGATCCTTCTCTAACTAAACAAAATTGATGCTGATCAAACGGTTTGTTCTCCTTTTTTTCCCCAAATGGGAATCGATAAGAGAATCGAATCGTTAAGCAGAATCGAAAATGGAATCGGAATCATAAAAATCTTCTCAATTAACATCCCTATTGTTAATAAGATGTACAGATCTAAGATCTACAGTTACTATCACTGTACAATGTCGTTTTACCTTGTAAGATGTTGGCTGGACACATGTCTATTTTAGTAACCACTACAAACACCGGCACATTAAGGGCCAATGCCAGACCCAGATGCTCTTTGGTCATGCCAACGATGCCAGCGTTACTGCCGACCTGAGATGAGAAAGAGGGAGTGCAAAAAAACAGAAGAGGAGATTGAATCCACTGACTAAGCAACAAGGCAAACACACACACACTCTTCTCCAATCCTATCCTCTCTCTCTCTCTCTCTCTCTCACCATGAGCATGCAGAAATCAGGCAGGTGTCCCGTCATGCCGAACACAGTGGTTTTGAGGTACTTCTCGTGGCCAGCCAGATCGATGAAGGTGATGACCTTTGAGGATTTCTCACAGATCTTAGTCCAGTCTAGACCGCCGCCGTGGCTATCTGGCTTGTTCACCACCTGGAGAAGCAGAAAGAGGCGGAGAGAATAGCAGATGACTTGATAACGTATGTGAGAAAAATGAATACCTGAGTAGAATAAATGAAAGAAAATAAATACTACGAATGGCCTTTTTGGGACCACGGGGACGCTACATATGAATTTCATTCATTGTGTAAATTAAACTGGACTTTTACTGTGAAAGGAAAGTTCTTTTGTTTCCAGTCGGACCAGGTTACAGCCACAGGAAATAACCTGGTGAGAGGTTTGCCTGGAAACACTCTGACCTGGTCAACAAAATTCCAGGTTCTCTCTTTTATCACTAACCCCATGAACACCCCCCCTGAACCTCTGCTGGTTAGCACACAATGTAAGTTATTGATGAGGTTTATCGTTGTGATCGCTTCCATGGTTAAACAGGAGGTTACTACCTAACTCTTGTTCTCTGCTACATAGTCAAGCTGATGTTACTTAGGTTATGGAGGTCCACAATGACACAAGGTCTTTGCCTGCAAACCGCACAGATCACACACACACACACATGCATGTTGAACTGGGACTTGAGCACTAGGTTTGTAGAGTGAATTTAGTCTTTCACATCACAAGCAGCTCGATACTGTATAACAGCAAGCCATGTGGGGGGCTCTACTTACTGTTTTGTGCAGAAGGTAATAAAGTATTCTGGTTAATTACGCCACACTTAGTAGTATTATTAAGTTATTATTGAGTACTAATAACATTAAATATAAATATACAGTCACCTCTCTCCAAGCACTGTTGTTGATACATGATATTTAGTTTAAGGTCTTTAAAATCAGTAGGAAGCGGCATTTATTATATTATTTATTTATTTTATCTATTTATTTATTTTGTATCTCTGTTGGCAATAAGGACCCCCTCAAAAATGAGATGGTACATCTCAAGGGGTTATCCTTTGAAAATAAAGTACAAACTGAGAAAAAACTTTGCTCAAACATTAGATCTTGAGCATTAGCAGAAGCTCACCTGTCCCTCCTGGTCAAAACCCAGGATGTCGTTGCCCACACTGCTGGTCCTGCCGCTCTCCATTTCATGTTTGTGTCTGAAGAGCTTCTGGCGAGCGAAGCCTCTGCCATTGTCAAGCTCGCCGTGGGTCAAAACCCCCAGCAGAGTGCTCTTTCCGGCGTCAACATTCCCTACCACTGCCACTCTGTAGATAAGAGGAAGAACATGAATAAATGAGAACATGGAGAGTGAGGACTAGACACATCAGTACAAAGAAATATGGTGTTATATTAGCAGTACGGCGAAGTGAGTACACATCCACTCTCTGCCTGTAAATGCTTTGAGTCTCTACTTTATTGTCTTTTATTGTGTTTTACTAATCTCTCAGTTCCTGTTCTTGTATCGCTTTATTTCAACAGGCTGTTGCAATAAATCAACATGTATCTGCAGCACGACCTGCTCTGTATCAATACGTCTCTCAAAAATCATTTCCACCTCAACATAAACGAAACCCACGCAGCACCGAGTGTGGAAAAAAAAAACACGTCCAAACAGAATAAACGGCACCAGAAGCAGTAAATGAAAATATTACTTATTTATGTCCTACTGCCAGAACCTCAAATCAGAAGTTTACCTGACTTCCAGGAAATCCTGCTCACCCACACGCCGGCGGATGAGGTAGTCCTGAATCTTTCCACCAGTGTCTGACCTCTCTCTTAAAAAGATGAGGTCTGCCTCGATCTGTTCGCACAGTAAGTGCACCGTGGCTACCGATGCCTCCATGTCCTTCTCATCCAGACCATAGTCCCCTCCATCTAAACAGAGAGAAGGGAAAGAAGGGGGGAGTGAAAGAGGGACCAAAGGAGTTATTTAATGTCTGCTTTCATCAAAAGCACAGAACGGTGAGCATATACTTTCTGAGCATGTCTGGGAAATGTCAAGACTAACAAAGGCCTCTTGCCCTGAGAATGTCGCTAACTTGCTTTATTACTGGGTGGTGACCAGGAGGACAAATACCACACCGGAGGTAGGTTTTGTAGAAGAAACAGTAAATAAACAGGTGGTTTAAAGGAGAGGTCAGAGTGGCTGCAGTTTGCAGATGAGAAAAAACCTAAACGCCTGCCAAAATAACTGGATCACAAGCAGTTAGGACAATCCAAGAACAGCAGAAGACTTGAAGACTGTGTCACAGATTACTACATACAGATATAAAGTTCTTATGTACATTTCCAAAGAAGACCCATAAATACACAGGAGGACAGGACATTGATGTTAAGGCCCACACAAACACACTCCCACTAACTGGCCACAATGTCTATTTACACTAGACCCAGACACGGAAAGGGCTCGTCAGTCCAGTCGGACAGACATGAACTGGTGAACTGGTGACAGTCCTTGTGCTGAGCAGGGAAAAAATGACACCCTTTCACAGACACATGCACTCTGACCCCCTCCCCAACAAGCCACATGGGTCACACATGTTGCTGTAGCAGGCAAAAAATAACTCTGGTTGCCAACAAAAGCCTTCACATTTGTGTGTGGGGCAGAATGAAAACTAAATCACAGACAAATGGGGGTTAGCTGCCTGGGAGGACACACCAGGCCACAGCTGACAGAGATGATGGCTCTGCTACTACAAACTGGTGGCTTATATACAAAAAAAGAAAATGACTAGACCTTCCTCAGCTTTGTAAAACAACCTTCCTGTCCTGTACTGATCAATGTATAAATGTCTTTACTGCTGGTAAAAGTTGAAGTTAGTGAAATACCCTTATGAAAATCTAGCTGGTAAGATGTTAAAAGTCTTTGGTGCCATCTATAGGATTTGTTCTCCATACACACCAGATGACTACCAAGATTACTTTCTTAGCATCTTGTACTACCGTCTGCAAAATTGTATGACTGAACATGTCGTTGATGACATTGAACCTAAAACAAGCACAGACCATTTTCCAGGTGCTGACAGAACATTTTTCTTATTGTTTGACTCTGAGGCAAGTCTAGTGCTGATATCAAAGATCCACGTGAGTTTAAATCATTTTAGTCAATAAATAATAATTGTTCATTCAGCTGTCGTCCATTCTGTCTGTCTTTAATATATGTGTGTGTACTTGGTGCATATTTGTCTTGACTTTTTTAATCAATGATCATTTTTATTTATATTTATTATTAATTTTTTTATTAATACATCATTAAAGCTACTTACAATTTCCATTTGGTAATGAAAATGTATTCTTATAATTTATTTAAAAAAGTGGTCGATAAATATATTTTGCCACCATTTTAATTAAATTTAAGTACCTCTGCTTCTTTTCAAAATTTATATTTCTAAACACACACAGATTATTTGTGACAGTTGAACCACTACCAACTAGTGAAAGCATTGAGTCCAGTGCAGCATCAGTGAAAGTCTGATCAGAGCTGAGAGCAGAGGAAGCGGACAGGAAGGACAAGACACTTTACTGTTGAACCTGCTGACACGACCAAGAGAAACGTTTATATCCAACGTGCATTTCCCTCCTTCTGACTGAGTTTGTCATTTACACTGCCTGCTGCTTTGTTCCAGATTTTCAAGATTTAATATGAGCACAGACGATTTTTGAGGTGCTAAAACAACATTACTACTTTATTGATCCCTTTTATTGATCTACATAAATTTTTACCCTAAACACAAGCACACACACACCAAAGGGCTCATAGACGTAGGTTGGGACATTGTTCAAGGCAGGAGATGAACTAGATCTAGCTACCAGTCCATTTTTCATACTTTTAGTCCATACCAGACAAACAGCTACCGCTGCCTCCCGTGGAAACTATTTCATACTTTAAGGTGTAAAACAAAACTTTAGCTGCCGTTGTAGTGAACTGTGTGCCGTTTGGTGGACCGGGTGTTCAATGGAAGTTACCCTTACCTGACCCCATCCCAACAACATAGATCGTCTCTCCACAGCCTTCATCTAATCGCTCCCTTAGATGCCGTAGTAACGAATCATACTGCTCCCCTGTTGGACTCACTAGGACCAGCTGGAAAGATGAGACAACAGAGAGACACGTGGAAAGGTCAAAGGGGACAAACAAGACGTGTTTTATTTGGAGTCACAACTTCAACAAGTAATAACAAACTGTGTTTTTTTTGTTTGTTTGTTTAAAAGATGTGCTCTGCAAATCAGTCGACAAACTGTGGCAATGTGTTTGTACAGCTCAGCTTGATAACCCTAAAGCTGTTCCTGCAACGTTTGCACATACAGTAAATAAAGCCTGCCAGCTGGCTGCAGTTACACACGTAGTGCAACATACGTGTCACTTCTCTGTTGTTTTTTGCACAGCCAGCAAAAAAACAAGAAACAAAAAGAGCTATGTGAAACTAAACACGCAGAGGAATTTTGTAAAGTCACTGCACATCACTCTAAAACAACAGCTTGTTTGAAAAAATCTTAAAACTTAACGTTACCAGGTGCAGTTTACAGTGAGGCCCACCTTGCTGCTTAAGTCTAAATGATCCTCGGACTCGCCGTTTGTAGCCTCGCCGTCTTCGAAGCCCTCTGCGCCGCATGGATCGTCGGCACATCCCCGGTCCGGTGCAAACATACAAGCGGGCACTATGGACTCGGCTGCCGGCATTGCACCCGGACATATCACTGGTTCTGTCGCCGTTGACGACGCCATTTCTAGAAAAGAGAAATGATGCAAACGCAGCGAAAATTAATAAACTCACCCCTCTTTAGTTAGCTTCACCAGCTAACCTGCAGCTATTAGCATGTACAGAAAGTTAGGTTGATTATCACAGCCGGCTAGCTAATGCTATCAAATATCACACTTGCTGTGGTAATACGTGACACTCGTAAAATAAATAAATTATAAAAAAAAAAGCCTTTATGGATGATTTATCTATATAACTGGATATATATTTGAAATGAAGGCATACCAGAAGTTGCTAACTAGCTGACAAGCTAGCTTGGTTGTTTATTCGGTTTAGCTTCTGGACGCTGACTCGAGGACACGCCCACTACACAATGGAGATACGGGATTGGTCGACGCACTGAAAGTCACCGCCCACTGTGATGAAGTACAACAGACATCAGCGTGCTCGGGTGACCCACTTCCAGACACACGCGCCTACTCACACACAAACACACACACCTCTTCGTGTGACATAATAATACGACATGAATTAGCATTTTTTTTGGAAGTTTGTGAATAATACAGATAAACAGTGAATGGGTTTATTTGACAAACACATACATCAGTTTCTATTTTCTTTTCTTAAATCGTGTTTTTGTGCACTCCAGGAATTATCAGATTAGATCAGATTAGATATAATTTATTCATCCCACCACGGGGAAACTTACTTGTTACAGCAGCAGAGGAAAATGTAGAATATACTACAGAATTAGGACAAAAGTAGAAAAAGGCAAAAAACAAACAAAACATAAAAAACCCCACAATTAAACAGACAGAAATATCTACCTACACAATAAACACGAAAAACTTGATTCATATTCTTTTTTTTTTCTCAATATATTTATATAATATTTATATATACTTTTCCATTAAATGTTCATAAATAATGCAAATTGTAATTGTAAATAGTAATTGTACGAGGGAATATTAATTTAACTGGTGTGGCTTATATTCTGTGTGTGTGTGTGTGTGTGTGTGTGTGTGTGTGTGTGTGTGTATAGCAGTCCGGTATATTTAAATACAACTAGAAAATTTCTAAATTTTTTTTGAGTGTGCCTGACTCTGGCCCCGTCGTCCCCATGCATTATTACTGACACTGCTCAGCAAATTCAGTACTAGAAAAGATTTTTTGAGAGTGACGAGTGGGCTTTTGCTGGGGGTCTGTATTAAAAAAGCACACCTCAAATAGTCATTTTTAACATGTTTATTTAGACACAGGAGCAGCTAGCGCTTATGTGCTAGCAATTAGCATTAGCATGTTGGCATTAGCATGGTATCCTTAGCATGTTTGCGCTAAAGCGCTAGCAACTAACATCAGCATGTTAACATTAGCATGTTATCGTTAACATGTTAGCATTTTAGCGCTGATGCGCTAGTAGTTACCATTACCATGTTAACATTAACATGTTAGCATTAGCATGTTAGCGATGATGCACTAGCAATTACCGTTAGCTAATGTTAGCAATTAACATGTATTTACAGCAGAGCAGCTAGCGCTAACATGCTAGCTGCTCTGCTGTCTCTGTCTGCCATTTTAGACAGACAAGTTCAAATTAAGTGCCAAGAACTACTAAAATGTCCGACTTAACCACAAGCAGGATGAGACCTTCCTGATCGTCTACATAATCGTTTTGTGTCGATAAATGAAGAAATGTGCCCGTAGGAGCAAGAGACAGAAATGTTATTTTTGCCTTCCTCCAAAAAATTTCCCACTTTTTTAACATGGGACTATATGAGGCTGAGGATGGGAGTAGTCCATCAATTAGTGCGTAGGGAGCCAAAACTATAACAGAGACAGTTTCAACAGTGTTATCACTGCGACCGCCTCGAATTTTCCTACATTTAAGGGTGTAATTACGCCTGTAGCTGTGCATTTGCGGCCACAGTCGCAGTTTACAAATGTATTTTTTGACAACTTTTTCTCTCCCCCTACACTCTAGCGATGACATCACTCACTCTAGCTCTGGAAACTTTTCGCAATACACACCCATTAATTTTTTTGGGCGTCTTTTTTGGTGATTTTTGGCAAAACCGTTTGCCGAAACTCTTAGAAAGGTCATAGCACACATGTCCCGACCGAGCCGCATGGTTTGATGACCGTTTTGTGTGTGTGTGACAAAAACTCTGGGAGGAGTAGCGAGCCAAAAAAAGGGCTCTGAGGTAGAAAAAAATAAATACAAAAAACAAAATGGGACAAGGACACTTAAAATGTTTCATTTAAGAAAGTGTTTAAAAATCAGACCAATTTATACTGAAATTAATAAAATGCATCAATTAAGAACTGTGGAAATGCTTATATTAGGTTTGTATAGGCTACTTATTAAGTGTGCCTGAAAGCGCACACTATATGTTATCCACCGCGCTTATTCTTCTTTTTCTTCGTATTCTTCTTCTTCTTACGCCCTTTTTTTGGCTCGCTACTCCTCCCAGAGTTTTTGTCACACACACACAAAACGGGTATCGAAACGACCGGCTCGGCTCATGTGTGCTATGTCTTTTCTAAGAGATTTGCGTGTTTTTCGCGAATTTATTGGCACTTCATTTGAACTTGTCTGTGTAAAATGTGCGCGCACACACACACACACACACACACACACACACACACACACACACACACACACACACACAGACACACACACACACAGACACACTTTTAGGCTGTAAAGACATGCTATTTGCAAACATTAGCGACCAATGCTAAAATTAGGGCTAATTAACATTAGCCACTAGGAATTAAATACATGTTGATTACTAACATGGTAATGCTAACATGCTAGTGTTAACTGCTAGCGCATCAGTGTTAACATGCGCATGTTATCATGCTAATGCTAACATGCTAATGCTAACTGCTAGCGCATCAGTGTTAACATGCGCATGTTATCATGCTAATGCTAACATGCTAATGCTAACTGCTAGCGCATCAGTGTTAACATGCGCATGCTAACATGCCAATGCTAACATGCTAATGCTAACATGCTAATGCGAACATGCTAATGTTAACTGCTAGCGCATCAGTGTTAACATGCTAATGCTCACATGCTAATGTTAACATGCTAATGGTAACATGCTAATGTTAACTGCTAGCGCATCAGTGTTAACATGCTAATGCTAACATGCTAATGATAACTGCTAGCGCATCAGTGTTAACATGCGCATGCTAACATGCTAATGCTAACAGAACCCCAGCAACAGCCCACTCGTCACTCTCAAAATTGATTTTTTAGTACTGAATTTGCTGAGCAGTGTCAGTAATAATGCATGGGGGCGACAGGGCCAGAGTCAGGCACACTCAAAATTTCTTTAGAAATTTTCTAGTTGTAAATATGATGCCCATCTCTCATGTACCAATGAACACAAGAAGATTTCCCACAATTTTGAGTTCCATAAAACATTGAAAATATGAATGAAAATAAAGTGAATAATATAACACACTGCCTGAGCTGCTGCTATTCACCTGTGTCCTGAGGCCCCTGAACGAGGATGCACATAAAAATCACGACAGTATTGCACTGAGTATTTAACAAAACACTCAGATATCTAAAGTGATATTATGGAATATGACATTTTCACAACGAGATACATTTATCTATAATCATTGCATCTCTTTTACAGTACATTATTTTAATTCTGGGGTCCTTCCAAATGGGGATTAAATCAACTAAATGTTAAAAAAAAAACGAGGAGGCAAAGCAATAGATAACACACTCTTCTCTCTTAAATCCAACTGTCAACAGTTTTTCATCTGAACTGCAGAACAAACTTATCAAAAGTAAATCAGTAACCAGTTATTGTAGTTTGTTGTGAGGACACCACTTTCCTTATGGAGGATGACCTTTATAACAAGAAATATTCAATATACGAGGTGAGGTTTATTTTGTCGAAACATATGGATACGCTTTGTCATGTGGTCAATATTACTTTGAGTCAGATTTCTTTTTTAAAATATGTGAAGTTTATATCCAAAACTGTACCCAACATCCTATGAAACAGAAGAGTGTCAGTGACTGTGTCCTTTCACTGAGCAGGAAATAAGATTAAATATGTGTCATTCTTTCACAATCTCCCCCATTGGTTGCTTCCTCCTCCTTGTGTCACCAGGGTTATATAAACCACACACCTACCTGCAGAGTTGTGTTACTCGAGGCACAACCCACTGAAGACAGCCAAGATGGTAAGTGATGTGAAACGCTTAATTCCTAAGATATTTTTTCATTCTCCCGATGGACAAATTCATTATCTTGTTATTCCTTATTGTAGTAATGTGATTATTCTAAGTTCAAAACGAGAATATTTTCTATTCTCTCCAACTTCTACAGCCATATTCTATAATCTAACTATTCAATGTTTTAATTTAACGTTTAACGTGCCTGAATTTCTAAATACACACAATGGAGAGATTTTCTTTCTGAATGGGCCTTAACTAATCATCAATTCAAATATATATTTACTCATTTAGTTTGAAAGAGATTGTGATTAACAGTCATAAACACAGACTTTGTGAATGCGCTAACAGCTTAAGTCGCACCTTTCAATGTTTTTGCATTTTCTCAAATATCATCACAGGGACACTGAAATATTTCTCACGTTTACAGTGTGATTTGGTTGTTGTAATTTTAAATGTGATCAGTACAGAAGCTGAGTGACAAATCTATTTTTGTGCAAGAAGTGCTTAGCTTAATCTAAGCAAAGTAATAATTCTCAAAATCTCAGAGTCTCAGTGGTCAACTCAGTCATTTCACAGTAGAAAGTCCTAATCCTCTTTGACCCCTCTGAGACATGGATGTATTGTGAGGTATAAAATCATACAATAGGCTGTTAACAGCACACAGGGAATGTGCTGATGTTATACTCACAGGGAAGTTTAACTTTCAGTCAATAATTAAATCAGTACTGATATCCGATAGGGGATAAGACATGACTTTAAAGAATATATTGTGAGGTGCGGTATCTATGGGTGTGTTACACGTATATAAGTTCATGTGTAACCATGAGGTGATGCTCAGCATATAGATAAAAAGCAGAGGAGTGTATAGAATTTATTGCATTATTGATTAGATGAACAAGTGACTGGGAAGAACATTCCTGGTATGCTGTGGGTTTTTTTTTTCCTGGAGTGCAAACTTTAATCATATGTTTTATTAGGTTTTCTTTCATTGTCTTTCATAGCCACACCTTTTAGAAAGGCGTGTTAGGGGGACCTATAATGTTTGCAGATCTAACATGGCATAAAGTCTGTGCATGGGTGTCTTTATATGGTTTTATTGTCTCCATATGACGACCACATGTCAACGGACAAATACTGTGCCTTCCTGTTTCAGTACTTTTATAGCAGAGGCTACACTGTTCCACCCTGGTTGATCATCAACAGCTAAGATAAGAACACCCATGATCATTACTTCACCCACCAGTGCACACTGTGCACACGGTCATGAGTTGGCTGTGAAATATTCCTAAATTAAAAGCCAAAGCATTTTTTTTTCAACCTGTAGATAAAGTGACAAACTAGATAAGATCAATAAACTTGTTCTCATTGCAGAAGGATTAACATGAGGGACAGAGCAGTCAGCAGTTCACATTTATCCCTGTATTTTGTAAAGTCTTTTTCAAGATTGGCGGTCTGGTCCAAACTTTAGTTGTACTAAACTAAAATAAAAAGACAATCATCTCTGTAAATATCATTAAAGTATGTTCACTTTTTATCCTGTGTGAAGTGAAGTTAGCTCTGAATACTGCTTTAAATCTATGAAAAACTCATTTTAGTTAAGACGCATCCATCGATCCATCCATCGATCCATCCATCGATCCATCCATCGATCCATCGATCCATCCATCCATCCATCCATCCATCCATCCATCCATCCATCCATCCATCCATCCATCCATCCATCCAAATCAGTTACCTTATTCCTCTTTTTCATTTCCCTCTATAGAAAATCAAGGACATGTCATTTAAGGAGGGGACGGAGTTAAAAATCCGCGTCAAGCCCAAGGATGACTGCAACGTGTAAGTTCTCATAATAAAAAAGATGTGGAGTCAGGAGTGTAAATATAGACTGTGCACACATTATGGTTACAGTTGGGTAGGGGGCTTGTAGTCAGTAATACTCAGTAAGAATATATATATATATATATATATATATATATATATATATATATATATATATATATATATATATATATATTGAAGTATTCTGCAAACTCTTCTAAACTATTTAATTCAGTAAATAATTCCAGCTTGCACTGGGGCCTACCTATAAGTGTATCAGATCCATTGTCTCTGGTTTAGCCTTTAGCCTCATTAAATTGCATCTAATGAGGAGGACGCTGGCATAGTGTACTGTGAAACAGCTTAATGTTCCATCCACTTCTTTCTTTTTTCATTCCACTCTTTTGACCTCTGTGTTCTTGCCTTCACTGCAGGTTTTCTATCAACATCGGTCATGATGATGAGAACATTGCCTTGCACTTCAACCCCCGTTTCGATTATGGTGGTGACAGTAATGTCATTGTCTTCAACTCCTTGTCCGGGGGATGTTGGGGTGACGAGCACCGCGAGGGAATTTTCCCTTTCTCACGTGGGGAGGAATGCAAGGTGTGTTGAGACAGTATGACGGTCTTTGTCCATGATCGGTCATGCTCCAGTGTCGGTCTGATGCCAAACAGCAGAAAATTGAAGTCTTTTACATATATTTAAATACAAGGTTTAGTCTAAAGGAGGCAACTTGGGAACATTTAATACACATACAGTGTACTCTTTAGCCTTAACTTTAAAGTCACTGACGCCACACGATAACTTAAGTCATAAATAAGTCACCGTAATCTACTCATGTAAGACCAAGAAAGGATCGTATCAAAGATATGATAAGAGTATTTTGACCCCACTGGGTGTGTTTTATTGCTCAAAGCTGCTTTTGGTTGTGAGCACAGTTCACACCCAGATCTTTCTGTATTTGAAAAAATATTGTTGCAGACCACTGGCAAAGTACTTTTGCTGTAATCATTGCAGTCATTTGGCCTAAGTTCAGTTTTCATGAAGTCTTTTGCCATTAGGTTTGGTATATGTGCTGTAACCCTGTTAGGTCAACAGAGTTATACAATCATGAAGGGGTTTATGGGCTCATAAAATTTAATAGCCCCTGAGACAGAGCTTTACCTATCTATCTCAGTCATTCCCTTTACAATCATGTTCTCCTATCCTTTTGTTGCAACCCGTCTGACACTGAAACATTGAATTTTTTGTGATTTCTCTTCTTCTCTTTCTCTTCTTAGTTTTACATCAACTTCAACAATGAGCAGTTTTACATCAAGCTTCCTGATGGCTCCATGGTGAACTTTCCCAACCGCCTGGGAGACGTCAAGTACAAGTACTTTGATGTCAGTGGTGATGCAAAGATTGTCGGCATCAAGATCAAATAGAGGCTCAACTCTGCTTAACCTTCTGACTCTTGATGACGGTCCATCCTTTTTTTTGTTGGTGAAATAGTCTAGTGAATAGTTTTACATTACTGTGCTCAGGCCTGCTTATTCATCTTTGCTCCTGCTACAGTAAGAGCTAAGTCTAAAAATGTATACCAACATGCATGGCATGCTGCTGATGTAATGATAGGAATTGGCCTAAAGAGGGAGCCATAGCAGATCTTACCTCATTATGCTTGCTTGACATCTCATCAGTCTCTGGGTTTGTTAATAAATTCTGTGACAAAGAAACAACAACAATAAAAACACAAGTGTAATCTCTGACTGTTTTCTTTTATTCAACATTTATTAAAACACATACCTTTTAAATAGATTATAAATATTGCATTGAAAACAAAGAAACTATCCAGACTTTCTGATTTTGGTCACTTTCACATGATCCTAATTCTGACCAGTCAGACCTGTGACAATTTGTCCTCAGTGTGTGCAGTCACATTAAAGTTCAGGGATGTTTTAAAGGTGGGGCAAAGTGATTTTGGAGAACACCATGATAAACACTTTAATATAGTGCAAATAACAACACAGTAAGTAATATATTTATGTTGTGAGTTTGCAAACTGCCTCTAAAGTTGCTGCTGCTCAGCTGACATGCAGGAAGGATGAAATGATTTCCAGAGGTTTAAAATCATAATATGGAGTAGACCTATAATCTGAATTATATCCAAACTTTTAACCTGCATTTTAGTATCCAACTGCCAGGGACAGACAAGTGGCAAAAGTACTGTGACGTGTCTGTTCTATTTTTCAGCTTGCCGCAGAAGAGTCTGGCAAGAAAAAGATACTGTGGGCCAATTAAATCCATGATATGCTACTGTAGCTAAATTCACAATAACAGTATATCTTGGCAAACTAGAAAGTAAGCAAGTCATTTAACAATTTATGACAAACAAATCCTGGCTGAAATAATAAGTTAGTGTTGTTATGCTGTTTTGTGTGGCATACCAAGCCACTTTATTATTCCTCATTAACAAAGCCAGGCTCAAGCTGGTGGACTGTAAAAAGATGTTCACTGAATTTGAAAAAAAAGGTGTATTGAATTGGTTTCAAAGTCAGAATTTGGTGCAGGTACTTAACCAGATATAAACGTCAATACAGTGGAGCTGTAGATTATATTGCCCTTTAAGATTGTAAATGTAAATGTTATGTACTTTATTTAAAAAACCCTTACAACAGTCTTCAGTGCATGCAAAATATGAAGTAATCAAAACAGTGCATGTTTGAAAAATCTAAAAAGAGATGTCAACATGCATCAAAGTGAATTCAAGAGCCGCAGATTCTGCATAATGAGCACAGATGATGCCTTCATGAAGTCTGTGACACTTAATTCAGACTAGTCTAAGAAATTAGTAAAATATGTAATATGAACAAAAAAGAGTTGAGCTATAATTCAGAATTCATCATTAAGGCTTGCAGCGTGAACAGACTGTAAGCATAGAGCAGATAATAGACGATGAAACCGGATAATGCTGAAAGAGGGACAATATACAAGAGAGGTGAGATGAGGCACATTCATATGGAGACAATTTGCAGGAGGACTCAAAGAAGGTAGCCAGAGGCTGAGGAATGTGGCACAATGCAAGCACATTCCCTGAACAGAGATGAAATATCCTTCACAGTACCTGTGTGAGTTTGTGCATGTGTGTAAGGTGTATGGCAAACGGGAGAGCAAAGAAAAAACGGAAGCAGATAAACTATTCAATTTTGTTTTTCAGTAAATTAATTGATTGCACTGAGGAATTCTTGTGACCATTCAAACCTTGTTTGAGTTTAAAAATAAGTCACATTTTAACTCGATTTTCAGCTTAAAGATCTTATCAAATGCGTGTTTGTCAGAGTGATATCATTCGTGTCACGAGGGCAGAATGTGAGACTGACAAAATAATTTATACATGTAGGGAATAGGCTTTAGAATATACAAGAAATAACATCATTCAAATACTGTGTCATTTGTGCTGTTTGTCCCCTGAGCAGAGTTGCAGCTGTGCTCATTTTCTCTTAACAACTATAGTTACCCTTCTCAACAAAGGAAATGTGTAACATTACACATTACATACACATTTTTGTAACATTTACATTTTTTTTTTAAGTGCTACATCAGATTATGACTTAAAAATTACATTTTCCTGTACAAAACAATTATAGCAAAAATGCCCTCTCTCAGGCTGATGAGGGTATTAATAATTTTTTCTATGTATATCTATGCACTGTATTAATTTTTTCATTCACTAAAGGTCTTGCAGTGGCGTAGTCATAGCTGACCCGGGGTCAGCCCTGCTTGAACCCACTGACTGACCTTTCTGGGCCAAGTAATCTTTATAGTTCCGGGTCAGAAGAGTGTAAAGAAATGGATTGATACAGCTGTTCCCATAGGTTAGACATGTGACAAAGAAATTTACATAATTATGAGCAGCTGGGGACAATGCTTTGAGGGACTCCGGAGAGAACAGTTTGGCTAGTTGCCACCCCCAGAAAGGCAAGAAACAAGCCCAGTAGGCCACTACAATGCTAAAGATCATTGATACAACTTTTTGTTTGAGTCCTCTCCTCCGTGCAGAGCGACCACTACCTCCTAAGCTAGCCTGCACTGCCCAGTAGCGCCTGGCTAGTCCCACATACAGCCCAACGATGACCAATCCAGGAACTAAAACACTTGTAAGAAACAGGACGGTGATATAAGCCTTGAAGGCCTCAGGGGTCCAGGTAGGGAAGCAGATCCTCTTGACCAAACCAGCTGCGGTAGGTTTGCCCACTCTGAGTCGGATCATCACCATCATGGGAAGTGTTAGCACGAAAGCAACCCCCCAGATAATTCCTGCCATTAGCTTTCGTCTGCGGGATGAGGATCTGTGTGCACTAAAGGGCCTGGCCACGGCACGGTAGCGTTCCAGGCTCATCGCAACCAAAATGAAGACACTGGCATGCATGGTGAGGAGGTCGAGACTGAGCAGGATGCGACAGCCAGCCTCACCAAACAGCCAGTCATGGGCAAAGTAGGTGCAGACCACGAAGGGAATGGTGGAGAGGTACAGCAGGTCAGCCAGCGCCAAATTGACAATGTAAACGTACATGGAACCTGTCCGACGCAAAGCGGCTGAGCGCGTAATGATGAGTGTGTACGTGTTGCCTGCCACACCCATGGCGCACATGATCATCAGTGTGGCACCGAGGAGGGACGTCACCCAAAGGCCCCCATTGCCTCCACCACCACCACCACCACCACTCTCCTGGGAACCTCCATCTCCAGCCCCTGGGCTGAGGACCAGCTGTGGAGTGATGGTGACATTAGGAGTGCAGTTCATTGCAGGTTCACAGACCAGAGGTCAAAGGTCAGACTCTAATCTTTAAGAGCCAGTTTACACAAAGCTATATGATGATTGGCTCCTGCATTAAATTGGAAAAGGTTTCAAAGTCTTTGTAAACTTTTGCTGCTGTGAGGTAAGATGAACTTTTCTTATCGCTCTTTTTTGTTCAAAACTTTAAATTGTTGGAGCCAAATCCAAGATATAGCATGAATGGGATGGAGGGATGACAAGGGTATTACTCCACAGAGAGGATATAAATAGATCACTGACATGAGCAGGTTCAGTTACCGCAGAGCTCCCTGCGGCTTGGAGCACTTATCCCTGGATATGAGGTCCTCCACAAAGCCATGATCCCATATTTCTCAAAAATCAAGTGAAAAAGCCTCCAGCAAAGATTTAAGGCATCAAGAAGTCTCAGATATGAGAGGTGTTCCCATTACAGAGATTTTTCTCCATTGGACTTTGGGATGAAGTAAAGCTGACAAAGGTCATTTGGGAGCAGCATAGTGGCACAGTGAGTCAGGACACTGCTTTTCAACTTGACAAACTGTGTTCGAAATCTCTGATAGAAAACTCCTACAGTGCCAACGTCTACTCGAGCAAGACTTTAGTTGCTGACATTTCCGGGGAGAGTCTCTTCATCAAGATTAGTTATCATTTTTAATATGAGAAAGAAAAAAATCCACTCTGCCTTTCTCTATCCATCTGGCAACCACAACCAGTTTCTTGATTGTAGTTGGCCTGAATCAACGACTGTACAACATCCAGCCAAAGTCTGTCTTGTCTTCTCTCTTCTAGACACCCAAGTGAAACAAACCATTTGCTTTATCCAAATGATCCAAGTTGTTGCCTCACTGATGCTCCTCTGTAAATGTGATGCATGGTCGATGAACCTTGAGTTGCTCCTAGGATCTTCAGTCCCTATTTGATTCCCAGTTTCGGTAGAAGACTGTTGTGTCTGTAGTGCTTTGGAGTTCTCCTGGTTGTAGTCCCCTCCTTCCTCTCTCCTCTGACCTCCCTCCTTCTCACCGAAGTGAAAAACTAGCATGGGCCTATAGATTTATGAGGTATTCCTCTCGGGCCTCAACCTGCTGTCTCTGACACGCAGATCTCACTGGCAGAGGCAGTTGTCCACAACCAGACACACATACCCAAGTAGCCAAACGCATCATATATAAAAGAGCGTATTTTAAAATATTAATTTCAGCTTGTTTTCAAGATATAATGTGCCTTCAGAACTTTAAAAAACACCAAACCTACGTTGTCTGTCAATTATATGGACTATGTAAGAATCTAATCTGATACCATAATATATTACAGAAAAAAAAGGTGGAACCTAGTTTTGAAATAACTCACATTGAGTCTGAAGGGAGCGATAAATCATTCAAAGCTTTTAAATCCACACAAAATATGTACAGAGATTCCTTGACAACTTCCAGAGAAAATATTTTTATTTGTGATCATCAAAAAATGAATATGTTGTCAGTCAGCTATGGTCAAGCACAGAAATACTTTTGCTTAGAAAAAATGTTAGACACCAAATAATATGATTGCCTCTTTAACCAAAAACAGAAAAGGAAAACAATGAAAAATAGAACTGGCTATAAAAAATGATGGAAAAAATTCACTTATTATTGGAATTATTGTTAGTGTACACACACACACACACACACATATATATATATATATATATAACACACACACACACACACACACACACACACACACTGTATGCCACATGGGGGTACTGTTACACCATGTAATGGCTTGCAGTATTTCCAGGTTTTCTACCAATGCATTTGCAAATCTCCATCTTCGTGTGTCTTTGACAGATGTATTCACACGTCTCAAAAACTGCTTACAAAATCAACATTTGCTGAGTCTTAAAAGAAAATACAAAACTATATAAGTCATTCTGACTTCATGACATAAACTGTACAAGTAGTGTGCCTGGAGATATTGCTTTGCTTTTGAGCTTTCGGACTGAAACAGCACAGCAAGTAGCATTATGTAGCTGCAGCTCATGACCTGGGCTGCAGTACTGTTGCTTAATGTAAATGTGTTAAGTCATAAAAGTAATTACAGCGTTTATGTAAAACAACAAATGAATAAAAATGCTTTTTTTAAAATAAAGAAAAATCAAAAGCTATTCTGAATCCATGCAAACAATTGTTTTCTGTCGGGTGATAAACTGTACTGTTTTTATCCATTTCACTCCCTGTACCTTATTAGCATTAACAAATCATCACAAAATACTTAGATAAAGAATACTTAATAAAAGAGGACCAAGGCACTTGTCACCTTGGAAATGTCAATTAAATCATGCATAGAATGTCTAATGAACCTAAAATTCATCCATAGTGATTAGGTTTCGTAACAATTTCCAAAAATCACTAAAGGAGTCAGTGGCGGAGGTGATGCTGATGAGCCTGTCAGAGTGGTGATGGGTTGAGAGAGGAGGAAATGGTCCCTCAGGCCTCTGCTCCATCAATGCCTGTGCTTGAACAAGGCTTCCACTTGAAAACAAATTAAAGTCCAAAGTTAAAAGAAAACCCCATTTTTTTACCCATGTAAACAAATCATTTTGAATGACATATACAACACAACACTATTTGTGTTTCATTGATCTACAGTGATTTGCCCTCCAACATTAATTCCCGTGATTATTATTACGACATTATCATAAAAAAGACAAACGTTGTCTTCCACTGAAGTATAAATGATATGTATAGGAGCTAACTGCTCTCTAAATAAAATGATCAATCACTGGATTAATTTGACAGCAAAAGGTTTTGGTATTTGGTTGCACTAGTGCAAGAGTTCTACAGTCAGAAACTTTGATTTATGGTTTGGAAACTTGTCATCACAACGATGACAAGTTTCCAAAATCTCTATTTACTGTTCACAAGATATTTTTTATGATAGTACAGACAGGAAGCAGGGGAAATGACATGCAGTAAATGGTCATCCGATGCAGGATTTGAACCAAGGACTGAAGCCTCTACACACGGGGCGGCCGCTTAACCCACTACGCTACCGACCTCCCCTGTTCACAAGGTATTTAACCCACAGCTGGAGCTGCCAATAATGGAGCAATAAGTAGTACTTTGAAAAGAAGAAATCAGCAGCTAAATATAGGCTTATAAGGCTAACATCTAAGTAACTATTAAAAAAGTTTTGAATTCTTACTTGTGTACTCCTGAGGGGACATCAGAGCACTCATGACATCATTGAAGTGTTTTAGCCAATCCTGCTGGTCGCTTTCTGTTTCGCAAGTAAACAGGAAGCAGCGGTCAGGTGTTTCTATGGTGATGCCATATTGCCAGGCACCGTTGCAGTGGGTTCCAGCAGGCAAGCCGGGGGAGGCGCTGTAACCGTGGTCCTTGTTCCCCAAGAACACCTCACCTTTGGCAAAGGCGTCCTTTAAACAGAGGGAGAATAACCGAAACAGAGGTCAGCTCTGGAGTAGAGACTCCTCATCATGTTCATCAACTAACCAACCGATCTCAGAACCCACCGGCTATCGTACGGTTAGCAACATCATACACAAGAATGACAAGAAAGACATAATTCTGCTCATCTCTATGAAAAGATATCAGAATATAAATGTATACATTAATATGAATATACTTCTGAATTTAGGTTACTGTGACAAAAAGCACCAATCTTTAGTTTAGAGCTAAAGCTCCAATACAGTTGTTTTTAGCCATGCTAGCAGCATAGCCTTTTGGCTTGTTGGTCACTCCACCATTTTGTTATACAGTGGTCCCTCGTTTATCGCGGGGAATACGTTCTAAAAATAACCTGCAATAAACAAAATCTGCGAAGTACGTCTTACAATTATTATACATGTTTTAAGACCGTAAAACCCCTAACCACACACTTCTATACACCTTTTTACACACATTTTGTACAGTACTCCCTTAGCCAATCAGGACGCAGAACACAATGCGCGTTCATACTGTTCATACAGTATGCTGTAAAAAAAAAGCATGCAAAATTACACAAAAAAAATCCGCGAAACAACGAGTCCGCGAAAAGTGAACCGCGATATAGCGAGGGACGAACAAATACTGAAAGAATTGCCATTTCATTTTTTACAGCGATTCATGGTAACAAAAGGGTGAACACTATTATAATGATACCCTAACTTTTCCTCACCGAAGTAGCGACATTTTTGATTTTGTATTGACATGTCTACTGCTGTTACTGTGATTGCCATGAAATGTGGTACAGACATTTAGGGCGGCAACTAAGGTTTTTTATTATCACTTAATGTGCAATTAATATCTTGAGTCTATAAAAAACTGAAAAATAATCATCACAATTGCAGCAACAGCAAATTGTCTTTCCTTAACAATCAACTTGCTAAACACGCATATGACTGAAACAATTAATTAATAATTAAAATAGTTACTGATTATGTTATTTCAACTGACTAATACCTACAAAACTAATGAGGCTGTAACTAAAAGTTGACACAGTCGTGTCATGCATAATTTAGTTAGTATCAAAGTCATCTAATTACACTTGCTTTGAACTTCCTCCACATATTCCCAGCCCACACTCAACTTCATTAGACTTCCTCTTCCTTTCATCTACCAGTTTTTCTTGTCTAACACTCTTGGGGTATGATGGACATTTCAGTCACTTAACACCTATAATTGTTGCACCTCTCCATTGAACTCTTACATCAGCGAGAAAGCTGAGCTAATCTTGCTTAGCTATCCAATGTGTAGTTAGCCAAGTATTGGGAAATCTAGATGGCAAGTGTCTGAGATAACCCCTGCAGTAAAAAACTCCACTCCCATCACTGAATTAATCAGAATCTTTCACAACATCTCTACTTTCAAGTACTGATAACAGATACATTAAGTCCAACTTTGTACACAGGGTTCTTTGTCTAGATTACAGGATAGAAGTACTCTACATGCTGGCATTTCAGTTCAGATTGAGGCAATCAATACTGTCAGTTCATGGCAACGTATGCCATATGTGTAATAAAGTTACATACAAATGAAAACTACTTTATACCATTCATTGTCCACTGAGTTATGGCTTCATATCCTCAACATTGTCTACGTAATCTAATTTGCTTCATGGTAGGAACCCTCCTGCTCCCACATGGCGCTCATTTATATCTTTTCAGAGCACAAGATTGCCGTCAAACTAATGCTGTTCGCAGTGATCAAAAAACTCACCCACAGTCACTTAGGCACCAACTAAATGCTTGAAATATAAACCAATGCCGTTGATGAGGTCTTTTATAGTGTGTGTAGGTGTGTGTAAAGACGCCATACCAGCGGATCTTTGAAGTACATGAGTCGTCTGTGGTCCAGAGTGAACCAGCGTTTCTTGAAGCCTTCCGTTTGCTGCAAAGACAAAAAAAAAGATCAGACAATCATTCAGACATGAGGTGAGACAGTGAGACTCACCTCAAGATACAACGAAACTGTATACAGACATAAAGCGGCATTGTACTTGTACCAAGGGTGGTGTCTGTCTGGTTTTTCATATGGTGCTTTTAAATTGGCCCTTTTAAACGTCAAACATCTTCCCTGACACTATCTATCTGACATCTAGACTATGAATTACTGAAGTGGTGAGGGCTGCAACTCCTGATTATAAGTTATTGTTGAAGTCATTTTTTAATCTGTAATGAAAAGAAAAATGCCCATCTGATGTTGTCAGAGCCCAAAGTGATTGAAAGTATTTGTTTTGTCCAACTAAAAGTAAAAAACCCAAAGTCAACCCTTCCATTTTTATTTCTGTTAGTGCTTATAATAAAAATGTTTTTTCTCCTTGGCAGACCTGTTTGAATGCTTATTGCACCACTTTCTCAACACTCTTGATACTGAATTGGAAATGTCACGGTTGAACGTTAACATCAGTGCAGAACAGAAATTCAGAGCTGAAAGCAGGTACTGTATCTTGAAGCATGGCACCTTTGAAGAGTTTACTGAAGTGCACAAGCAGCTTGAGCTCTTTCCAGAGAGCCGAGCTTCAAATAATGAGGATGCTGAGGTTCCAGACTGCTGCCAAATTGTCCCCATAAAGGTATTTGATATTCATTGTGGCATAAGCCTGAACAACTGACTGTTCCCGTCTCGATTCGTCAGTGACTCCTTCCACAAATATGTCTCGCATGTATGAGAGGGAAATGAATTATGACACCCATTTAGAAAATCAGCCCAACAGAGCAAGTAAGTAAGTCATTTCATCTGTCAGCCTGACAGACGGAGATTATACTCAGAGTCTGTGTGTGGCTGAATACAGAAGCAGTTGTGTTGCTGAGGATCAGGTTGCTTGGTGTCCCCTATGTCACCTATACAGGGAACAGTCTGAATCCTGTTCGTAAAAACACCTTTAGCTGTATATATACTCTTATATAAAAGTGTCTGGGCAACAGTGCATGGCTGTATATGTACAAATGTCGCTTTGTGTTATTGCCTAATACAAACATATGTATTTGAGGTTTTGACATTTGGAACGCCCGTTCCATTAAAGCAGGTATTAATCCTAGTTTAGATAGCTATGCCAAAAAAAAAAAGTCTCAGTTGTTTTCAAACCAGTGTACAGTATATGATGGATGGGATTCACCACATTTTACTGATAGCTGATCTGTATATTCTAGGGGTGGAGCGATTCGTCGACGTCATCAATTACGCCGATTACGTAAATACGTCGACGCGTAAAACATGCGCCGATGCGTCGCGGTCGCATGACAATATTTTCAAGTGCGCCATTATTGCCGACTTTATGGCAAATACTTTGAGAAAACCGGAAAAGTCAGCGCTAGCTTACTGCAGCGTGTGGACACTTCCGGTTTTCAAAATAAGACGTGGGTGTTAAATGTATTAAACGTTTTTTTATAAAATATAAAGACTGGGAAAGATTTGATTAAAAAAAAGTGTGTCTCATAAGCCAAGTATAATCCTGCACTGCTTCAATGCTCATATGTACATTATGAAATATATTAAAAATTCATAAAGAATATGACAAGTCCTATTAAGAGCGTGTGTCGTGAAGGCAGCTATTTTTTGGTACATATTTTTGGTGCATACATTTCATCTTGTTACTTTTGAAACAAAGGTTTTGTTTTTCAAGAGATGTGTTTGAATAAAATCTTGAAATATTAAGAAGACATGCTTTTGCTTTTTATTTGGGTAAATTCATTGTCCTTAAACAAGTAATTAAAAATCATTGTTAGAATAATTGATAAAAAATAATCGGTAGATTAATCAACTAATCGAAAAAATAATCATTAGATTAATCAATAAAAAATAATCGTTAGATGCAGCCCTAGTATATTTATGTTTTTATGCATAATTAGTACTAGACATTTCTACTCTGACTTTTTTATATACGGTACAATGGCACAGCATGTGATTCTAAGATGCCGCCCAGCAGAGAAAAGTCAATCAAGCTGTGTCCACCCAATCTCTGTTTTGTGAAATTTTACAGCAGAGTGAAATCTCTGCTGGTTTTGAGGATTTTAGATGTGTCACTTTCTAACTAGAACAAAGGAGTTATCACATCGTGAGGCTAAATTATAGTTTAAATAAGTCATGTGATTAAGTGCAGGAGTAACAGTAATTAGTAATTTGAGCTAAAGTTTGTATCATAAATGGTAAAGATAAACATTTTTATTGCAGTTGCCGCTGATCTCCATAATTATTACAAATCAAAACACCCTCAGGTATCCGTCCCGTGTGAGCTGGGTTTGAAATCAACTTAATTGACAAATATGCTGTGATTAGTTCTGTACTCCGAGGGGAGGTTTGAAGATAGTTCATTACTGCCTGTTATAATTCAAAGCTTAATATGAATTAAAAAAATCTACATTTACTAATTTACGAAAACATGAACTTGTGTATTTGCTGCTTTGGACTGCTGCACTGGAAGAAACGCACGAGTAAAAAAATGAAGAGGGGAAGTATATAACGAAGGGAAAATGAGAGTTTAAATAAAGGTTTAAGGTGTGTATCCATCTATCTGTATATATCCGTCTGTGTGTGTGATACTTGCCCTGGGACCTGTCTTTTCCATGTATCCCTCCTTCAGAAAGTTCCGGGTAAGTTTGGGTATCAGCTGAAAACAACAAGTGAGGCAAAGGGGATAATGAACAACATGACGATACAAAGAGTTTCAGGGCTGAAAAAATGTCTGTCCAACATGTAGAGTAAGTATAAAAAACATAAATGGAGTTCTAGTCATCTTGGACTTAGTATGTCACAAGCACAGACATAAAATCAATGTTAATATAATTTCAATCTCAGCAACCGTCGACAGTAGGTGTCCTTTCTCGATTACTGCAAATATAAAAATGAGAGGAAGAAATTGTTGTGTGCTCACCTCAGCATCCGTCGCCCCAGGAAAGGCCACCTTTAGATAGTGAAGCTGAACTGCACGAATTGAATTAAACCAGTCTACGATCTCCTAATGCACAGAGAGGGAGAGAGAAGAAATGAGCTATTCCTGTCCCTTATTGCTTTCTGCCCCCCTTCATCGTTTAGAGAAGATAACTCCAGGGATTTGTGTGACGTCTCTGAGGATAATACAGCTGAGATGCAGCTAAAAGTGTTATCTGATGACCGTTGATCATAATCTTCACAAATAACTCTAACAAGTACAGGGTGTTTTGTCTCTTTCGATTGACTGACTGTTTTCTGGCTCACACACAGGCATGCTAACCACAGGAGCCTGTCTGGACGATGGGTCCAGTTTGGCCTTCTAAATGGCGAGTATACCATTCTATGAGATGTGATTGGAAGCCTCAAAAACACAATTAGACTGTGTGTCGATTTTTTTTTTTTCAAGCTGCCTTTTCTGATGTCAAAAACAAACTTTCAAGCTACGGTTTGCTCATGAGCAGAAATAATGTTTGACTGGTTCTTGTTTTTTATGTCTTTACCCTGAATCCAAATATTAGACAGAGTCCAAATAACATTTGATAAAATGAATGTCGCCCTTGTGCTTCTGTGATTTGGTAACTTGGTTTCAGTCAGAAGGTGAAATAAGCTGTAAAGATGGTTGTGGAATTCCGTCTATTCATTTATTCATATCAGTTTTTTGCTGTTTATAATTGCTAATTGCAGCTTTTATTTATAATCTTCCCTTCCACTCCAAGGCAAATATGAGTTGCAAATAAATCATACCTCTTTCTAATTGAAACCACAGTTCCCCTACAGGATTATATTTTTTTTAGTCTTCATTGTGTGAATTGTAAAAAAAAAAAAAGACAGTGGAGTCTTAAGTCACAGATGCTGGACTGCCACTAATAAATGATAACAACACAGGATGCAAAGCTTGTCGTCACCTGGCAGAGTTCATGATAGATAACAAAAATCTCATGTGGATGCTAACTTATGCTGATTTTTCTTTTTTTTTTATCTCCTGTTTTGTGCACTAATAGACTGCAGACCTTGCCGTTGTCATGGTAGACAAAGATGTTGCGGGTGCTGTAGTCTTTGAGGTAGGTGATCTGCAGGCCGTTGGGGTTTCCTATCTTCTCAGGCTGGAAGGTTGCGTTCATAGTGTCCACCTTCAGTACTGCTTTGGGCTCCTTAGCCTGCAGGAGAGAGGAAGGGGAAGGAAATGAGGAGAGGCGGGTTGTGTGTGTGTGTGTTCATCAAAACCAATAATGGTTCCTGTAAATCTGATGATTTTAGGTTAAAGGTTGCTATAAATCGAGCATAACTACCCAACTTAAAACATGTAATAAAATTGTATTTCTTCGCTTCGTTTTGATTATTGGAATGAAATGCCTGTTGTCAATACACGACAGCTATATCCATATTTTTTGTACCTCTTTTAATCCTTTCGATTTGACCAACACAGGTTTTTCTTCCACTGCCTGACCAGTTATGGAGCCACGGTGTGTGTATGGTATCAAGGCTTGGGGCCATAGTTTGTGCTCTTTCTAACCATGAAAATAATATCTAGAGCATTACTGATAACCATCATGTCTCAGACCAACACTAATGCCAACAAACCTGCTTGTGGAAGCTATGCTGTAATCTCACCTGACTTAAATTTAAATAAGCACCTATGTAACAGAATCTGCTTCTGGGTGTATCTTCTGCCCATGACTTTGACAGATAACAGACACAGCTATGCTTATGTGACAGCTGATTGGATTTTACACTCTTCTCTCATTGTTAAAAAAGAGAAAGTGAGACTTTTACCAAGCAGTGACTCAGACTGTAACTTGTGCCTGAATATTTTAAACAACTCAACACTTTGTCTGAAAGCCAACAGGCTCACCGGCTTTAGAAACCTGAAGCACCCGAGCGACAAGCGAGCAACACTTTCATCACCGGTGTGACTCTCTAAGGGTGTTTTTTGTTTTACTGTTTTAGTTTCATATCACAGTCACCAGAAGCATATATGGAAGCAGCAGTTAAATATTTCACAGGAGCCCTCCTGGAGAACAGGAAGAAACATTCACAAGAATAAAAGACATTTGTACGCTAAAACACACTGTCACTATAATTTTATAATATGCATTTCCAGACTTTTTCTGTTTTTTTTAAAATGCATTAGTCCCACCTGACTTGAGCTGGTTAACTGTGACAAACAAAAAGCTCCCAGTGTTTCCGGCCCTAATTGGTGTGTACAGCTTAGTGAATCAGCCACACTGACAGAGATGACAGGCTGCTGGTTAAGCTTGTCTGAGCATGCTCAGATGCTGCAGAGAGTGCAGGTACAGATACGTCTTGTAGGCGGCTTCTTGGTAAGTTAACTGGGTGTATGTAAAAATCCTGCAGCACATAATGCGGGGGTGTTGTCTGCTGAATATTCCATGTCTTTGAAGTGCTCTCTAATTAAGGTATTCGCGTCGTGGTTGCATGTGTGTGTGTGGGTGTTGAACATGTGCTGGAAGTGAACTACTGCCTTCAAACAACACTAACAAGAAAGCTGTTTAATTACAATAGATTACAGGCATCCTACGTGGTATGGTTTTGTGTAGGGTCTGTGTTGGAAACGTGTGTGTTTTAACTGCACGTGGGCAATAAAAGTCTAATCAAAAGCTGTTGCTTACGTCATATTTGGTGAAATACTTCAGAGTTCCCTCCCTCTCTGAGAGAACAAATCGTCTGCTTAGGAACTGCCCGTTGTCCCGTCCCCTCTTCATCAGCATGCCATCTCTAGTTCCTGCAGAAAACCAGCAAAGGTCAATTATTAGCATGAATGTGTTTTGTTCATGCATGCTTGTGTGTGTGTGTGTGTGCGTGCACTGACCTTCCTCATATGTTAAGTTTCCAGGCTCTGAGAACTCCTTCCTCTCATACTTTGCTCTTATCCACTGCTCCTTTAACACCCTGAAAAAAACACGCCATCTGTAAGCAGACTAAGCAGACATCTTGCATACTCTGTGGTGGATGAGAAAGGGACTGAGCTGCGTGCATGATGAGCAGAAACCTAAATTGGAAGAGTACTATTTATCCTACTCAAGTAGATCTGGTAATCTGCCAAATTCACTGCCTAGCTCAGTGAAAACATAAAGTTTTTTTTAATATATATTCTAAGTCTAAAATATGATCTGAATATGTCTACAGTATGATGAATATCACTCATGTAATAGGGCTGCAACAAACTAGCAATTATTTTAACTATCGAATTAGGGGTGGGCGATATATCGAATATACTCGATATATCGCGGCTTGTTCTACGTGAGATGTATTAAATGACTATATCGCGACCATCGAGTACTTGCGGATATATCGGGCCGATATTAGCGTTGTTTAGCATGGCCGATACGCATCCAGCGTCATTTACAGACAGGCGTTCAAGGGCAGCTCTGTGAAGTTTCTCAGCTCTCCCCCCTCCTCTGTGCCCAGCGAGAGGGTCTTTAGCGAGGTCAGCCACATATATGATAAGAATAGGTCCAGACTGACAGGGGAACATGCTGAGCGCCTCTGCTTCCTCCATTACAATCTACAGCTCCTTAACTGGGATTATTGAGAATTTACAGTGAGTGATGTGTGGGGTAACTAAAGACTCTTAAGTGTCTGTCATGCATATTATGCACAATTTTGTTTATTTATTATTATTATTATTATTTTACATTTTTTTGTTTTGCTGCTTTGTTACTTGTTCTTAACGTCAGTTCAGTCACTTGAAATATTTATTATTTTATGTTATTCAGCTTTTCTAAAAGCACCAAGACACTTTATTTTTGTATTACTTGGTTGTTCATTGTTCATTGTTTATTACTTGAAGTTCTACCTCAATTTGATTATGTTAAATAAATGGCTATTTATTTTTAACTTGAGACCTGGAATATTTGTCATTTTTTAAACTTTTTTTTAACCCATATCGGTATCGGAAATCGGGTATCGGAAATCGGGTATCGGCCATGAGCCATGGGGAAAAAAATCGGGGGGAAAATGGGGAAAAAAAAATCGGTATCGCATCGGCCATCAAAAAACCTGTATCGGTCGACCCCTACTTGGCACGTAAATGTTTTAAGCCGTCAGCATTTAATTCTCCGAAGTTTTGCCTATCACTCACTCCTGGTGCTGCTCACAATGCTTACAATGCTATCAAGGTAATAATGACATTATTTATTAGAAATAAACAATACAAAACAACAACAACAGAAATATCGAGATATATATCGTGTATCGCGATATAGCTTAAAAATATAGAGATATTGGTTACAGGCCAATAATCTGTTCTGATCATTTTTGATTACTTGAGAAGTTGTTTGGTCTATAAAATCAGCCACATGCATGCATGCATGTACTGTCATGCACAAGGAAGGTTAATTCCTAAAAATACGATTATTTATAGCTGAATCCTGAACAGAACCGGTTCAGGAACCAGATTTAAATACCCCGATCCGCACTTGTCTTCTTGATATTTCCTGTTGGAGCCACGATTGCAGTGTTTTTGAACCATATTTCAGGGAATGCAAAATTTATTTCAAATTAAATTTTAGTGATGAAACGAGCCATCACTAGTTTGTTGTGATTTAAATCTAAATGTTTTAGATACATTTTACATTATTTTAAAAATAACATTTCAGAGAATCCACTACGGGAAAGTCAGGTACCACAAGTGTTACTTGTACCACAATTTGAAAACCAGTGAACTAGTTTAATTTGAAAGTGACAGCAAACCTGACTCAGGATTAAAACTCTGTGTGATGAAATCCTATTCTTTGTCTTCAGTTTACTTCTTTACCCTTGTGTGCCCGTGTGTGTGTAGAGACAGCAGACAGACCCTCTCTCACTTTTAAAGACCTCAGAGAGTCTAATGGATCGAGTTGAATCCAGCTGATTCGGCTCTTTTTATATACTGAACCTGGAAGAAATGAGAGGCCAAGTGTTTCTTCCCTCTCTCTTCTCGCTCACATCCACCTTCTGCTGCACCGGTCTTTATTACTAATGATCAAAGAGCATGTGCGTGTGTGTGAGATCGGGACAAGGGCGTGGAGAGTTGAGCTGTCCTCGGGCACATTTTTACAGACACAGTGAGTTACTCCTTCCAGACACACACTACATTTTTCATCATCGTACAGGGTGACTATGGAAGCTTATTGTGCTTTTTTTTTTTTTGCCACATGAGAAGGTTTTCTAATTTCCAAACGTTCCCAGCTTCACATTCATACAATTCCAAGCATTCCTGTCTGGTAGCTGCCCGATGCAAGCACAGTAACACACACTATGAAACAGCCATACTGTGCATACAGGTAATTCAGAGGCTACCTGGAGACAGGAGAATGCATTTCTGCAGCAGCGAGACAGTCGACAGTCTGGTTTTAAAAAAGTGTTCGTATTGTGAACAGTGAAGCACAAACTGCTTTTCTATGTTGCTGCAAATCATGAAGTAGGTAAGCAAAACGATTGTTACAAACAAGGTCCTAAACCTTTTTGCAACAACCCAAGGAAGCTCTTAATGTAACAACATACATCCGGCTGTAATTATTAGTGTATATAATAAAAATAACATGTTTCCTATATGATTGTATGTGGATGCATTTGCAGCTCGTATGATAGCAGCAATGTTCAGTAACGCTGTGGCACACTAAAATAACGTTTAAAGAATCGTGTCTTCACAAGTTCCAAACACTGGTATTGATTCACACACCCAGTGAAATGCTAACACTCAGGACTGAGTCATTTAGAAGTGTTATTACAAAATAACCAAAGGAAAAAAAAACTTGATTATCGCTGGGTTTAGTGAGAAAGTTAGTGAGAAATGTATTTCTCTAACTCTGCATGCAGATATCATATATGCTCTCGAGATATATGAATGTATCAAATGAAACAGATTTCAAACATAGAAGATGGAGAGAAACAATGAAAGCTGTTAGAGACCTGTGAGTTATTCCAGCTGTTAGGCATTGTTCTCTGTCAAGTATACTTAATTCTATATTTAAATCTTAAGAGGGCGGCAGTAGCTCAGTCCAGAGGGTCCAGAGGGTGGCCTGTTCAAGTCCCACATGGACCAAAAATACTGGACTGGTAGCTGGAGAGGTGCCAGTTCACCTCCTGGGCACTGCCGAGGTGCCCTTGAGTAAGGCACTGACCCCCCTCCCAACTCCTCACTCCATCATCTCTCTCCACATTTGCATGTCTGTGCCATTGTACTGCATGTGTGTGTGTGTCCAGGTTAAAATGCATGTAAATAAAAAAAAAAATAGAGTGAAAAAAGAATTTCCCCATTGAGGGATTAATAAAGTATATCTTCTTCTTCTAATTCACAGTGGAGACTAAAACATTAAAGCTCCTCAAACTGCACGTCACTGAAGATCAGATTTTGCCAACACAAACACAGATAGTTTCAAGTCATATTCATTCAACTTAGTTTCACTCCATATTTTTTTCACTCTCCATGCCCTACTTGCAGGAAATCGGGGACACAGCTTTTGTCTCTGATGTCCCCAAAGGTAGGTAGAAGGTAGAAGTCAGACCCACACTTACACAAATAATCCTCCTGATGTACCCTCTTGTCTCACTGTAGATTCACTTACTATTAATCATAGTTCCGTGGAGTGTATATTAATGAAAGAAATTCTTTCCTGGGGTGAATGCTCAGCAATCCTTGTTTCATTATTCTAACTATTTGGATAACAGCTGCAGTGTAAATGTAGCTAGTGAGCCTTCTGTGTGAGTATACGGTTTATTAAAAATCTATTTAACCCTATTATAAAATCGTGGCATATATTAGCATTTTGCAATGTTTCCGATCACTGTCAATTGAATATCTCTGGATAAAATAAGGCATTTGAAGGTCTTTGTGCTTGTAAAACCTTGATCATATTATTGATTGCACGATTAATTACACACACCAACATGATGGCGGCCATAATAACAACATTTAACAAAAAAATCCCAATTATCAGTTTTGCTATCATCTTTAATTCTATTTATAATCTCTAAAATGATTTGAAGAAACAACTTTTTTCATATACACATTTGCTCTACAGCTTCAGCAAGCTTAATCAAACCTGTCTGGTAGAAAAGTAGAAGATCCCGAAATAGAGACATATCCAGGAGCCTGTGAATCACTGCCAAGAGGTGCTACAGTACAGTGCTGTCACAGGGGTTGAATACATCTGCATTTCACACGGAAACTGAGCTGAATAGCCTCTAAAGACCCTGCATGTATCTATAAGTGACTGGCTGCTCATAGTGTTGGAAGAACACAGCGTTCAGCCTTGCAACCTGCAAGTGTTCTCCTTCTCAGTTAATCACTTAATCTCTTTAAAAGTAGATACATTTTTTTAAACTAAAATCAGTTGATAATGTCACTAGAATAACAGTGGAAAGTATACTATCTTACATTTCTGCATGTCTAAAAATGACTAGACCCTTGTCATTTTGTTGTTTGAGTTGTGTACATTATCCCAAATGTTTGCTACAATGTTGAAACCCAGAGGAATGTGTCATTTTCAAGGTTTGTTCGTGTCATATCTCTTTTACTTGCACACGGGAGAAGTTTACACAGTAACCAAATAGTAGTGATTTATGTAGGTGTGGGAACCTATGATGATTTTATAGATTTTATACCGAGATCTGATCTAAATCAACCACAAAGCCACATTACAACAGTAATGTAGACAAATAGATGGCTATGCTGAGTGGACCAGTTACTTCCCATAGCTCTTCCTTTGAAAAGTACAACATCAATTAGGTTTCAAATTGTACATTTAGTAGCATTTATGTATGTTATTTTACGTGTGTGTGTGCATGTGTGTTGGCATGGGTACTTACTGGCAGTCTTTGTAAGTTGGTTTGTAATAGTAGACCGGGACAGCAGCCTCATATTTACTCTTCATCAGGTCATTCCCATTCTGACCCATGAACTAACAAAACACACACACACAGACATACCAGAGAACGCTTATTCGACGATTAATGACAGCTTGGCATATTACCTGACAGATTTACAGTTAACATTTCTTTATCTGGTCAAAAGGGAGAAATATGCAACAGGTGTTTTTTTTTTCTTTTAGATAAAGATGTGCAAAGCACCAGTGTACAGTTTCAGGAATGCTGGGCAGGAATGTGCATGATATTTGAAATGTTTCCCCATACATGCCTCAAAATAAAACCGTTTTTTTCCTCTTATGGTGCTTCTTCATTCTAAGGATTTCCATAATCCTCACTGCAGTAACGTCAATCACAATACTGCATACTGTAGTAAATAAACCACTTTAAAAAAGGTATGATACACTGGTATGATAAAGAATATTTACATTTTCACTTTATTACAGCTATGTTTCACTCTTAGTGAAGTCACAGTAACTGTTGTGGTATGGGCAAAAATCAACTCTGGCATTTTTTAAAAAAAAGTTAAAAATAATTGAATAAACTGACCAGCTGTTTAAAAACACTTCTTTAATGTGGTGCTACCTATATATTATCTTTGATAAGAGCAGATAGATTGAATAATGTGATTATTATAAGTCTTTATTTCAGGCACATTTAACCGACCTTCCAACTCTCAAGAAGATTATAAATTATAAATGAATATAAAAATGAATCTGTTTCTCTCAGCTTAGTGGAGATTCATATCATTTGTATTGATTGAAATTATGCCACTGGTTACAAGCACCTCTGTAGCTCGCAAACCATCATATCTTGCTTGTTAAAGCTGGACCAAAAAGAAATTATATGACAAATCACCATTTTAACATTTTGGGCTAGTTCTTGGTAAGTATCCCTAACATCCTGAAGTTATTGCTGGCAAATGGTCCCAGTTAAACATAATCCTCTGTAAAACAATGAGTTGTCATGTACATGTATACATTGTTTTTTATTGATGATTTATTTTTATTGATAAAAAATCTATTAATTAGTGACGTTTAGAGTTCCTACTGGGTAGATTTTGTTCCTTTTGGACTGAGCCAAGTTAAGTGTTTCCCCCCGTCTTCAACTTTTATGTTAAACTAAGCTAATCTGTTTTAAATCATTTGGTAGTTTTTTCCTTATCTATTTCTTTTGTTTTCTCCTATTTACGCCAGTGGAGAACCTGACATGCTGCAAGCAGTGTTTGTGCTGGCTCTGTGGTCTCACCTGCACCTCGTGGTCCTCCCAGTGGGAAAGGCTCAGGGACTTGACCTTGCTCATGTCAGGGATGTTGCGGTGGATGCCAGAGCAGGCCAGACAGATGAACACCCCCAGGGAGCAGGAGCCCCATGCAGGTTCTGCAAGAAAGGAAGATGGAAAGAACAAATGTAGTATGGGCTACACATGGATAAAAGGAGCGTTATGTTGGTGGATATCACAGGACAGAGACACAGATAGACAGAAAGATGGAGGGGCTATGAGCAAGTTTTGCATGGCAACAACTAATGATTAGTTTAGAATTTATTGATTTTTTCAATAAATTCATCAGTAATTTATTTTTAATAAATTATGGGTGGTACTCACACCCATCTCATAATGTGACATTTGTGTTGTAACGGTAACAAGTTAACACAGCAAGTTTTGCAAATAGAACTATTTTTTTGATTTTTTTTTTTTGCTTTTGTGATAAAAAAATGTCCTGAAGTTAAAATTCTTCTAGAGTCTGTTCTGTAAATTAGTTTTCTAAAACACCAACCCATATCACATTCAGGCTGCAAACCTGGTTTAAGCATAATCCTTGTACGGTTTTCAGGACTCTAACCAATTTCTCTGAGAATACACATATATTTTTTTCTTTTTGAAAAAAAAAAAAAAGTTATACATATTTAACTCATTTTGAACAGTTAAAACCTTAGGACCATTAACAACTGTCCAACATGACACAATCACCTTTTATTCATCTCTGAAAACTATAAGAAAGTTTTTGAACACCTTTCTGTCCAAGGAAGCGCAAGCGTAATCGTTTCCTTTCTTCCTTAAAGGTGACTCAAAAGAAATCTTTCAGGTTCGTTTATCTCCTCTTTGAGCCATAATATACGAGTAATGTTTACTTTGTTTTAACCACACCTACGTCACCTTCCTGAAACACTACATCTTGGCAGTAAACAGAGCCTTTGTGTGAGTGACTCTGCCTTGCTCTTATCACTACCGATCACGGATGTCTGAGCAGAGAGAACGAGACATTCTTTACCTTCGCAATAGTGAACAAGATACTATTTCTTTTTTTTTGTCACGTCACTGTTTCCCAATTCCAGGGAGATTGCAGAATAAAAATGAACCAGCCTACACGTGCACATGCCAACTTGCCAAAGTCACTGTCGTTTGTCTCGGACCATGAGGAACAAGGGAAATGACAGGAATATGAGCCAGAATGTGACCAGAGGGACTGAATCTTGGAATCTGGCAGAGAAATGTGTCTTTGAGCAAAGTACAGTTCATATTCATGTTCATGTGTACTGTGCAATCAGTCAGCCTTCTTTGGATAAATAAATACTGAAGCGATCGAGAGATAAAAGCTTGGCAGTCATATTATCTTTGCGGCACTGCTCAACTACAGCAACACAGCGCCACAGGGCCTGGATTAAGTGATTTGACTGTGATTTACTGTAATGTAAAGTGTAATGTATATACTGAGGTCTGTACTGCAACAAAGTCAAATACAGTTCTGCATATTATGGGGAAAAAACAGAGTTAAGACCACAATCTGTCTGTTTGCTGTGTTTAATCTGACACAGAAATGTAAAAAGAAATGTCCTTGAAAGCAACTACAAAACTAAACAAACAAAACAAAACAAAAAAATCCAATTGAAATGACTGAAGTGATTTGGTGAGGTTAAGCTAATTTTAAATCACATACATGTATTCGTTTATAGAATAATTCCTGACATTGCATTCAATATAAATATTACATAAACCCATTTCATTTCCTTGAAAGCAACTACTAATTCACAACTAATTCACAAAAGATGAATCATTCTGTATTACAGGGCATGGCAATGATTTGGACATATGATCCTTAAGGCATCATATAAGCCTTTACATAGTTTGTGCTGGTCTGAAAACGACTTTTAACTCAAATTCACATCTTATACTTGCTGTTGTAGGACAGTAGTCACAGTAGTTCCTATAATATGCCCAAAAGTGACCACATAAAAACAACTACAGTTGCTAAAAGCACCAGATGAGGGTGTATGCCTACACTCTGCATGTCAGGACTTGCTGCACTATGAAAGTTTTGCTCTCTTGCAGCCTCCAACCACAGAAAAACTGAAAGGCTTCAAACCTGCACTGTTACCTTCAAGTGCACCAGGAAAAGCGAGTTCCTGACTCACCTCGCCACGCATTACAAGTTCAGAGGAATAACAAAATTCTTTTTTTAAACAATCAAATAAAAAAGTGTATGAGCATGATGTGATAATGATTAACTGCGAAAGAGCCGCACCTCCTCCTACACGTCACATCTCAGCAACAGGAGACATGCTGTAAAAGTTTGATTTCCCCGTTCAGAACTTTTTTTTCACCTCTATTCAACAACATTTGTATTCTTACCAGGTGCGCCGCAGTCTGCGCAAGTTTCATTTCCAGGCTTTTGCAGGATCTCCCTCAGTGCCCGGATTGCTCTCTCATTTGACGACATGTCAGTGTTTCAGATCGGTTATTCCTTCGTTTTCCGAGAGAGAGAGAGAGAGAGAGAGAGAGAGAGAGAGAGAGAGAGAGAGAGAGAGAGAGAGAGAGAGGGTGGGGTATGGGGGCGCCTTAGAGCCGCAAAAGGCGTGTCTCCTTTAGGCTCGACTCCCCCACTTGAGCGCTACCTATGCGGACAGGTCCGTACAGGTATGCGCCCTCGGCACACACACACACAGGCGAGGTGTGCGCCTCCAGTTGGAAGACAAATCAGTGTATCTTCATAAAGTTTTTTACGGAAACGTCCATTCTCTCTTCTCCTTTTTTTGCTGCGGCCCACAAAACCACTATGGACACCTTTTAGGTAGGACTACGAGGCGTGACGAAGTCTCTAGTCAGCGGCCACAGTCCAGGACTGTGTGTGTGTGTGTGTGTGTGTGTGTGTGTGTGTGTGTGTGTGTGTGTGTGTGTGTGTGTGTTTGTGGAGAGGAGGATGTTTGAAGTGTCAAATCAACACACTAGGAAGTGAGATGATAGGTTGCTCTAACTTGCTTTTCCGCATTATTTCAGGTCAGGCGCTGCACATCGCTGCGGCGCCAACTGGTGCAGTATGCAAATGCATCCACTCACTTTTGAGTTACACGCGGGTGCTTTGTCAAACGAAAACGTGGGTCAGGTGGCCAATATAACATCAGCTGCCATGCATGTAATGAAATTCAGATTGTGATCACGCTAAAAGGTGGGGATGGATATTACTCATTCAGTAAAACAAACGCTGAATGGCAGTTTTGACATGTCTTATGTAAAGGGATCATGGATAATCTAAAAGTACTCAATTACAAATAAGAAATACTACTTTACTTTCCAAATAGGACTTGAAGTGAAATTTGATTAATTTAGCTTATTATAGTTTATACTGCTGGATTATTTGGTAGTTTAACCAATCTTTTGTGAAAATGACGGCCCTCCTTCAAATGATGATGATAATGGGGTTCGACACATGATTATAAATACTACTCAAATCTATAATATATATTACATTTTTTTTATAATATATATTTGGGTGCGGCACAGTGCTGCAGGGGTTGGCACCGTTGCCTCACAGCAAGAGGTTTTCTGGTTCGAACCCCAGCTGGGGCCTTTCTGTGTGGAGTTTGCATGTTCTTCCTGTGTCTAATTGGTGACTCTAAATTGTCCGTAGGTGTGAATGGTTGTTTGTCTCTATGTGCCCAATGATGAAATTACATTACATTGCATTACATTACATTGCATTAGCAGACGCTTTTATCCAAAGCGACTTACAGAGGAGGACATAAGCTGAAAGAGGTGTAAAGGAGCACAGAGTAGTTGTTAGTTTTGTTAGTTTTGTTAGGCAGGGAAGCATTCTCGAAACAGAAAGGTTTTTAGAAGTTTTTTAAAGGTAGAAAGGGATGTTGCTGTTCTTGTAGCCGTTGGTAGGTCATTCCACCATTTGGGGACGACCACAGAGAAGAGTTTAGAGTGACCTCGCTTTGCGAGAGGCGATGGTACAACTAGACGGTTTGAATGAGTGGAGCGTAACGCCCTGGTCGGGACGTGAGCCTTTAGTAAGACGCTGAGATAGGCAGGGGCAGATCCTGAGGTGGTTTTTTAGGCTAGGAAGGGGGGCCCAGCACCGACCCCTGTGGCACCCCCGTGGAGAGGGTATGAGTCGATGACAGACGACCTTGCCAAGACACATTAAAGGAGCGTCCAGCGAGGTAGGACTCGAGCCAGGAGTGGGCAGAGCCTGTAATGCCCATGTTGGCGAGTGTGGCTAGGAGTATGGTGACTTGTCCAGGCTGTACCCTGTCTATCGCGTAAAGTCAGCCGGGATAGGCTCCAGCCCTACCATGACCCTGATGGGGATAAGGGGTTACATATAATAGTTGGATATTATATTTTTGCCCTCTGCAGGCTTTGAACGGTTTATTTATTTAAACCCATGTGAGTTTAGAGGGGAAATTTAGTTGTGGAGCTGCTAACAAGTCCAACAGGGAGCCCCAACTAGACAAAGTGGTTACGGTTCAATAACCACTTTATTTATTTATTTTTAGAATGTGTTGTATTTTTTTTCATCTGATGAAATGTTTTTGTTTCTAACTAAAATGTAAAGTAGCAGAAAATGTAAATTCTCTTAACGTGATTTAAAAAAAATTGTACTTAAGTAAATTCACTTTTTGCAGCTGATAGCAATGTGTTGTATTATATTAGTTGATCATAAATGAAACAGCCAAAAAATATGTGAATAGCCCTGTACTGATCTCATACTTGTTCTGGGGCTATTTTAGTCCCCTTAGTTCCAGTCAAGACAACAGCATATTAATGGCCGTGGTTTTAGACTGGCATGTTCAAAAATCATATATGTGTGTGTTGTTTGGTTGTTCATATGTTTTGAGTGGATGTCCACTTACATGGTGTATGATTTCCTTGTTAAATATGAATCTGAAAGTATAACTAGGTACAATATTTCCCTCTCAAATGTATAAAGAGTTAATAGATGTATCACTGCATCTTTGGCAGTCCACAGCTTGTTGTAGCTCCATGTTCGGTCAGTAGGTGGAAACAGTTCACCATATTTCTCCCTGTGAATTATGAATATTGGGTTAGGCTCTGTGTGTTACATGTGTGGCTGCCAGTGCTGAATCTTTGTAGCCTGAATATATATGTTTTCTGACCAAATATGCACTCTCTAATGATGGTGCACAATTTGCCTGATATCACTAATAGTAAAAATAAAACTGAAAGAAATGAAAGAAAAATGATATTCTGTGCAAATATGAAAGAAAAAAAAAGTAACCCTCCTTCCACCCTGGACGTTCATTACCACAATTTGGTTGCCTAAGTGAGACAGAAAGCAGTTAGGCTGATTTGACAGTCGGGGAGCAACCAGGGTTTGATGTCATTTTGCAGTACCAGATTTACCCTGTATCAACAAAAGCCTAATGCCCATTACCAAGCTCATTTGTCAACATCAGTCCAGCAGTCAGTGGCTCGTCTATTCTCTCCCACCTTGGTTCCATTTTTCTCTGCCAATTTTGGAGTTGGAAGCAAACAACTGTCAGGCAGTGGGGTAGGTGACACCTAATTGAGTGAGGTTAAAGTCTGCGCGTGTGTTTTAGAGACGGATGAGAAAGTAACCCATCCCTTCTGCCCACTCTGGATGTGTTGCATAAGAGACAGACATCTTAAAGGGCACAAGCAATCGAATGAATTTATAGATACTGTACTTATATAATGCACTTTTTCTTACCTTCTTGTCAATTGTAATGTCTTTTTGGCTTATAGTGACCCTGGAGTCTATTTATGCATGAAGCCAAAGACGATTTTCTGTCCACATAGTGTGTGGTTGTATATCCGCCCTTTATTTGTAACAACAATTTGGAGCTAAACACGCACACTGTAGCTCCTCTCTGTCTCGCTCTCTGAAGATTTACATGCAAGCAGTTGGTGGCATTTTGAAACTGGCTGGCTATGACAGGGACTAAATGGCAGCGAATTCAGGCCATTAGTATGTGTCTTGCTGGTTCTTCTGACATATCATGCCCCGTCTGCGGCCCTGCCTTTGAGTCTGGATTTCAATCCATTCTGTGGTATATAGTCATAAATTAGACTACAGGAGTTGCCCAACAAAGTTTAAATCAATCCTCTATAAACTGGGTGCTAAATGGTTGGAGACTTTGTTTTATTTGAGAGAATTCTTTAGTGCCGACGTCAAGTCGCAATAGGAGGGTAAAAATTCAGCTGACTGGAAGACAGATTAGGATCGAGAGTTTGCAGCATGAGACAGAAACAGCATCTACACACATCAAGGGAAAAGACAAAAGCACATCAAACAGGCTTTGAAAATCTGTGGCTACTGACCTGGCCTTCATTAAAACACATGCCATTTTGTCTACTGCTTGGATATAGTACAAGCAGAACATAAAACTAACAATATGGTGCAAACAAGTAATGTAATGCAACTGCAGCTGTGCAGGTCGCGGGTGTCATTCACTTTGTGTTTACAATAGTCTTTATTTTCTAACCAGTTTAAACATATTCTGATTAAATTCACAATGTGCATTACACTATGTGATTGATTTCCGGATGTGATTCCTCTCATACCTGTATCTACACACTGATGCTATCACAGTTAGTTTAGACACAACAGCAGTGTATCGGAAATAAAATCAGCTCAACTTTATTTATATATATAGCAGCTTTCATGCAGAGATGCAGCCCAAAGTGCTTCACAGAGGAGAATAATAAACAGAAATAGACAACAGCGAACAGTTCTTTAGGCAACAGAACAGCTGCATGAAAACTAGAAATTAGAACAAAAATAAAAGCATAAAACTACAACAACAAAACAAATAAAAGGTAAATTAAAAACTATAAGAGAGATTTAAGAACATCTGCATAAAAATTAAAAAAACAAAATAACAGAGATAGAAACTGCAACAATAAAATAAATAAAACAAATAAATAAATAAAACAATACGATAAACAGGGAATGATCAGTAACTAAAAACTCAGCGGTGAATGGCGAGGCACCTTAAGTACGAGCCAGGCTAAAAAAATGTCATTACTTCTATATTTCTACTCTTATTTTGTTCTTTTTAAAGGTTTTCTGTCATGAATCAAGTTTGTAATTGCAATTCCTGCAAAATCTGCCAAAGAAAATGCTAATGAACGCTCAATATTGGGAGTCGGGTGCCAGTACACCACTGCAGAAAAAGGAGTCATGAGATGATGTTAGTAAAAGAGCTCCAGTCAAACCTCAAATGATGAAAGTGCAGAAAACATGATAATTATAGGAACGTTACAGTTGAGTCGAGTCTCCTCGTCATCGACACAGATCCGATGTTTAATTTGTTTTTGCCTCCTCGGTGGAGCTGAAGCTCGAGTAGTTCACTTTAATGATTTATTCACTAAGAATGTTTCATTTGCCAATAACCAATCACTGGTTATTTCTCGTGCTCCTGCTTTATCCTTGGAGAAAAGTGAAGCATAATGTTTGAAAATATGAACATAGAGTCATAAATCAAATAACTGCTGCATGTCAAAAATAATTATTTTCTATGATAAGCATCCAAACAGGGCATTTTATTAAACCAATACCATTTCAATTACATTTAAAAAAAATAATACAGTACTTTATACTAGAACTGACTCCACTGACTGCTCTTTCATGTCCATGTCTCCTACATGGATCATTAGCTGATAGAATACTGACTTTTCCCCTGGGACATCTAGCATTGCCTTATTCTTTTAGCCTGGTTCTAAATTGTACATGATTTAGGTAAAAGAAAATGGTTTTACTGTGGACGCTGTAAATGCATTAACTAAACTTCAACCTTAATGTGGTTGCTCACAGTCATCAAGTTAGGTGTGCATGAGCGGACGGAGTTTGTGAGGTAAAGTTAAGAGGAATACGATGAGCGATGCAAGGAAAAAACGCAAGAAGTAGAAGAGAGAGGAAGAGGGCAACATTAGGGGAATAGAGATTTAGAGGCAAAGGTGAAGAAGTGGACGGACACAAAAGACACAGGTACACAGAAAAAAGATGATCTAGTAAGAAGAAATAAAAGTAAAAAGACCGAGTGAGTGATAAAAAGTGGTGAGACTGAAAAAAGAGAGACGTGGAGAGACACTTATCCTGTGTAAAGGACAGAAAGGATGAAAGAGGCAAGAAGGGAGAGGACCAGCGTAAGACGGAGAAGAGGATACTGGAAGAAAAGACAGACCCAGAGAGGAGAGAAAGTAAACGGAACAGAACATATTACTTGTGGCAGACTCTGTCATGGAGTTAATGGGGTTTTGCTACTTCCTATCATCCCGGTGCCTTTTGAACCGTGGCCTTTGCATACAGAAAGATCATTAACTCTCAGCTCTGCCTCCTTCAGGGGCCTCGTCTCCTCCTCGTCTGCAGGACGACTTGTCAGCAAGAGCCTGGTGCCTGCCTCCCTGTTTCCATTTAAATGTGCGCCACGTACTTGATGTAACAATACACCCATATTAGCAGCCGAGATCATAAATTAGCACCATAACAAGGAATGGAGCACCATGCTGTCTGATTGAGATGTTGTAGATTCCCACTTCTTGAAATGAAACTTTTGGATATGCACACAGTAGTGGTTAATATCTTAGGGCCAAGAGTTTGAAAGTAACATAAAAACCTTGCTTTTAAATGCAACTATCAAGCATATGATGCATAAACTTCATAGACTGTACGCTCAAGGACTCCTGATCTTAGATGATGTGATTTGTAACATCAGTTATCAGCTTCTAAAAGTCTAGCATTTACCTCATTACTGGATTTATTCACTCACTCATTCCGTACCTGGTGGAGGTGGAAGACCTTGCTTATTACTAGAGAGTAAGCCAGAGCAGTGTCAGCGAGTGAGGAAAATGTAAAACGTTTAATAAGGTAGATTTAACCTTTTTTTGCACAGTAGTTCGATTATTTTGATTTTCTTTATCTTGTTTAATATTTTATGCTCTTTGGAAGTGAATATTGGACTTACATGTGTCACATTGACACAAAACAACAATACTAATGCTCCTATGTAGCTGCTGGATCTGTAAATAGCTCACTGTTTGCTTATAAATGATCTGTACTGATTTAAAAAGTGATACTACGGGGCGGTCGGTAACATAGTGGGTTGTGCAGCAGCCCCGTGTGTAGAGGCTACAGTCCTCGCCACAGCTGGACCCGGTTCGAATCCCGCATCGGACGGCCCCCTACTGCGTGTCATTCCCCCTCTCTCTGCCCTCTCCTTCCTGTCTATCTTCAGCTGTCCTATCATTAAAAGCCAAAAGTGATACTATATCAATTAATTATCAATTACAACAACCCAAAAATAAAAGTCCTATAGAGTGATGCAAATCAGTAGGACATCATTTGTCTGAGTGTCAAAAACCATCGCAAATCACTGCTGAAAAATGTCTATCATGTTATAGAACTGTGGTTGAAGTTTGGTGAAGTTCAAGCACCAAAACCGCTTGGTTGGGTTTAGGGATAATGATTGACAAAACATGTCAATTATTGATTTGAACAGGGCAATGAACAGCACTCTCACATATTGAAGTCTCATTTGTCGATCCATCTTTCCATTCCAACCTCCTTTGTACAGTATGTGGACTTCCTCTACAACAACGTGACCTGACTTCCTCATTTGCTGCCATCATATATCCACTGGAGAGTTTGTCACTTGAACATAAACAAATGTCATTTTGGGACACTTGCTTAATAACCGCTGCTTCTTCTTCGTGGGATGATAGTCTAAATTCACCATACCGACTTGAAAGTCTCATCGTGTTTCTCCTGCCATCAAGTGGCCAAGACAATCAGTTATTGCAAAATAGCAAAACAGATTTTGTTGAAAACTTCTTCTTCTGTCACTACCACTTCAACCACGTCACATCTTGATTAGAAAGGGTAGTTGTTACCTTGGCGGGTGCAAACACAAAGCTGCCCCTGGAAAAGAAGGTCTTAAATGCTTTAAAATTCCAGGATTCCTGATTATAAGCAGCTACTGTTGCAATAAGCTCTGTGTTAAGGAATGTACCCCTGAGCTGTTTATGCTGACCGCGGCAGGGCATGGATGGGGATAGAAAGGTAGGATACCTACCGGGTAATCAGGTGGCTAAATCCTCAGTCAGGTGGTTGAGAGATGAATAAGGCAGAGAAGCAGGACCAGAGCCAGAGGGAGGTCACTGTCATACATCCCCCTCCTTCACCTCTCCTCCTCTAATTCGACAGAGTCACTTAATCCTGCTGCAATCAGAGCCTGAACACAACCCACACAGGTGTGTGTGTGTGTGTGTGTGCACATTTCTGTCTGATTGAACGCCTGATATTTTCTGAGAGGGGAGAGAAGGAAAAACAACTCACTCGCTTCTTATCTAAGCTTGAAATTGATTGAAAAGACCTTTCATGCTAACACAATTAAACACCTCGCCTTGAGTTAGACAGCAGGTGAAACAAATAAGCAAAACAGTCTGTGTTGCGTTCCTTTGTTGTTTATCTTCTTTCAGGATAAACTTTAACACAAACTTTGTGTTTCAAACTTACACATTCTGCAACTTTTTACTTAAAACACAGTAAATTTCATTGTTAGCGATGGTCGACAAAGTGCAGAAAACATCCTTTCACTTGCATTCATTAGTGAGTCCTTATGTACTAATTAGTATTTTGTTATATGAACAACTGATCTATTTACTATGTAACGTGATATGGGTCGCTCATAAGGACAAATAACGGTTACTCACAGTGTTTCCAGACTGAAAAACTCACTGTACACTACCTGCACATGCGGCACCAAACAGCTGACAGAGGCAGGCCAGACATTTAGCTGCTAAAGAGCTGGGTATTTTAAGATGGTGGGGAATAAAAACAGACCTAAAAGAAAAGTAGCATTAGATAATATAATAAGGAGATAATGTGTCAATATTCTGTTTTCAGCGTATTGCCTCTCAAAAATAAATCAAATCAAATCAAATCAAATTATCTCATAATCTTATAATTATCATCTTTTTTTCTTCTTTTTTTAATTTTACAAATAATGTGGGGGAAAAAAAGTTTTCATATCTAAGAGAAACTCTCTCTCAGCTCCTGTTTCTACAAGATTGGACTTTTTTTTTTTTAATTAAACAAATTTAATTTCTCTTTAAGTCTTTTTTTTATATAAAGTTATTTTAACAAGTTAATTTCAGTAGAAAAAGATATGTCCCGCCACCAGCAGTTTTGTTGCTAGTAGCAACCACTACTGGCACAGTTCTATAGCAGCTGCTGCTATATATATATATATATATATATATATATATATATATATATATATATATATATATATATATATATATATATATATATATATATATATATATATATATATATATATATATATATACTAACTGACATTGTTACGTCCACCAATTTATCAGACTAGTGACAAAACAAGTATTGTATCTTTTATCTACCTCCCAAAAATCTGTTGGTACTACTTTTATTGCAGCTATTTTGTGATTGTTCAGTTTCAATGATCTACTTGCTGCTAAGCTAGCTACCACTAGCTGCCTGGAGCTAATGCAAAATTTTGTTTAACCTAATTTATTGCTGATATAACTGTTTATTTTACTTATACTCTTGTGGAATCCATATTTATATTTAACATAATTACTGTGTACTTCCTATGTGGACTTAACGTTGACTTGTGATACTAATTTGACGTCTAGTCTATAGTTTTGTGAATCTAGTTACTTTGTTGATGAACTAATACGTTTATAATACCTTTGGTCTGTTTATGCAATACTGTTTTCTAGCCACATTTTCACTGTGCACCTAAAGGCATAGTAAGGGCAGCAGTGCATGTCTGCGTAGTTTCTATGACACGGTTTGTTTGTGTCATATAGACAATACAGACAAAGAGGAAGCAATCCCAACCTCTCCCTCACTTGACAAACCGCACGTGACTGGCAGTCAACCACTGCACAAATACAAATCCATCTCCACACCGGAAACAGCAGAGGCAAATTAGAGCATGTTTGTGGGACACCGGGAGATTATTCACATTCTCCTTTTCCTGCTCAAACCACCCTCTTCACCCCTCATGCATATAGGCTTCCCTGCCATATGTATTGCATTCTATTGTTTACACATCCCCCTCTTTGCAAACAAGTGGATCATTTCATGTTGATGGAGCGCATGCGGAAGGGCCATGACACATGGATTACATGTTTAAGCTGTGTTTCTGGTTGAAATAATGCATGGCTTCTATTTATGGAGGCATTGGCGAACGTGCTCATGGTTGTGTACTTTCATGGTATTTGCGATGGTGGAGATAGATCACAGGGGACTATTTATCCAGCCTTGTTTGCCTAGAGTATCTAGGCCAGATCAGCTTCTTAGGAATATCCTGACAGTGCTGATTAATCAACCAAATAAATTATATATATATATGATGCTTGATGCTTACTACTGCTGTGCACATGAAAGTCAAGGTTAAGCCAAAGGGCTGAAGAGATTAAATCCTAGGCAGGGAAGCGCTGTGAGTACTGCGCAGTAGAGACTGTTCAGGAATCTTCCTCACATGAGACCATATGTCAGTGTCAGCTCCTCACAGTGTGAGGACTCTTGTGTCAGCACCTGGGAGGACAGACGTGTCAGGTACCGTGGCAGGAAACAAGTCATGAGGCCATGAGCTGTCCTGTAATTACAATGTGAAGCTAACAAATCTGCTAGGCATGGAGAGGTGGGAAGTCAAACACATAAGATTAATGAAGAAATCAGGTCAGTGATTATTATGCTGCACATGGCACCAGCAGTTAATTACCTTGCTGAGAAGTTGGAGGTGTGCAATGTCACTGGCTGCTCCTCCACTGCTGAAAAAAAAAAAAAACGACTGTTGTCTTGTTTTATAGAAATATTTTTGATGCATTTAGAACTAACCTTGGTGGCAAACACATTTATGTTTCCCGCCGCTGCTCCACAATAGAAATCATCTGTATGTTGTCAGTCGAATGCTTTTAGTGTGAAGCAGTAGCAGCGGGAAACGTTGGGTTTGCGTCAGCAGATATATTTAAAGCGGATCTGGTGCGGCTGTGGCAGAGTCAACAGTAAACAGAGAGGCTGATATCAATGAGATAAAATAAATTTCTTTTTTAAAAAACAGTCTAGATTACATGCATGACTGATGCTTTGTGAAACCCTTGTGCTGTTTCAGTACAGCACTGGAATGGCGGACACTGCCACTAACAATGAAAACTGTGCAGAAAGGTAATTACTGAGTGTAATTTAGAGATTAGTAAGAATGCCATCATCTAAAATTTAATGTATTTAACAAAAGAATGAAATTACCTCAAAGAGAAGAACGATATAATAATACCTACTGGCTCTCACATTTGAAGATATTCTTTGTTACATACTGTTTGTTAATCATTTTTGAAGCTTGATGAAATGTGTGCTGTATAAATAACACCAAATAGAAACTATCCCAGTAAATAGTCCTAAGGAGTAACAGTAATTTAATATGTTGTACTCAGCCTTCACTGTGTATGTCAGTCTGTTAGGAAAAAATAAATAAAGTCACTTTTACCAGGTAGACAAAGACTGTAGGGTCAGGAGAGGAGTGCGTGTGCACCCACTCTGTGGAAAACAAAGTAAGTATTATAATGTATGGCAAAACACCTGTATATTATTAGTAGTATTATTTATATATATTGTTTTTCTGACCTTTTATGCATAATGTTCCACACACACGCTAAAGTATATACACTTTATATTATGTTGTTTAAAAGGTGGTAGAGAATATACATACAGTGACCGAAAGCTTCTGCACCAGTGATTTAAAAAAAAGAACGGTCAAACAGATTCGAGTAAAGCCAGCCTTTAGGTCACATGTGAGGCCCAGTGAATATTAACATTACCTTGTGTCAGTTGATATTGTGCTTTAATGGTGAATCTTTGGGAAAACTCACACATACAAACCAGCTGACACAGTTCTGAGTCCCTGAAGGAGTCGCCCACTCCCTCCCCCACCTTTTCTGATTGGTCCTCCAGTGTTGTATCTAGCTCTATGTAAATAATAGGGCACCATGATGTTAGCAGCTATTGATTTTCTCTCGTCATTTTATTTCCTTAAACATTTAAAATATTTACCATCCAGGGGAAGCAGATGGCACATTATGCTAAATACTGCAACGAGATCCTGAAAAATCCATGACTGCTGTGGTATTGATCTCAGCACAGGCAGGGGAAAGTCGTGCAAGCGTCTCTTTTTTATTATGTTTAGAAACGTCAGGGGATTAGATTGAAATTAATTACTGGTTGCCATATTATATTTTATGAGTTAGAACCTCAGACCTCCAAGAGCCAAACCACAACTCCAGTGACACCTTGTGGCAGCTCTTCATCTGCTGATCTCAGATCTATTTCACAGGTGTTTGTTTTCCTGTATATTTCACTCCATTGTGTTGGTTTTAACAAGGAACTCCAAAGATATAACTTTCAGTTTACAAATACAGATAATTTAGCCATTACAGATTCTGCTTAAAATTCAGCACCAATTATATCACCATCATGGTCGAGAAATGCACAACTGAATGCTTCCCTGAATAATAGGGTGCTTTTTAAACTAGCCTGCATACGGCAATGATCCTCTACGGCTCTAATCAACTATGGAATTTTCCTCCTCTTAACAATTTCTTCTCTGCTTCTCATTTTGCAAATATCTCCGTTTTCTCTCCCTTTCAGAGTTTGTTCCTTTGTCGTACTGTCATCATCACGCTGTGTGCAGCAAATATTTGCTGAATGGTAATTAAAAGTCAGTCTAATATGTGTTCGTGTGTCCTTGTGTTTTTTTTTTATTCTGCAAGGAGTGTGTGGACAAGACGGTTAAGCAGTTGGCAGTAAGATTGAATGAATGATAAATCTGTTCAATTTTCATTGCAGGTGTCAGCGTGAGTGCATGTGTGCGTGTGTTCTGTATGCTTGCAACAGTTTGACATTTGGGCGTGGGAAAGGAAGATCAAACTGTGCTCTGCTTGGGTAGCATCTGTTTCCTCCGTCTACTGGCAGCACGTCTGTTACTGTGCGTGTGTGTGAGAGAGTGTATGTGTGTGTGTGTGTGTGTGCATTCCCTCTCTAAGATACAAACTCACAAAAAGACATCCTGATGTTATCCTTCATTACTTCATTGCATACTTGTGCTAAAGTGTAACTAAAAGAAAACACATTCTTCACCTCTAGTTACACTTCAGCACCAGTATACCTGACCTTAGAACTACAGTCTGTTACTTATGACCTTTACAGACCTCAAAAATACTTTATTTTACATTCCACTGGCTGTGAATGAAGCCATCATAATCAATAAACAAACTATGCAGTACTGACCATTCAATAAATCCCACAGTAAGTGAGGGGCACGTGGCTATACGTGACAAGCTTTATGTTTTTGCATGGCACATAACGCATTTTATGGAAGAATTATCCTATCTTTATTCAAGTTAAGCACACCGCCACCTGTTGTATTTTGAACCATGGGACGCCGGTTCGCGTTGCACTCTTGCTGCATGTCATATTATGATTTTAAATTTAAATTAACCGATGACTGTTACCGTAATATAATCCATGTAATTCTCTTATTGTAACGCTCAACAAGCCGACAGTGCGTTTTATAATCCGATGCGCCTTATATATGGATCGATATTGGTTAATCATGCCTAGGCAGGGGGCATCACAGAAGTTATCATAGATATGTATACGTAGACGCATTGAGCGCTGAATTGTACGTCGTAAACAGGCTACCAATGTTATCCTCAAGTCATTATCATCATAGCGTATTTTATATATATATACCTTTTTAATTACGTAGCCTAGCCTATACACCCACCATCTCTTGTTGGTAAAATAAGTCCTAGGTCGGCAGAGATCAATGACATGAGGGTGGGATTGATTGATCTTAGTATGTAAGTGTATTTCTCAAACTCTTCCTTCAAGGTTTTAGTTGTACATTCTGCCGTGCATTGTATCTGGATTACATTTTGGCAGAATGACACCCTTATGGCTATTAGCCATATAATTCACACACTAAAATCATGTGAATTAATCTTTTTGAATAGTATATAAAAGTTGTAAAATAAACACGCTTCTGTCTGGCAGTGTGAAGGCAGGAAATAACAGTGTTTCAAGAGAATAGAGCTGTAAGAAAAAAAAAAATCCATATGTGACAAAACTCAAGGGCAAGCAGCTGGCATAAAAACAACTTTATCAGCACGGCTAAGCATGAAGCCGGCGCCCTTGAAATATTGATGCCAGTATTTTTTTGTGCGTTGAGTTGTGCATGGTGTGTTGATGCTGTGGGTCCATGTACGGTGAGCTATAGGAGAGCATGGAGGCTAGGGTGGACAGGGGCATTTCCAAGATAAACGTTAGGGAACTTTTTTTTTTTCAATATCGAACTGTCTGAAAAAGGAGCAGAGGGAAAAAAAAGAGTTTATTGCTGTTGTCAGATTCTACCCGACTCAAGATTGTTTTGTTGTTTTCAAAAATATTTCTGAGCTGTGAAAAAAAAAATGTTATTTTTTGTTTAGTTTTCTTGCCAAAGGATGACCAGAAACTGAATGTACAGACATCTATAACTGGATTACTTTGATACTCAGGCTCATTCTTTGTACTGTCACTGGTTGATCTCCTCTCAGACAATCATAGCCCTTAAGACGCAGCTCCTACATACTCTCTTCTTCTTTGCATACAGGAGTAATTAACCGTCAGGACCTCAAACACTCCACACTCTCTGTTTTTGGCGTGTATACATGTCTGTTGTGTGTTTACAGAAAACGCAGCAAGGGTTTCATTGAGTAAATTGAGATTTCTAATTAGTCTGAAGATGAAGTGAACAAAAATGACTCCCTCCCTCCTCTATTCATTGCTCTATCCCTCTCTCTACCTCATCATTCAGATAACAAGATTGCAGTGGCACTGCGTAAGCCGCCCCTAACGTTACTTTACATTAGCCAAATAATTACTTTGCCCCTTCCTCGTACGTTTGTCATCGCAGAGACCCCACCGACAGAGCTTTCATCGCGACAATAGCTATCACAATTGATGACAGAGAGAATTCACCACTACAGCAGGCAGCTTCATCAAGCTTCAGTCTATTTTTACTGAAGTGTGCATGTGTGAGGGAGACGGGGAAAGACAGACAGTGTACATTATCACGCTTCCTTTTATAGGACAGAATGGATTATGCTTTTTACTGTAGTGGGATAGCGAGAGAAAGAAAGACAATATATTATCATACTCCCACTTTTAGAACATAATTATTAACAATCTCGCTTTGCTGAATTTATTCATCTTCTCTCTTGTGCACGCAATGGCTGTGGGGGTGCACACCGTATGTGGGCATAGGCCTGGAATATATGTGCATGCATGTGTGTAATTCCACTCCTTTAGACATTTCTGCAACATTGCTTTAATATGATATTAATGGCGTTTGAAGTGGTTGTCTCAACCACTTTAAATCTGTAGAATGAAGGGAGAAATAAGGCATAAAGGATTAAAAAAGCAAAACTGAGATTGTGTCTGGAGTTTATTATGATAACAGGGGAGAGAATTTGAGACATCCAGAGAGGAGGACACAGAGAAACAACAGACACAGTTTAATTGGGTTCAATCTGCTAAGATTCTAACTTCCTAACAAGTCTGTAATTCAACAAAACCTTGTCTTCTGTTTTGTCTACACAAACTGTCACCAATATATATATATATATATATATATATATATATATATATATATATATATATATATATATATATATATATATAAAAACACACAACTTAACTCACTTTGAAGTTTGTAAGATGGCAGCTACTGCTGAAACCCAAGGGCAGCTAGATGAACTGCACCAATATGCAGCACCCTAAGGCACTTTGGATAAAAGTGTCCGCCACTGTTAAAATGTTAACTGTTATTGAAAATTAAACTGGCTAACGTCTGCCACCCGGGCATCCACAAGGATTAGCAATTTTCACACTGAGAGGCATAGCAATTTTTAAGAGGTTTATCCAAGTTACGTAACGTGGATGGAAAATTATTGCCCATCAACATGACAGGGGGAGATAGTGAGCCTCTGTATATATTTGCTCTCTCTGGCTTTGGTTTATGGCAAAATATATGCATTTTGAAATGGAGAGAAGAGCCGAATGTGAAGTGTGGGGCTGAGGCTTAAACCCTACATGATATATTGCAAATTACTTTGGAAAATTGCCGTATATACTCTACACTACACACGTATGTGTTTGCCACCCTGTGTGTGTCAGTGTGTTTGTGAGTCTTTTCATTTCTACATGAGGGAATGCTGGAAGGAAAACTGGGAAAAGGAAAAATCCTAAGTAGTGAGGACGGCTTGTCTCCCTCCACTTTTTATGCCGTTAAAAAGGAAGCATTTTTTTGACAATGAGACCTACAGTAAAGGTGCTGTATACAACTTCCAGAACCACTAGATGTTTCAGATATTAGGCTATTAGTTCAATTGCAGGATGATGCATCAGTGACACAAACTGTAGGTGTCTTACTGTATTAAAAAAATGAAAAAGTATATTAAACTGTAGGCCTACCTGGATTTTATCTAGAATATAGTGAATAGACTGTCTGTTATGTTTCATCTGCCCTCTAGTTTCCTCTGTTGAAAATCCATCACCTGTTCATCCAGCTGCATTTCATCAGCAATCAGTCTATATAGAGCATGTACAGGAAAGGCCCCACAGGTCTGGTCAGTAACATTTGCAGATTTCCAACAGCCAACATAAGAATAAACCATGATTGTTGCCTGTGGTATTACCTGGATAGTCCAACAAAGCAGCAAACGTGAATCTACTGTTGAAATCACATATGAACCCTATAATAAGACTTTATGATATTGTGATTCCCTATGTGGCATCCTGAGTGTGTTCCTTCCTCCTCCCCTCCTGGGTGTGGTCTATTTCTTTCTCCTCCTCTTCCCTGGGTGTGGTTTCTGTTTGCAGGTGTTTTCTATTAATCACTTTGGGTATTTATGCCACTGCAGGCCAGTACTCACTCTCTTCTCTGATCTCTCTCTGGCTGTGCCCTGTTCTAGGCTCTTCTGTCCCTAGTCAGGTCAGGTTTGGTTTAATTCAGTTTGATATTTTAGGTTGTCCTTTGCTTTTGCTTCACACTACCAACACATGCACACTCACACTTGTCACTCACACGCACCCTACACCACCTGACACTACTGCTTCTACACACTCCATAGCCTTAAATCCTATATGATTGCTTAATTTGGTTTAATTTGATCCAATAAAGTATTGTTTAAACAAAAAAAAAATTTAAATGGTGTGAACTCCCTTTTTGCCATGACTCTCAGAGCCACATCATGACAATATTTTGCTCCTTCTGGATCATCCTGTCTAAAACTGCCATTTGACTGTGAATGCAGATTAATGAAGGCCCCTCAGACTTAAAAGTATCCTTTAATGTAGGTCATGTGACATGCAGGGTTGAAGCCTGAGATCATTGTATTTGCTGGGATTTTTTCACTTAAATCACCCTGATGCGTGACATGAATGCTGGTATATATGGTGAATCCACACACAGTGCTACCTTCTTTTTCTATAGGTCGAGCTATAAAGCTGCATAGAGGCCCATCGCCTGTGCTCAGCAGCTAAGGCTTTCTGACTAATGTGATGTCATGGGCTCACATTCACCACCCAGCTATTGGAGAAATGTGAATATCATTCATTATTTTACACAACCAGTGTATACTCTACCTTGGAGCTTTTTAAACAGCTATTCTCAAAACAATATATATATATATAATGTTATATATTAAATACATATATATTAAAAAATGTATATATTTTTAAATTTGACAGGAAATCATTACAGATCTCACGAAATGGAGTCCCACATCTCAAAGAAGCTCAGAACCTCGACCTCCAGAAATGAATCTAGCTCACTGAATTAAAAAGGTTACAGTCCCAAGGTCCACATTTCTGATTTGTGCTGTTCATGCTTTCTATTTCTTGTCTCTGGGGTAGCAGATCTGCAAGCTGCTGGTCTACAACAAGCTACTACAACACATGCTTTGCAGCTGTTTTGTTTCACATGTAGTAAGCTACTAAAACCCAATTGGTTGCATCCATTAACAAGGTGAAGAAAACTGATTTCATACTGCTACCATTTTGACAACATTTTTGATGCCTTTCAGCTGGAAATAAATTGCTAGTGGCTTTAATCCAACCGCCAATTTCATATTTTTCTAGTTGCAAAACCAGGACTATGAAATGGAAAAACCTGATTGGCTTGATTTGGCAACCTTTTAGAGCAATAATTTGACAAGCTGGCAGTCTTATTCCTCATCTGAACGTCAAATAAAACATTACCGAGGAAACTCACAGGCGGTGAAGTGTAAGATGCCCTCACTTCAGAGGATACAAGCATACCCTGGGACATGCTCGGTCAGTATAGGTAACACAAACACAGCCACCTTTACTCGTACTGGTCTCACACCTATCTGTCCAATAAAATGTCACAAAAATAAATAAAAAATGCACAATGGACATATAACATATAAACAACCTTGGAGCAGACCAAGGGACTGAGGTGACCTGTAGTCCTTGAGTCAATCAGCTGATATTACACAGAAATAGAGGTGGGGGGTGGTGAAGTCATGGTTCACTGATCTGATTGGTTCAGAGAGAGGAGCTGTCCACTCTCATCCGACAACACCACGTTCACTGGCCTGAGCACAAATTTCGCCTGATTGAGGTTGGACCTCCCCCTCTCTCGGGTTCCCTTTTTTCATGATTTTGTCATTCACAAGCTTGGTCAAAAATCAATGCGTATTCAGTGGGGCTGCCAGTTTGATCATATATATAAGTTAATACATTCGAATAGCTGTTCCAAAGTAAAACAGAACACAGAAAATTAAATAATTGTCTTTAAGCTTGCATCAAATTTTGTTTTGACAAAAAAGAATCAGGATCCAAGGCAGTCAGTAGAGTAGCAGTAGTATCAGTGTGTGCACACACGCCTCATAATGTCATATACAGATTTTATTATTAAACCTAACAATTTGAATGCTTCTCCAGAACACCGCACACCTACTACCTTCCATATACAGTTTTTTTAGTATAATTTTGCATGATTTTTTTTACAGCGTACTGTACAGTATGAACACGCATTGTGTTCGGCGTCCTGATTGGCTAAGGGAGTACTTTACAAAATGCATTTGGCTCGCCAGATTTACAGAAATGTTCAATGGCTAGCAGTGTGACTCTGACGTGCTGTATGTTAGCAATCAGAGGAACTGTGAAATACGCAAGAGTTACTGGTAATAATTTCTTATGTGTCAAGCCTTGTAGATTGACCATTAAAATTAAATTTGTTAAAAATCTTTGGGCTTGAAAACAGGTTTTGATCTTTGGTTTCATTTACTAATACAGTATTGTACTTTTTTTTGTTAAATCTGCGAAAGTTTGAACTTTGAGAGTGTTTATATAAGAGAGAAATATCAGAAAATGTTAACGCCTGTCTGAGAAAAGTGTGTGGTTAGGGGTTTTATGGCCTTAAAACATGTATAATAATTGTAAAAAATAAAGCTGATTACTTTGCGGATTTCGTCTATCTATAATTCAGTCAACCACCTTTAAGACCTGGTTCCATATATAGTGTCACAGCTAAATCTTTCCACGCGATTTTCTCAAAGTATATGGTTGCACAAGGTGAAATAGTGACTTCGCACAGGGATAGTTGGTAAACTACTGGAACTGGCATGCTAGCCAACAACACACTCAGAGACAGAGAGACAAAGTGGACATACAGAGGGAGAGCAAAACAAGCCCCATTATAACATAGTGACGCATAGTGCATTTAGATATAATTAAGTACTAGTAGTAAGTACCACTTTGTCTTCCAGAGGAATTCTGTATAAAGCAATTTGAACCAGGGTTCATAAAACTTTTTTTTTTCCAATCAACATATCACTTTCATGTTAACCCGGAGCCTACAGTAATCATTTCATATAAAGAAAGTAATTACATGGAGCATTAGGGCTTCAAGAAAATCCATACATTATTATCTATACATGTCTACTGCCCCTCCACTCATTAATGTTTGGGTACTGGAGTGTTCAGTGGAGGACTCTGATCCATCTGTCTGTTGAGGGAGTTCAGAGCTCTGGGTTAATTCCTTAACTCTCACGCTCTCTCCTCTGCAGATCCACACCCCTCACTCCTCTCCAACTCGACCAGCAGATGTTTGCCGTTAATTAACAAGCTGATGCGGCAGATGCTGAGGTCGAGGGCTTGATGGTGTTCACGGCTGTCATCTTGCTGGGTACCAGATGAAAAAAAAAAGTTAGAGGGCTCAGTGTTGTGGACCCTGAGGGATTAGTGCATGGGAAATGCACCTGTCCATACTGGAGAGGGTCAGGCCCAAACACCGTGGCCAATTAGCGGCTCAACAAGAGATAAAGCTATTTGTTGCCCTTTTTCAAATTCAGCCTGTGACATGTGACACAATGTGCACCAAAACACGAAGAATCACGGGTGAAAAACAAGCGCACGACAGATGAGCTAAACCTCTTTTTTTTCAAGGGAGTCCAGGTCAGTCTGAACAGTCACTGCTATCAAGCTCTCAACCTCCTCACATTCTCACTGCCGCTCTCTGACGACAATATGGCTTTCTCATTATAGACCCATTCATCTGTCGCACCAGGCTCAACACGGGAGGTCCAGTTTTACTGTCACTCTCCCTGTTCAGCCTGCACGCATCAGATTTGCGTCACAAGGCACCAAATTTCACTTGAAAGCATCACTTGCAATTTGAGATTTTACCGTGCAATAAGATGTTTGAAATCATTTACCTTCTACACAGGGAGAGGGCAGACACAAGACTTTCACCTGTCACTTGGGTAAATCTGAAAAAAACAAAAAGCTAAGCATTCATAAATGATTGAAATATAATACTTCTAGCCAGGATTAAATGCATCCTCCTTCTCTTCAGGACGTAATCTTTAATAACCTCTCACATGGTCTGTCCCCTGTGATAACAGTAGCTGAGGTTACATCAAAATTACACAGACATTAGCTGACAGTGATTAAAAAGCTGCCTTTACGGGTGAGTGAGATGCATTAATGAGAGCCTGGGAAAAAAGATACAACTCAAAATCCTTTTTCTTGTGTTGTTTTGTTTCAATATTAGCCTGGTTTCTAGTAACATCCATGCATGTAGTGCATGCATGCATCTATGATTTGTTGGCAGAATATGACAGAAAGTAGATGAAAGTAGAATTAATGATTGAACACTGCAACGTGGCTTCAAACTACTTTAACTACACTCTAAATTAGCTCTGGTTCCATTCAGGATTTAACAACAGTCAACGATAAATAATCTTTTTATTTGGAATAAACCTGCCTCCTGTATGAACTGGCTATGCTACAGCTAAGCTATGTCTATGTTACTGTTTTGTAATGTTTCTGGGAAAGTCTGAGCACTTCTGAGCTAACTGTTATATATTTTGACTGGCATTTTTGTTGGTTAGTAAACAGCTTGCATTACAACCACTGGGGACTGGAGTCAGACTGATTTGCATGCAGCCCAGTGATGCATTGGTCGACCTACAACCCACAGGTCCCTGTCTCTCTTCCATACAAACACACACACACACACAATACCAGTTTATTTTCATTTGGTTATGGCAATTAAATATCACATTCTTTTATCTCGTTCTCATTCAGAAGATTTTTCTGACGGAAAAGGACAATGAAAAAGAAACAGAGGAGAAGAGAGACAGATACAAGGTGGGAGGAAAGAAGAAGAAGAAACCCAAACCAGAATCCATCTTTTCTTTCCATCTAATCATCAACTTCTATAAGGCTTGGAGATTAAATAAAGGCTTTCTCCCCCAGTTTACTACGCAACAGCCTGATTACATACTGTAGCATAAATGACATGCATGAGCAAAGGAGGGAAATTTGGGTTAAGATAAATTTAACATAAGTAGAACATGTATGTAAGAGCCACTTAGGCCATATACCTTTATTTTGTTAATGCTGTCATGCAACTCTCAGTGTGCATGAGCGCCGGGAAATATGTGGTTGATTGGTTATTTAATTACAACTAAAGACTGCTGAGGTTTGGTTGGATATAAGTTTTTGACTGTCAGCATTGTCGTCATCGTCGTCTGTCTCACATTAACGACTGCATCAAGTCGTAGTAGCGGAAGGCTTTAAGATGTGTATTTTTGTACCATTAGAAGTTGTCCATTTTTAGATAAATCAACGTTCAAGATCACCTTCATCTCTCTTCGTGACTGCAGTGGGTTTTGGACAAGCATCAAAAATAAGATTCCTCAGTTGACTAATTGGCCTAGGCATTTGGGCCTTTGGTAAACGGCCACTACAATATGAGATGTAAAAGAGTTTTGTTTACTTGACCATATTTTCACCGAAATATTCTGTCATCATGTCTCAGCCTGTGGCTAAATTGAATCCCCGTTTGGGTAGTTAAAATCAATTATAAGTTAATGTGACATGAAGGGTTAAATGTCAAATTATTCCCCTTCCAGATACAACGTAAACCAATGTGGCATCAGCAATCTGTAGAGGCCTGAGGACGTATTTTTAAAGGGTCCAGTGGGAGCAGATGTTGGGGCGCTGAAATATTTTAATAGCATAAGCATTTCAGTAGCATCTTTGAGCAAATACAGTCTTACTTATCTCTTGTGACATCAAATGGTCTTGAAAAATATTCACGTTATATTATTATTTTTCCCTTCCAAAGTATATTTTTGGCCTGTGGTTCACACTGTTCACATCCTGCATGCAAACATTTAGACAGTTTGTTCACACAGGTGTGAAATGTGACAGAAAATTAACGATTGCACTGTAATGACGAGTGCCTCCTCCTCCCCCCTTACACAAACATACACACATACATAAACATATCCAATTTGTCAAGTGACAGGTGTGTCAAGATGGTATCATCCTGTTCCGTGGAAGTCATTACCATGTAAATAGGAGGAGAGGCCAAACTAGAAAACAAGCCTAGTGACCCGTTTTCTCATTTAGCTCCAATGGGCTAGACTCCTCAGATTGATGCTTTTGTCCTTTCTATTAGAATGCAACAAGGTTATTACGACACTGACCAACGAGCGCTCTCCTTTCTCCTCCTCTTCTTCTTCTTTCTCCTCCTCTTATTCCTCTGTCAAGCCATTTAGCCTGGGAATTGCCGTTTAGCTGGAATTACAAATGCTTTGATAGAATTTACACAGCGATGCCTTCAACTCCTAATCACACCGACGTGCACAGGCCGGTCTGCACATGCGCACACACACACACACACCTCCAGTCATTCCAGTTGAGAGCCAATAAAGTCATTGCAGTAATAACATGCTTCAATTTCAATCTCCCTCTCCAGACTGCTCACACCTACATACAGGCTTCCATATACAGCCACGTTGGCACTCGACACCTGCACATGATTCGCATTTGACAGCAAACTTTGCACCAAATTGAATTAATGAAATGGACTGGAAGTGTCGCAAAGGGGAATAAAGCAAATCTTTGTGTTCAATTAATTGATATCAAACGTGTTTGCCTCACTGACCTGTCAGGAAATGTCAATAGTGTGGAGGTCTGTGCAAGTCCAAAATGGAGGCCGCTTGTTTCAGCTAATGCCATTGTTACTGCCAGACCAGTACCCCTGCCAGTGCCATGTGCAACCTTTAACAGAGATGAGAAGGAAGCGAGATGGCTCCCCTGTTAATACTTCAAACATCAGCTTAATGAAGAATGTTATTGATTTAGACCTTTTGCCTTGATTGCCTTCTGGATGGGTCCGAGCACCTCACACCAAGAAGGTTTTTTGGTTCAGCAGCAGGTTCATGGTTTAGCTGGAGCCTTTCTGTATGGAGTTAGTATGCTCTCCCTGTGCCTGCATGGGTTCTGTCCAAGCACTCTGGCTTCCTCTTTGGATTGTGTGGTGCATGTCTGTGGACAGACAAGATTAACTGGCAACTCTAATTGCCCATAATAGTGAATGTGAGTGTGTTTGTCAGCCCTGGCAACTTGTCCAGGATCTACCCCATCTTTTACCCAGTGCCAGCTGGGATTGGCTTCAGCACCCTGTGACCTTGCTAAGGATCAGCGGTGACGTGTAGTCTAGTTGACAATAGAGGCGTAATTCTTGACTGATGTGATCTCTTTGTTGAATTTGCTCTGGTTTTAGTTGTGTGGTAGTGAGCTTGCACATCTAGCTATCTGTAACTAACTGTAGTTTGCTGTTGCAAGCTCGGATCTTGCTAAGCTTACCATTTCTCAGTCTCCTGAAATGGAAATTGTAAGGTCATATTTTACTACATGGGAACTTTTCACATTCAAATGGTCTGAATGATTTACTTGGAGCAAGGGCCCGATACGAGGTGGATGGAATGGCTGAGGTGACGCAGTGGTGGGAATGGATGGAGGAAGCAGGGAGTCTGGACTGTCTGAAGGTTGGATGGAGAGCAGGCAAGCAGGAGGTGAAGATGGTGGTGGACCTGAGCACAAGAGATCGGAGGTTAGAGTTTCAGGAAAACAACAAGGAGCACAGGGAACAAGTAGTTGGAGACGGTCTGAACATGATCTACCACAGAGACTGAACAAACGATCTGACAGGGAGTGGGAGGAAGGCCAGGGTTTATATGCAGGGGAGTGATGAGCTGATGGAAGGCAGGTGAGCTGAGGAACGCAGGTGTGCTTCATTTGATGATTGTCCAGGAGGCCCAGGGAAAAGTGCCATGCCCACAACACAGACAGACAAGTAAACACAACACAAGGATGGGGAAACAAGGGGAAACACAGAAACAACCACAGTCACGACTGCCATTGTGACAGAGAGACTAAAACATTCACATAATAAATTAAAAAGTAACACAAAACTTGTCAATGGACCACTTCCGCTATGGCACTTTACACTTTCAGTAGTGAATCAGTATACAGTACAGTGTTGCTCACATGGACTCTTGTGAACACTGTGAACACATCCACTTAACACACTAATAATTGCAATATTGCAGTTGGTGTAATTTTGCCGTTTTCACACTTTGTGGTGCGACCTGAACCTCACAGAACTGAATGCATCTGCCCACATAGTGTCTCGATGTACGTGTTGACAAGCAGTGAAACAGATGTTTGAGGTGGAAAATTATGAATTACTCGCAGGCTCATATCATTTCATTCAATAAAGTTCAAAGATTCATAGTCACTTAGTCACATAAGAGCAAAACTGCTGGTTTGTGTGATGGCCTGTGTGTATATGAGCACAATTCAGTGTGGTCATATGTGCAAGAGTCAGTGCATCTTTCTCTGCCAGCTTGTATACAGAGGCCATCACTCTTTCATTGTCTCCCAGTCTTCTTCGTTGGCTGCAGTAAGAAGACGACAATGTGCCAGACTCCAGCCAGCGTTGGAGTATGAGCCTCATGATAAGTCTGAGCCAGAGATTGGGGAGGTAGGGATGGTAATTGCGTGTCGTGCTGCTCAGCTTCCCCCTTTTTTTTTGCCCTCGATGGCCCTTTATCGTGCAGCACAGAGCAGACAGAGAGCAAACACACATGTGGCGATTTCTCTGATTAATTGGCTATCTGCGGCCCACCAGTTCACCCTCTGTGGCCTAATCACGTTTTTTTTAATGGGAATACGAATTAAATTGAGAGAGCTCTTATCTTGTTATTGCTCTGTAAATTCTATCAAGTGGTCACACACGGTTTGTCAAGGATGTGTGACTGCGTCTGTGTGTTTCGTCCAATTCCACCATGACTAAAACTACTTTTAGTATTTCGTCAAAGAACGTATAGGAATTCCTGACCCTGTGGTTACTTCTCAATATAGCGCTGCCATGTCAAATTGAAGACTTTGAAATTATATTTATGATTATACCCCTTATGCGCTACTAAACTATGTGTAGGGCCAGCACATTTCTCTAAAGGGAGCCATTTTGTGGTTATCATATTCTGTTTAATCCACTGTTGGAGCTACAAAGTCACAGATGGTTTTATTGGAGCTTGTTTTGTAAGTGGTCTTTCGGTAGTAGGATTCTTTATTTTAAATGATTCTTAAAAGGAAAATACTTTTGAGAGGCATTAAGGCAATTAATTAGGCAGCCTGAGCCTTTTTAGAAGTTAAGCTGTCTCCACAAGTGGCCAGTGAAGTCAGTGAAGAGGGAGATTTATGTTTGTGTCACATCACTTGTTACTGAAGCTGTGTGACACTTAACTTTTAACTGACAACAGCTGATTGAACATTTCCTTCTTAAAGTTACCAATTAGGCCGTGTCGAAGCTGACTGCAGGTGGGCATCTCCGAAGTGGCAGGTACAAAGACTTCAATATGTCACTGCTGATGGAGGCTTTCAGCATATGCTGTGAAGTCTGCAAACACACACACACACACACACACACACACACACACACACACACACACGCACACACACACACACACACACACACACACACACACACACAGCAGTGAGGAGCAGATGTGGAGCAACAGGCAGAACAAGATGAAGCTCCTGATCATCATCTGATAACCTGCGACAGCTGGTGACTGACTTCTATCTCTCTCTCTGTCAGCGACACAGTTTGGGAGGTCTGTTTGAGCGTTTAGAGGGATGACTCGATGAGTTAGGGCGGGATGTGATTCCTCAGCTGTTTATTTTGGACTGAAATATGGATCAAAACAAGTATTGTCCATGTGTTGATTAAATGTTTGCCTAGTCTGTCTAAGATCTTGATCATCATGATGAAGGAAACCAATCCTTCTCTCTTTATTTATTATTTTTTATTTCTGGAGTTTAAAGTTGTAATCCTGAGGACATTTGTATTTGGGCATTTCTGTGCCCCTAGTTCCAATATATTATCTATAAATATCTCTAGACATGTGTTTGTCATAGTCAATAACTTTGCTAACAGCTAAACAGCAGGTGCGACAACACAACAACAGTGAGTTAGATCTTACTCAGAGCACATAGTAACACAGTGTAGGAACAAGTGTACAGGGTGACCAGTGGGAATGACAGAGGCATCAGTTACCTGATTACATATCCGTCTAGCATAGCTACATAAAGTAGGTGTTTTTCTTTTATTGTTTGACTCCTGTTTGAACTTTGGCATGTGTTGCAGGCATCAAATTCAATAGGGGGCACTGGCACCTTTAACTCTTGACTAACTACCTAACTACTGCTCTGTGTTGTGCTCCACACACAATTTCGTTGCCTGTGGACAATGACAATAAACTCTTCAATTGAATTGAAATTCAGAATGAGTGTATTTATAGAAAAATAAATAAAGTTTATCAGTTTGAACACTAAATATTTTGTCCTGTACTTTATTAAAGTAAATATAAGTCAGAAAATATTGCATTCTGTTTTTATTTATTTAGTTTTAGTTAGTTTTGCACAGCATCCCAACTGTTTTGGAATCAAGGGTAGTGATTTCTCTTTATTATCTGTCTGTTGTCTTCTGGTGACTCAGAAAGCAGTAAAATCAGTCCCTGTATCGTTTTTCTCATTGTGGTTTCTATAGTTGCTATGGAAACAAAGCATTGTTGCTGCCACTGACAGCCACACACTTTCTGAAAGCACAGTATAACAATGAAATAAAACTACACAAAGAGGTGAATGTGCAGTAAAAACATCAGACACTGCACAAAAAAAGGCCAACCATGTCTTTTTATTTCTAGAGATCTACAGTATGGAAGCAATAGGTGTGTGTGTGCTTTTCCTTTAGCTCCCAATTACTGTATGTTAAAAAATCTTCAAATTATAAAGTTGGAATGAACAAAAAACATCTTAATCGTAAAAAAGAAAAAAAAATACACTTCTAGAAAACACTTGTTTCAACATTTTTTCAATCGTTTCCTCAGTTGCTTTAAGGACCACTGTGTAACAGTTAGTAGCATGTGGTGGTTCAGTTGCTGATTACTCTAGCAGTAGAAAAACTATGGTGGTCTCTTCTTTTTATTTTCAGGTGATCGTAAACCAACATAAAAAGACATAGTTATATGTTGCATGTTATATTCTATTTATGTTCTTAAAAAATGGAGCACCTTGAATTAGACACACTGAAAATACAACTTTATATTAAAAAAAAAAAATATTCAGATCCAGATTGGTCCAGAGGTTTGTGTTTAAGCACTATTGATATAAAGTATTACCACCTGTTACACCCATTTCACATCCTTACATTCATGTGTTCATCTGTCAATGAATGGCGATGACTTGACAGGCTCATTCCACCCACCTTCATCTATCAGCCACCTCTCTCTGGCAGATTCATTTCTACACATGCATATTCCTCTCTCAAATGTTGGATTACTCTGCATGTGGGCCTCACTCCGATTCCTGGTCATTTCCAATTAATCAGGCTCTCATTAAAGACTGCTAAATTAGTTTGGACACCTAAACCTGTGAGCCTGCTGTTTGTTCACATGGAGCCTTTGATTAGAGTGTAGGTGTCCCAGGAGATGCACATGTGCATGAATCTCAAGTGTGAGGTCTGCTTTATGCTAATTCTGAGCTGGAAAAAATCTGAGCTGTAGGATGCCTTGGCACTAACTCAAGCAGTTGCTTAAAGCGCATGTTTGTGTATGTGTGTGTGCAGAAGCTTGCCCTCCATACATAACAGGATTGGCTTTGCTGGCAGAATTTTTTAAGTGACTTTAGCGAACCAGAGTCTTTTCATGTCTTACGTCCTGGGAAATGTTTGGCAGTGTCAACCGTGTTGTGGTGGGTGTGTGTGGTGTTCCCACTGTTGTCAGTGCACGGCAGCTGGTTTGCTGGTGAACTTCCATCACCTGTTAATCACATCACCTATTATCCATGTCAAAAACCCCACCTGTCGCTGCACCGGTATTGGCAGAACACCTAGTGCTTATTTCGAAAATACCAGTCTCCTCTCACATCATATTTACTCTGCTTATTCCAGAGAAGGCCAACCCAATTTCACTTTCCAATAGAAGTGAAAAAAACATGCTCAGAGCTCATGTCAGAGGGTTTTCATCATAAGTCCGTAGTTTGTTAACTTTACTAGTTGTTGCAAATGGCAAGCTTACATCTGCAGAGTTAGTGTGCTAAGTGCTTGTAAAACAAAGAAGAACTGTTTCTGTCCATCCCTGGGTATTGGCACTGGCCTCAGTGCAGCATGTGTGCAAAAGAAAAACAACAACCTCAACATGATATCTTGCTTTACAGCATATGATGTTAGCAGCATGGTTCAAGGGGTGCGATGTTGGTCTGTCCACCAATCAACCACTGTGGTCCAGATTGTGATATGTCAACAACTAGTGGATATAGTCAGAAACTTTCCATAAGAATTTAAGGGAATAAATGGGAATAAACGGTGAATTTACAAAATTGAAAGTTGGCCCTCAACGGGGAACTGAAATATAATTGGGGAAATATATAAATTAGCATAATTTTGCATCATGCAAGTACACTTGAATATCTGCTATTTCTCAATCACATGCACATAGCACACTGCTTACTGCAGGGCTATTGAGGCCACATCCTCTACATGCACTGTGCATTCATCCATCACATGCACAGATGATTTCTACAACACCTGGACCAGAGTATTGAAGCCACACATTTGAGCCTGTGGACGACATAAAGTGAAGTAACTCATGCAGTAGATAACTAGCTGACAAGTTAGATGCTAAATAAGCTATAGCTAGCATACCCACAATTACTGAATTACCCCAAATTTCCAGTTAATTCCATTTAAATTCAAATTTTCATAAATTTCCATAATTCCCGTGAAAAGTTTCAGGTTTGGCATATTTCCAAATACGCCACCCACTCTCTGGGAATTTACCAGATATTTTCCACCCCTTTGCAACCTTATACAGGATTACTGTTTAGTTTCTGGAGCTTTAGGCAAAATATAATCAATGTGCATCAAGTGCATTGTGTTCTCTGCTGTAAGCACTGCACTCGATAGGCACTTGAAGGTAACAGAAATATACACAAAGAGCATCGAAGGATTGCACAGCTCATTTCCTCCCCAAGGCTGCGACTGATTTAATCCAGTCACACTTACAAATGTAAATATCTTTTCATTCATACCGAAGGCAAAAACTTTACAGGTGTGACTGCATCTTTTAGTTTGCAGACGTGGTTTGTCTGCATACTCTGTACATGTGCCTTGTTGGTGCCACATGTCTACTGGAGGATTTGTAAGAAAAGTGTAATCCAGCACCCGGGAAAATCAGCAGAAAATAGAGTTAGAATTCATTTCTATTGAGGTTTATATGCTAGTGAAGCTGTGTCAAATATATTTCACTAATGACGTTTTCTTTCAGAGTTTGGCAGCGTCTCACTGTAATGGCCCAGGCCTGGGTGAGATCAGACAGGAATATAAGAGATGAAAGGGAGCGAGTGGCATCAGAGGAGTGAGCGGAGGCGCTTAGAGTGGATTTGAATGTAACTGAGGATGGATAGGGTGGTGAGGGTAAATGAGAAAAAATAAGAAAAGAGAGAATCATGTGTCAGTTACACCGGAGGAAGAGCGGTGACATGACTTTCTAATACCAACAGTCTGATTGTGATATGAGAGAGAATAATCAGAACCAGAAAGAATAACAATTTGTGTTTTAAATCTTCTGATAACAGCTCCACTAATCAAGTGACTAGTGTTACTATAACCACACCCACAGCCCCCTTTTTGATTAACAATGCCTCAGTCAAAGCTTTTGTTTTTCTAGAAGAAAATGATTCAGAATGTTTCTAAAAACAGTGAAACAGTCGACTCCCCTTCATCCCACACTGCCAGCAACCAAAACAAGCTGCAGGGTTTTTTAAAAATCCAGCACAGTTTCCAAAGCGACAGGCTTTTTTTCTGGGTGGAAAAAAACAAAAAAAAAAAAACAAAAACAGATTAAATACGAAGCAGTAATAGCAGAGCCCACATCTATTGTTTACAATGTACAAATGTTTGTCAAGGAGATTATTTGCCAGGATCCCCAGCGACTAAGTACAGCACAAAAGAGTGCAGAGATTTCTTATTGTGTGTGGATGCTGGGACTGCAAGATGCCAGCTGAGGAATCCGTTTATCGGGCTGAAACTGAATAATGCCAGAGGTAGAACAGACTTTTTTATGTAGTGGGAGAGAAATATTCTATCAACCAATCAAAATCCTGTGTGACTTATTGCTCAACATCTATAAACGCCTCAACAGTTACAAATCACACTTTTAAAATAGATAGTTAACTGAAGTGCTATCAATGCTTTAATCCAACCCGGAGAGAAAACAACAAACGTTATCAGTATTCGGCAGTTGACAATATTACACCGTGCATACAGAACAAAACACTACTGCTAGTTAAAAGTGTTTCCTATGGTGAATGGAAAGTTAGTGTTTAGTTAGTCTGCAGTGCAATCACAATGTAACGAAGAATGATGGCTGGCAAACTTTTATATGTTAAATATAAATAAACTGAAATAATCCGTCAGTTAATCACTTTGATAACGTATTAATTGTGAGTGATTTTCATTTTCAAACTGTGTATAGTTTCGACTTTTCTCTTTTGACAGCGGACTGAACACTTTTGAGTTTTCATTTGAAAATGTCACTTTGCTTTTTCTAGAACTGTGATTGAAATTGACTCATCCAGAAAACAACCGACAAATGAATTGATAATAAAGCAAACAAAGGCAGGGGCAACTGCATTCATATTAGCTTCTGCTGGGTAAATCATGCCCTTTACCTTTCACCACATGCTGTGTCTTAGTGCAAGGATGTCTTCATTCGAGGTGCCTCCTCAATAACTGGGTGTAAAGAAGCCGGACAAATCTTCTGGGTGCAACCTGACAATTATAATACTGCACGACATCATTTGTGTGCAGCAATTAAAATGGAAACAACAATAAATAAGAAATGATGCATCTCTAAATGTATAAATAAATCTATACCATTATTTGTCAATGCAATGCCAGTGCAGTTAAAAATAAAGTACAAAGTAAAAAGTGTTTTTCCTCAGTACCTTTGTTAGCTGTATGAATGTTAGTCGGTTGAGGGTTAAGCTGCTGCTTCAAGGTAGAAAACTTGAAAATGAATACAAGTTCTTCATTATCAAAAATAAACAAAACACTTACCTGTTTCAAGTGCTTGTCCTTGGTTAATTATGGTTAAGTTATTAGTGAATAACTGAATTTTCTCTAAGATAAATGCATGCACAATAAAATTATTCATTTATTCAAATTATATATATATATATATATATATATATATATATATATATATATATATATATATATATATATATATATATATATATATATATATATATATATATAAAACAACCAATTATTTTTGATATTTTGCATCCAGTCATTCTACTAGGGACACTGCTTAATAAGATATATCCCCTTTTTTGTATTGTGAATAAAGAAAAAGCTGAGACCAACAACTCTGACACAACCTTGAAGAACAAAACAAACAGACAAAAAAATGTAGCAACCTTCATTTAGAAAGAAAAACGTCAGGAGTCAGAGGTTGAAAAGCTATCTCACTTTTATATGACACTAGAATGACATTTAAGAAAACAGAAAAAAAATAAAAAATAAATCCGACATGCATCTTGGAGAAATAAAATCTGTTTGGGAAGATGGAAGGGGAAAAGAGAGAAAACATACTCTCCAACACGCTGGAATACATGAATACATCATCATCCTTTCAGTGACCTTTGAATTCCAGTGACATTTTATTCTAATACATGAATTCATAAATATAATCCTCTCTCACCATATACTCTATCTATACGAGTCTCATACATCTAACTGTACATCTACTGTAGTATATTGCATATCTTGAATAGGGGGCGGGGGGGTAGTCAATAGTCGGTAAATATTTAATTTAATACTCCAACTTCTCTTCTAATGCAATTGTATGGGAATAAGGAGGGAATGAAGACAAAGTAGAGAAACAGATCAGCACTGTCTCATCTCAAACTACAGAAACATCCTGCAGCGATGTGACAGTGACATCTTTGTATGATATGTATGACTGTTTATGTATGTGTACTTGTACTTTATGCATGTGCTTCAATGTGTGGTGTGTATGCTGTGTGTGAGTGCATGTATGTCCACCTGAGGTCTACCTGTTCTGGATTTCAAACATGAGCACAGCTATATATTATATGATGGGTCATTAGAATTTGTCAAAAAATGTCTGACAAACAACTGCTAAAAGTTGCAAGTTATACTAATTTAGATCTCATTGCTTTTCTTTAATATAGGGTGTTTTCTAAACTCTTGCTACACTCAAGCAGACCTGAGTCAAATAATCATTTGGGTTTAACGCGGCAAACACAAACTGGGAATCCCGTCTTTGGAATTCCTAGAAATCTGATGAACCACACGACATACAAGAACTCTGTCCAGTGTTTAACACACACGCGCGCTGGGAAACCTTGAGTGTATTATCAGCTGTTTAAAGTGTATTCTGTGTTATGGAGGCAGTTTAATGTCATTCAGTTTGCCTTGAATCTCCAAACTGGTCCCACAGAGCAATGCATGTACAGTATATACTGGCATTAGTTCTTCCTTATATGACGCAAATGAACAACTGCACTGGTGGACTAGACTGACTGATACTAAATCAGAGCCAACTTTGTTCCGAATACAAGTTAGCTGGCAACAGTGGATTTATCTTTATTGTTTGTTTGTGGGGGTCTTGTAGTTTGATTTAAAATCCCAGTGTATTGTGGTGGCAACAGGTTGGAAGAAGGAAACAAGACAACTCATATCTACAGTCAGGCTAGCATCTCTGTAAAGATGCCTGTGCTTTGTCAACAGCTGTGCTTTGAGCTTAATACTAATGTTAGCAGTTTTTAATGTTCTATCATCTTAGTTTCACATGCGTGCATGCTAACGTGCTAATTAAGGAAGATGGAAGTGTCATTAGTATATAAACAAACTGAAATTTTGACATGTTGATAGTACTTGGGGGAAAAAAAATAAGGGGCAAAAGTTATTGCAATACATGTTTATGCGGAACATGAATATCTGTGCAAGCTTTTGTACCACTCCCATGTATTGTATGAGATATTTCTAATACAGTCGTCCCTCGCTATATCGCGGTTCACTTTTCACGGACTCCCTGTTTCGCGGATTTTTTTCAGTGTAATTTTGCATGCTTTTTTTTCTCACAGCGTGCTTTATAGTATGAACGCGCATTGTTTTCTGCGTCCTAAATTGGCTAAGGGAGAACCGTACATGTATTCAGCGTCCTGTTTAAGGGAGTACTGTGCAAAATGCGTGTAAAAGCTGTATAAAAGTGTGTGGTTAGGGGTTTTACGGCCTTAAAACATGTGGAATAATGGTAAAACTCACTTTGCGGATTTTGTTTATTGCGGGTTATTTTTAGAACGTATCCCCCGCGATAAACGAGGTACCACTGTACACAATATATAGCACCACCTATTGGTGATGCTGCATAAGTAATTAGCGTTCATCTTCTGGACACCATGAATATCTGCTTAATCTTTCATGGAAAACCATCAAGTAGTTGAGATATTTGAGTCTGGACCATGTGGCACACCGATCGATAGGTCGACAGTCATCTGAGTCTATTAGCTCTAAGGTTTCAAGCTAAGCTACAAGTACATATTAAAATATCAGACAGAAACGGCTGCATGAAGCAGAGACACTGTTGATGTGTTGCACAGAAGGATAACTTGGGGAAAAGTGGATGACATCAAACTGTCTTCTTCCGTTTATTAAGACTTTCATGTTCATATTATACTGAGATATTTTCAGAGTATTTTGTTTACCCCCTTCCTTGCAAAGTACATCCTTGACCTGTAGGAATCACTACGACTCATTTAACATGCAAATAAATGGTGTAGTTTTTAGGAAAGTCTTTATGTGTTAGATATGATTTTTTAAAATTATTTTGTGTGTAAATCTATAAAATACAGTTTTCCAGTATTCCAAACTACAGTTTTACAAGTCAATGATTATTTCAGTGACATGTGCCTTAGCCTACATGTACATATTTTTTAGAATCGAAAGTAATGGATGTACCTTAAAGACACTTTCAAACAGTATGATAGGTAGCAAAAAATGATTTGCCAATTTGGCCCAGGTCTGCACTCTGCACATTTTAGCCCTTACATGGGTATGTAGAAAGCAAAGAGTCCACTCTGAAAGTGGCCAATGTTGCCACTAACAACCCACATGTATTCTCAGCAGCAGTCACATATCCATTTTACTATTTCAAGAGGCCGTCGTCATTTTTCAGACTAGCTGAGCTCCTCCTTTGCGTTCCTTGGTCTCCCTCTCTCTTCTCACAAACGGAGACAAACGTGTCTACATTCACACAACTTCAACACAATGAAGCTGCAAAAGAACACACAAAATATACAGCCTCTCGATTTCCTTACCCACCGAATCTGCTAAAGAGGAAAAAAGGTTGGTAGATGCTACTGTCAGCGATGGTTATTACAAAAAAAAAAAAAAAAAAAAAGCTGTACAAAGTTCGGTTCTTCCTCAAAAGAAGCTTCAGAGTTGCCATCTGTCCAATGTTGATGACACTGTTTTTGCACAAAGGTTGAGGGCACGTTGGGTCAAGCAAGTCTGAAGTTCATCAATCTCTGTAATTTTCGGGCCTTTCCAAAAATTCTGTATTTCAGGATGGCTAAAAATCTAAAGCCCAGAACTGCCACAGCTTTTAAGGCTGAATCCTGGTTAAGCTTAAAAATCTAAACCCCTTGTCATTAAGTCCCGACTACATATCCGGTGGAAAAGAAAGGATGTCAAAACTCAGAAGCGATTGTGATCTTTTGAGAAATGACTGATCCCAAGCAGCTAGATCCGAGGAGGAAAGAGAGAGAACAGACGATTCAAAGACGAGAGAATTTCAGAATCAGGTTCACGGGACATGTACTGTATTAAAAGTCTCTCCCTGTTCTGTTCAAGGACCAGAAATGCAAATGTTACAGTGTTTCATCTATTTTTCCTCGAGCTTGTGTCTGTGGGCCGGCTGCTGCTTTTCAAGTTGAATCCTGTGATATCACTGTCCTCCTCACCTCTCGCCCTTCCATCCACCCAGGGACTGGACAAGTAACCATGGGCATCTATACCATACAAGTGCCGTCCATCTTTACTCCGGGCGGATAGATTGGTTTGGTCCAGTGAGCCTGTGCTGTTACATTTCTTCACCAATGGAGATGCCAGAGAGCTCGGGGTGAGCAGTGATGTCAGTGAGAGGCTATTCAGTGTTTCTGACAAGTGTTCGCTGTTGAGGGTCTGCCGGCAGCCGTCCCCACCCGCCCCCGTGCCCATGTCCTCATCTGAAGGGTCCATGGAGTCCTGCCGTGGGCAGCCAGGGCTGGTGCTGCCACCGCCGCAGCTGCTTTGACTCCTCTGGTGCCCCCTGGTGGCTTGGAGGTTAAAAGTAGTACTGCGTCTCTTTAGTGGATGGTTTTCCTGGTCTCCTGTGTCCGGTCCCTGGGGGTGTAAGGGATGACTGGGGAGGGGGCAGAGGAGAGGCATGGGGAGGTCCAGATCTCGAGGTGGGGATACGCTGAAGCTGAGTCCTTCCTCTAAAGTGGTCTGTAGGCTGCCCTCTGAACTACCTGTGGCCAGGGAGGAGTCACTGTGGGACGGGTGCTGCACACAGAGGAGGTGGGAAGAAAATAAAACAAGCCATCATTGTTTAGTAGGCAAAAAATATATATATATTGATGGATTGAACCAACAGGAAATTCTACCTAAGATTAGGATTAAACTGTATTTAAAATTATTGTCAACAACGCAACCATATCCAATCTCTGTTTAGGATGAAATGGATGGAGATATTCTTACTCCATATACCAATAAGAATGATCGAGGTGTAAGTTTAGTAGCAAGTGGTTTACTTGCATGTGTGAGTAAACCACAAGACTGTCTGTCTGATGTATTACATACAAATATCTTCATGCTATATCTCATGTTTGCTAGAGGGCACAACAGTTTAAAGTTAAACAGAACAAGATTTTAAATTGCTATTTGAAAATGTGGACCAAATGGCAGATTTGAATCATAATTGAGATTAAAAATAAAACTTTTAATCAATTTAAAACTAGGTTTAAAGTAGTGCAACAGATGTTCAAAAGTTTATCCTGATTGGTGCAACACACCCACTGTGTCTTATAGTATAGCATTTGTTTCATTGAAAATATAACATGGGAAAGAGGGGTGTCAGTCAGTGGAGCGCAAGAGATTGGGAGAAATTGAGAGATTGTCAGAAAAAGAACCAGGCGACAGAGGGAATTTCAGAGAAAGACTTAACGGGATGAAGGTAATACAAGAAAAGGGACAAGAGAGAATGTTGAATAACATGAGCCAAGAACAACAGTGTGCACAGAGTCGGTATCAGGCTCAGGGCTGGCCGGGCTAATTAGCTGAGTGCCGCAGAGCATTACTGTAGCAGCTGAGGATCACAGACGCACTCAGACATGAGCTAAACAAACCAAACAGGTAGAGGGGAAAGAAGAAGAAGAAGAAAGAAAAAATCTGTCTCCATGGTAACACAGGAACAAGAACTAAAATAAGGGCCTTTTCACTCTTGTTTGTTTCATGCGGGAGCCAGCAGAGGAAGGTGTTAGATTCAATAGGAATGAGATCCTAGCTTTAATTATAACTAAATAACTTCACCAGAGTTTCACACTACAGTGGAACATCAATGGAGGGTGGTAGGTGTCTTGTTCTCATTTTAGTAATACAACAAGTTGTGTATGCTCAGCTGTAATTAGCTACTGAAGCCATTCGTACGTCTTTAGTTTCTGAATGATAAACCCCACAAGTTGCTTTTCCACATCTAATCATATCACTTTTTCTTGTTGTAATGTTGATTTCTGACAAAACCGATAGCTGTTGAAGCTCAGATACTATAGACAAATTGTAATAAAGTCATTTTAAATCAATACTTTCTATAAATATTTAGATTTTTGTCACTGTGTGTGCCCTTATATTAAGGCATGTTACAGTATCAAGCTGCCAGATCACTGTATTTGGGCTGAAAAGCTCATTCTTAGACCTCATTTGGCAACTCCCATCTGAATACCTGGAGTGTTTTTGATGCATGACAACTTTGGTTCACTGAACGCTTCTCGTTCTAGGAATTGTCTATTTACACTGCTCCATTATGTCTCTAATATTTTTGCACAGAGAGACTGATGTCAGGTCCTTATTTGTCTATTCACCCATCCATCCATTCAGACACACAAGTTCATCCATGTGTCCATAATACCTGAGAGCTCAGGGGCCTGCTGTTCGCTCCAGGCGAGCGAAGGGAGGCCCAGGAGGCTGGGGAAGCCAACCTGGACGGCCTTCTGTCTCCTGGGCCAACACTGTTCCCAGAACTGCCTGGATGAGCCGCGGCAGCAGGGTGGAAGAAGTCTGCTGGTAGATGAAAGACAGGTGAAAACTCACCAGCACCTCCACTGCAACCTCCACCATCTCCATCTGAAAAGAAAAGGTATCAGTGTCAATATAACAATGTCCACGCTAATGTTCATAATTTTGTTATATGCCAAGTGTCAAGACATTTGACATATATACACACGTGCTGTTTAAAAAGAGTAAATATTTTTGTGGCGTGCCTCAAGGTTGAGACCTGGGCCTCATTGTTTTCTGTCTCTACATGCTGCCATTAGGTTCTTTCATCTGCAAACATAAAATTGGTTTCTATTACTACACAGATGACACACAACTCAATATCTCTGCTTCTCCTGATGATATGACTCCTGTTGGCAATCTTAGTCATATCAATTACTGTAATGCATTAATGCACAGAATTATTACTGTAGTAATGTGCACAATGTTGACTCTTTTTTTTCATTGCCTGAGCTGTTCCTCAGTGAAGGACTAAAACATAGTCATAAATGTGTATAAAATGCCTTGTATGAATAACGTTTTCATAATATAATCAACAAGACAGACTGCAGAGACGTGTCCATATTATTAGAAGTGCACACTGAGTAGTAGAAAATGCACGGACAGTGCTAGATGGAAATTGCATTCTAAGTCACCAAAAAGTGGGCCAATATCATACCTCAGCGGTTTAACATTTTTGCCCCCAGAATATTTTGAAACAGCGATCTTAATATTGTTCACACTTGCACAGCTCACAGGAGACACATTAAAAGTACTAACATATCCTAAATCTTGCATATTTAGGAGACATAAAAGGTGAGCTTTAAAGCAAATATTTCATCCACAAACCTGATAGAATTTAGGTTATAGATATTCATTTATCAAATAATCATCTTTTTTAAGGGTCGCTGAGTGAAGTAATATTTTTTGTTGCCAATAAACACACCATGTAAACACCTACTCTACGTCTTTAGTGACATCCTGTGTGCAACATTCTGTGATATTGGAACAGTCCCCCTGAATTGACTTTGACTTGCGTTGCTCCATCTGTTCCTGTGATGACGGTCATGTTACGGAGGGTGGTGAGCCATCAGCAAACCATAACATGTCATTCATCAACATCTCTGCGTCTGCATTGTCGCTGGCCTCATCTATCATTGCTTTAATTGCAGTGGAAGTCAATCAACTGTAAAGAATACGAGACACGTCCTTGTGTGTCTGCCGGCTCCAGAGCCATTGAGAAAAAAAGCCTCATCCTATTTAAATGATACTATCAATGTCGCGTCAAAGTCATGGCTTAATGAAATCGTGATGGTTAAATACCAGTAAGGGTCATAAAGAACACTGATAAGGATAATAAGAAACGCTGATGAAAGGTAACCCTAAGAGGGATTATTGCAATATGATTGGGTGAAAGATTGAACTGAACCATTTTGCTGCTGTTTGGATTAAAATAATGCAGGTTTTACCCGAAGGAAAAATGATTTTATTATTCAAATTATTCGACCCTTGACTGCAAATATTTTTGTATTCGAAAATGCAGGAAGCACATGGGAGAAGTTTGCCTTCAGGGCATTTTGGCAGAAAGGCTTTCTGCCTTGAGGGCAAACTTCTTCTATGTGCTTATTACTAACTAACCTTGAAGGGATTTCTTGTGAAAAAACACATAAAAAAACAAATGTTCCATGTATAATGCATGTGTACAAAATTTCATTGTGTGTGTCCCTTCGATGTCTATCGAACGCTTTGAGATAGCTTTAAACTATTTGAAAAACTGGCAGCAGGACAGTGCATGCATTGCTACGCTACTCTAAATGCATGTGTTTTCTTGTGAGTTCACATGGGATACGAAAATAATCATTTACTCATAAAACATTGAGTCATGCTGGTACGAATGGTCCGAAACCTTACAAATGTGCCACATCTCAAAGTATCATTTCATGTATCATTAATGATATTTGCTATTTGAAACATATTTTTATTTTTATTATTTTATTGTTTCTGTATACTGTTATATTATGTTGAACATTGGTGCTCATATAATATAAAATGCTATTCAGCATAAAGGTCTGTCTGAGTTAAACATACACCAGAAACTTTGCAGACATCTGGTGTTCACTGGTTTATTTCAAAGATACTTTCCTCACCAGACAAACAAGACCATTTGTCATCTCTTCAAACAACTTAAATAAGACTATGCTCATTTTAGGTTGAATAAAATAAAAATTAAATTAAGGTGTGACAACTTAAGTATCTCACAGATTAATTCACTCTGTATGACAGCACTAACCAAATACAGTATCTCAGCTCTACTTTCATCATGTGTACCTGTACAATGTGACGGACTTGGCTGCTCCAGCGAGGTAGTATTCAGCTGAGGATGGACGCCCACCTCAAATAACTCCTGGACCCCTTCCTCACTTCCTGATCTGGAGGGCTGAAGCCCTTTGTAGCCACCCTGGGTAGGCAACTCCTCCGAACTGTGGGAGTCACTGCTGCCCCTCTGACAGTGTCATGCATGATATGAAAAGGGAAGAGAGAAATTGAAGATGAGAGAAGCCGGTGAAAGAGAAACAAAGAGACACGGGGGAGAATACGAATGATATCCAGGTGCACGAATGTTTACTGGAGCAATCATGATATCAAACTGAAGCCTTTCATTTCCCCTTGTCATAATGGAAATCTGAGTACAATTTGATTCCAGTTTCAAAAAAGCTCCCTTTTCATGTCCCTTCCATTATCCGTCTATACAAGTCTGATTAAAACTGGATGTGGTAAAAAGAAAGTGACAGCGGGCTTCAAAGCTTCAAATTGCTCGGCTGTTGTTGTCAGTTGTGAACTGGATCAAATGAACTGGCCTTCAATAACGTAGTGATGAAACAGGCCAGGTGGAACCGCTGTGAGCCGAGAGAGAAGTGCACATGGTAAGATATGAAAGTGTGTGTGTGTGTGTGTGTGTTCACACACATGCAGACACACACAACAGTATCCCAGCATGCCCATATCAAGAGCACGGAGGGAGGCAGGTGTTTTAATCAGGCAGTAAGGCATGTAAATAGTAATTAATGATGATTAGCAAGATGGAAGCGGTGTGATGACAAGAGCCCTGACTCCCCAAAGCCCGAAAGGGTAATGTACGCATGTGTGTGTGAGTGATTACTACAGTTATGCACATTTAATCTTACAAAAATGGCCCCATGCCTCACTAGTTTTAATAAAGGTACATATTCATTGTTTGATTGTTGATTTTTAGAGCAGGCATATTTAGCCTCCATGCACATTTCAAAAAGTATATAGGCGTTTATATACTGCTACTGTGCCACAGCCTCCACTCTTCTGGTTCTAGGCTTTCTATGTGATCTCTTAATCTGGCTGCAGGGATTTGCTCCCTTTCAGCCACAAGGGCACTAGTGAGGTCCAACACTGATGCTGGGAGATACGGTCTGTCTCACAGTCAGTGTTCAAGTTAATCCCAAAGGTTCGATGGGGATGAGATCGGGGATCTATACAGGCCAGATGAGTTTTTCCACGCCAAACTGGGAAAACCGTTGCTTTATAGACCTGGCCTTGTGCGTTTGGGGACATTGCCATGCTGAAAGATGAAAAAGGACGTTCCCAAACTGTTGCCACATAGCTTGGGACACAGACACAGAATTGCCTAAAATATCATTGTATGGTGTAGATTTGTTACGCTCAAATAGATTTGGCCATATGGCATACGTTTGTAAGATCAAATCTAGAATAATAAAATTGATGTGTAAACCTAAATTTAAAAAAAGTAATTGTCTAAGTTTTTAATTGCAGTTTGCTTCATATCATTATTTTGGACAATTGTATGTTGTAAAACAATAACACAATGCGTGTGAGTGTAAAATCCATACGCGTGAAACGACAGTAAATGTGTGTGTGCGTTTCGATGTGTGTATGTGTGAATACCTTGCTGTCTCTCACCAGCAGCTGGTAGCTGCTGTGTTCGTCCAGGCTGAGGTCATCAGGTAGCGCCAGAGACGATGACTTGTCTGACAGCTGCTCTGACATCAGAGATGCCTGCTCCACCTCCGCCAGTTGTATCTGTCAGACCAACACAAAGGACACACAGGCAAGTAACATCCATGGTATCATTTGTCAACAGGTAGTGATGCCACCACACAGCAGTATTGGACATTGACTGAGAGAGAAACAGCAAGGTATACCATAAAAAGGTACATTATATCAAAACAATAATTTCGGTGGTATTTCTATCGCACAGTTTTAAAGGAAAAAAAATGTTTTTAACAAAGTTATTAATATCAAACATACATACAACAGATATGATAGAAAGGATTGCTTGTATGAGATTGCTATATGTGAAAAAGGTTTCTTTTTCTCATTTACTTAGTTTAGGGGTCTATATTGATGATATATTGCCTGGTTAATTTCAATATTCTAGAAACCTTTAAAATCAAGAAAATTACTCCCACCAACCAACACTGACTAAAAAACATAGGAAATAAATACATAGCATAGAAAGCAAAGTAAATGGATGTGTAGTATAATAGAAGATAATTTGTTACATTTTCGTCTCACTGAAGATCAAATAAATATGATATAAAGGGGGTTAAGAAAAAATAAACACAAAAAAGAGAGCAAAAGATGAATGTACTGCATAAGAAATGAATACCACGTTCGATTATGATAGCACATTTATCATTCATGTCAATACTTTCAGTAAGTAATTTAATGCGAGAAGAAAAGGATCTGCCCAGGTAGGGCACACTGTTACATATGCAACTTAGTATCTGGAACACGTTAACAGTAAGCTGCTGTGACTCATACAGTGACCCCCCGACTCACAAAGCTACAGATTGAAATATGCAATCTGCACATGTATCAGGTCGAAATCATGGAAGCACCTCTGGTCTTGGCTGAAATTGGTTTTGCTTGTTATGTGTGACTGATGTCCTCACATGTCTGTGTGCGTCACGGCTGAATGTACTTGTTGAGCGACCAAGTTTAGAGGTCGTTTGGTGGTGAAACACATGATTGGACCTTTGAGAGGGACATTGCGTGATTGTACAAGGCAGAGAAAAAAATGTCTGAGCATTATTACCAACTACAGAAATATGGAGCGGATTTTGACAGCTCAGCCCTCTAATATTGGATATAGCTATTTCAATCCTTATAGGAAATAAAATCATGGTATTAACAGTATCTGATTTAATTCAAATGAAATGAAATCTTGCAAAATAGGGTGGTCAGATTATAAAAATACCACCTAAAGTGCATATACCATGAAACCTTACCTCTTTTGATGAGTTTTTGAACGTTAAAATGATTTTGTCAGTTAGTCATCGGCACCTTTTACTCGATACTGTCATGTTTTTCATGTTTTTCATGTTTTTTGTGATGGTAGCACATATTGCACAGTCCCTGAAAGTAAGAACACTCGGGTTTTTTTTCAATTTGCTCAAAAAACACCACAATGCCACATCTATGAAAATACTATTACAGTACTGTACAGTGCCTTGATTGCAATGCAGTGCATATCTATTACCAGGATATCAAAGTGACCTTCTTCTTACATTGATGGGATTTTACTGGTGAAACTGGTTTGAAAGGATATTTTACTTCAATATGAAGAAGCTGCATCGCCATCTTAGGTGTTACGTATTGCACGAGAAATATTTTTGCTGCAAACTTCCTTTTAAAATAATGATATCATATAATATGATAACTCATTTGAATAATTTATATGGGTTTTATTAATTGTGTAGCTGAATTTAACTCAACAGGAGTATCACTTTGCTCAGAGAAAAAAAAAAAAGTATATAGCATGTTAGGTTACAGGAAATCCCAGAGCATCGGATCGTGTGTAGAATTATTTACAGCTCATGTGTTATTTGAGTACACTGACTTTCTGTCTGGGGATAGATAAACAAATATATAAATAGATATCATTTTCTAGTGAACTGAACCGTACATGAAGAACCTGGGGAAATGGAGGACGATGTGGATTCACTGCGATATTTGATCTTATATTGACTGGGGGATACAGATATTTCCATCTGCGCGATTGCCACACGCAGTTGTCTGTGATGTGGTTTGGTAGAGCTCTGCACATTCATGAGATTTAATCATGTGAGAATTTTCCTTCCATCCACTCACACACAGACACTATGGCTAATGTGATAGATGCATATGTTTATGGGAGAGACACACACGCCTCCATATACACTACAGTATATATTTCAAAAACAAACACGCTGGATTATTTTTTATTTCTGCAGACGTGGTTTGTGTGAAGAATCAAACGGCTTTAATCCTGGACTGCACAAAATGGTAGACCACTTATTTTGCCGTACAAAGGCTTGTCACTTGGGCAGTACCCTAGCACACTAGTACCACTTGTTTATTAAAGTTGCTTACTTTTAAACTGTGGTGTTCACGTTAGTTCTGCACACTATAGGCAATATCAAATATCCATATATGTCCAATTTAGTAATGCCCTGTCCTGTCTTAAAGAGACAGTGCTGACAGATTAATCCCTAATGCTGCAGCAAGGATGTGATCCCTCACTGGCTTCCCATTAACAAAAACACTGCAGGCAGACATTTAAACCAGGTCTCTGGACAAGTAATTACTGTGCTACAGTATTTACAGTAATAACACACTTAAAAAAAAAGCCCATTTAGTTTAGACTGAATTGGTACAAGGATTAAGATATTAAATACTTATTTGCACCTTGTATGATGGGCATATTCTGGGTCTATTATACTCTATTATACTACTGTTTACAATACACCTGGAAAAAAACTTAGAAAAAAATCGAACGATAGGCAATAGACAACAAAAGGTGGAAACAACAGATCTTATAAATATAAATAAACTTCAATTATGGGCCTTAAATATCGCTGTGCTTGGATCTGTCTACATGTGTATTAGCATACACATGTAGATGAGGTTTTGTGTGACGTATCACTCTCTGAGCACTGTAAACTACAAAGTGAAAAACAAAACAAAACACATATGTGATAAAAGGAGAAAATGAGAGAAGAGGAAAGAAAGTGCAATAGAGAGATCTGGACAGTTAAAAATACAATTGGCTTAACACTACTTAGTAAAAATAAATCTACATCTGATGCATGTGCGAATAATGTTTAAAAAAAGGGAAGTTTAAGCACAGTGCCCATTGGTATTAAAAGGCCTTTATAAACATGACTAATAACAAGAGCTTTCCAGCAAGAATGAACGAGACAGAAGGGATGTGTGTGTGCGTGTGTGTGTGTGTGTGTGTGTGTGTGTGTGTGTGTGTGTGTGTGTGTACAACACCACTAACCTCTTGTGGGTGGCCCTTACAGTCCTTGCAGACGGGAGCAGAGCAGTAGTGGTGGAAAACTGAACCAGAGAGGTTGTCAATCATGTCCCCTTCCAACGAGTCCTTAATAAGCAGAGACACACTGTCCAGCCACTGGCTCTCCTGCAAGACACAAGCACACGCACAGACACCGCATTAACCTTTTGGTTTATTTGTAATTAGCACAAATTATAATATTATTAATATTAAAAAGCATACCGTGATTATTATTTCTAAGAATAGTTTAACATCTGGGGGAATTGGCAGACTCACTTTCTTTCCAAGAGTCAGATGAGAACATGTATGTGTCTGCCCGTAAAACTACAAATATGAATTCATTTTGTAGTTAATTAGTGGTCTTCAGAGCCGTTGGTAGACATATGCTCTCACCAGGCTAGTTGTTTCCCCCTGCTTCCAGTCTTTATGCTAAGCTAGGCTAATATTGTCCTGGCACCAGCCTTGTACTTTAATGCACACTGGAATCGATCTTCACATTTCACTCTCAGGTGCAAATGCAAATATGTGTATAATGTTGAACTGGTCCTTTAAAATTTCTTGTAATCAGGGAATATCAGTTGTACGCAATCATCCAGCTAGTATTAAATGTTTTCTGGGGGTATGTCTTGGCAAGCATTGCCAGGAGTCCAATAAGTTACTGGTCCAGGCCAGTAAATCTGGATACTAATTGTCTGTACAGACTAAACAAACTAGATACTGTATAATAATAATGTGTTTAAGACTTTATTGCTAAGCTAAGCTAACTAAATGCAAGCTCTAGACTCATATTTACTGTACAGACATGAGAATCTTCTCATCTAACTGGAGACAACAAAGTGAATAAGCACATTTCCAAAAAAAATGTCAAACTACTTCTTTAAATTGTCACCACTGCTGTGTACATGTAGAACACAGAATGGGAATTTGTACAATTTCTTGTTGCGGCCACAAGAAATACCAAAGATATTATACATGTTTTACATCAAACACTTTCACACACTCAATGTCTTATCCATCTTTCTCATCTGCTCCAAATCTCGCCCCGTCCTCTTCTTTCTGGCACTTCATCTCACTCTTTCTTCTTCTTTCTTTTTATACAACATCTGTAATTCAGACTAAAGCTTGTATTGTTTAATTAACCGCAACTCGTTGGAGCTGGCGTTATTTTCAGCTGCTGCTGGAAGGTTCAAGACAGATATCAATGACTACTGCCTGCTTTAAGCCATACCAAAGGAGCAGCAGATGAATGTCATTGTTGTAAGATTAATTGCATGGGAAAAAACGACACTGGTCTACTTTAGCTGTGGATGGCTTTGAATTCCCACTGAGTGGCACTGGAGAAAGGTTCCTGTGAAGAATATTTTACAAAGTCAGCAGGATGTGTTGAGGAAATCTGATGAGAATTGTTGATTGGTTGAATCTGGACAATAAATGAACAGAAGCTTTTTTAAGCTGCTCGTTTGTTCTTTTTCTCGGTTTTCACTCAGGCTCCTTTGTGCTGGACCATCAGCCATCCTGGGACCCTCATCTCTTTCTTTTCCCTAGCTGTTGGCGCCGCATTCCAGATGTCTTGGCTCTGGATCTTCGGTCTCTAGGAGATTCATCCTCTCCTCATGTCTCCCTCTCTCCCTTGAGTACATGTTGTCCTTGTCTCTCTCTCTCCTTCTGTGTGTTTGTTTCCACTCTCATCTCTGTGTGAATGGCGCTCTTTATATATGTTTGCATTCTATCTATAATCTTGTTATCCTGATTGTCTGTGCTGTCGTTTTTCTACTCAGTACATGTGACATATATTCTACTGCGAGAGGGATGCATCCTCATGTGCTCCCCCTGAGGTTTCTTCCCTTCCTTTTCCCGTTAAAGGCTTTTGTTCTGGGGATGGGTTTTCCCTTATCTGAAACGAGGTTGTAAAGTCCCTCGTGGCGATATTGAGCGTCATACAAAATAAACTTGACTTTACTGTTCAGATTTTCTATCGAGCACACTCAAACATGGTTAGACTGAATCTGTGTGTGGTGAGCTTCAAAAACCATCGTGACCAATCATCTGTCAGTGACTATGTAGCAGTTATGAACAAGGCGAAACATCCAACGATTAACGCATGAAAACATTCAGGTAAAAATGCTCCCATTTTGTAGCCTGTATGTATGTATAAACTCAGCTATTGTCATCAAGACGAACAAAGGCCTCAGCTGCATGTTCTAACCCTCAAGCATGTGAATTTACAAGGGCTGACCGTCCATCTATGAATGAGTGAGTAACCACAGTTTAAGACTGACAGCCTGTAGCATTGTAAAGTAATATACCAGCCGAACATAACAGCCAATAACTAGAGAAAGAAAACACTTTATTTTGAGGTTAATTCTTTATCGGGCAAGGAACCATATACTGTATGGTAACTGTAAAAATGGTAACCCCATGTCTCTCAATGAAGTAGTAGAATCACGTGACTTTCTCCAGCCAATCAGCGAAGGTCAGGCTATGAGCCCTGAGCCTTTTGTACAATATTTCCTCCACATATTTTTGTGACTTGAATTTGCAGCCTAAAACTAAAACGTTTTAAAAAAATTAAAAAAAGAAAAAAAATGTCTTTTTATATTCACCAATAACACTTGAAATTTTAAATTTCCAATATAAACAGTTAAACTTTAAAGACACGCACCTGAATCTCTGCAAACACCTTTATAAGAACATTGTGTTTGCATAACCACTGTAATAAAATAAATCATACAGTAATTTAACTACAAAGTTTGTCTGTAAATCTTAATGGATGGTTAATGCAATAATCAAACTGTTAATTAACACTGCTCAGGTTTCTTTTCCAATCAGACAGTGGCTTCTTCGCTGTTCAAGATCTCAGCAATAAACTTGATTTGTAATGTTATCATAGCTATAGTATGAGTAACCAAAATTACTCAACTGTTGTAATAAACTGGAATTATCCTTGCAGGCTATCAAGTGGTGAAAGATTGTGAGAAGCTGAACATGTTGTTTGTCCATATTTTATTATTTTATACTTTTTGTAATATATTAAAAATCTGATTCATGTTGGTACAAAATATTGTATACTGCCTATTCGGATTTGTTAATATTTTTCATGGTGTTCGCATTATTTTTATTTTTTGAAATGCAGTTGCGAGCAGGAAAAGGTTAAGTACAAATATCTTTATCGTCTGTTGTATTTCACTTTAAAGCCTCAGATCCACATGAAGCTGGAGGCCTTTTCTTGGTCAGTCGGGGTTCCCAATGAACTATTCTCTTTCTTTCTCTTTCAAGTTGAATTTTTTCACGTCAACTCTCATTTTCCTGCTGCCATGTCAAAAGTTTAAACTGCCTGTTCCTTCCAGTTTCTGCACTTTCCTATCAATTCTCTCTATGCTAAGAGTTTCTGCTGCGGGTGTGAGGTGAAGAGGGCAACCACAGTTGATAGCCAGACCTTGGCAGCACCCACTGATGTACTGTACACACACACACACACACACACATACACACACACACATACACACACACACACACACACACACACACACACACACACACATTGTTTCAAGTGCAGGGAGATGCACAGAGAGGGGTGAGGCAGCCTGATTGATTGGCTAAGCTGGGGGCCTTGGTTGTGGTAAATGGTGCCTATGACCCTGTTTGATTCACTGCACTTCAATCTGGTTTCTATCATCCAGAATGCTCTGAAGCTCCACACTGTGGATCTTCTCTCTTTAGTTATATGTTTATTATATATGTTATATGTTTAACTGCTCAGCTTTATGAACAGCAGCTGTCGCAGTTAGTGATTGCAACAACAGGCAGCAAAAGGGTGAAAACGATTTAAGAACACCATCCTGATGAAAAAACTACATTGGATATGTTGCGGTTAGTATGTTGGGTCTAGTTTGAAGGCATTGCTTCATGTGTGCACCACTTTTATATGCAGGACACACAGGGACATGCCAGCAGCACAAAAGCAGCAGCTGCAGTCCTCCATCAGTGTCCACACTGAACCTGTGTGGACTACCGCTGTACTCTGAAGCACCGCATTTATTTTTACCACTCTATAAAAGAGTTTCTCTCTCTTGGTGTGTCTAACTTTCGCTCTCCGGTGCCCTGCGAGCTTCATACAAACTAATTATGACAAGTGAGTGTCTGCTCAGCTACTTTTGATTGGCTTTTTCGATTGATCTTTTGTTCATAAATCACTATGATCATCTACTGCCGGAGTCATTAGGAAGTTACTGTAAGTGTTTCCAAGTGCATGAACCATTAAATGATACATGTTTTGTTAGGGATCAACTTATTCCAGATATTACACTGGATGCTTTATATTCTGCAGGGGTTCTACACCTGCATTTTAACTTCATCGTTAGAATACCAGAGCAGAGAAAAAGGAAAGAAATTCACATTTTGACAATGGATTTATTCTTTTATGAACTCTGGATTCTGCATGTGAGCCATGCATTAATTTCTGAAAAGGCCAACCTGTCTCCACAGGGAGAAGGAAGGAGCCACAGAAAGGTATATGACTCTGATTACTGCTTGATTTGTGCTTGTGTTGAAACGAGTTTAAACTTTTTGATCAACGAATTTGTGACATGTAGAAGAAGATGTAATTCCTCTGTTGTATTCATTAAGTTGGACTTCTGTATGTTTAGATACTTTTATACAAAGTTTAACATAATTACTAACTCGCTCTTAGTTACTGCATGTATTTTATTTTGTATACTTATTTTCCCTCATAAATCTGAAGTGTTTCTAAATCTCAGTATAGATGCTCATAAAAATAGGCAGAACATTGCGCTTATAGCCCAACAAAGCCATTTGCTGGCTAATCAGAATAGAGATTTAAAGTGCAGTGCATATAGGAAGACATATAAAGAGTCCCTCCTCTTTCTCATCTCTCTTATGCTCTTCTGGTTAAAAATACCAGTAGGCTGACAGACAATGAGCTATAAGCACAATGAGACTGTGGCGGAGCCTGCCACCCACTCACAATCTCCCTCTGTCTTCCAACCCTTCCACAGTCAGCCTCTCTCTCTGTTCTCTCCTCCCTTCCCTCTCACCCATTGATTCAGTGTCATTCTTTAAGATGGATGACAGTATTAATTTCCCTCGGTCTGAACCAAAGTACAAAAGATTACTTAGGTTCATTAGGTTCACATACACACTTCTAAACATAACAAGGCTTAATGGTTAAAAAAAATAACAGAAGAAATCGGACTCAAGTCCAGATAACGTTATGCTTGTTGGGACGATTATAGTCATGACAGTATGACAAGTGATCAGACAACATTTTGAGTCTATTTCAGTCTGTGCCAGATGGTGTTGTTGGTAGGGAGATAAATTCCTACAGTATGTCTGACAGTAATGTATTTTTTAGCCACTTGGAGGTGGCGGAACAAGCTGTAAAAACAAGAAAAATCACAAAAGTCAATATAGCAAAACTGTTGCCTATTCACACAACGAGTACACAAGCGGCAACATGAACATTCATTTGGAGTTCTTGGCACCTCAAGAATAATCCAAAAATGTTTGCTGCAGCTGGAGCAAATATCAAAACAATGATCAAAAATAGCTTGAATAGATCAGTCGAGCTGATGAGGACTGCAAAAAAACAATGTGCAATTATACTTCGGCTACACTGATTATACAACATGTGTATACCATATGTGGAGCGCATGTAATACAGGTGTGTCATCAGCATGCACAAAGCCTTTGTTGTCGTGTCGCGTTGACTCTTGTTCCCCCGAGCTGCCCGAGTCTTTGCTCTCTCCACGTGAGCCATGTTTGAAAAAGGCAGCGAGCAGCACGAGGCCGGAGCGACTGTGTCCGCTTATGTCACCTGGCTCTTTAGACTGTATAAATTAAACTGGATGTAGTCACTGTGGCGTAACCCACAGGTTTCTGAAGAGCCGTTTTAGAACTCAGTGTGGTGGCTCTGGCCATAGTCATTTTGGCAGACATGACTCCACCGGCTCACGGCTAATCCAAAGATGTAGAGCGTGGGTGGAGCCAAGTTGGGTTGAAAGCGTGGCTAAAACCAGCCTTCTGTGACAGCGCCCGTCTGTCACTCAAAGTAGATATGCTCTGAAAATTATGCATAATATTAAGCTTTGATAAAATGTAAACAGGAAAATTGGCTATTGAGACTAAAACAGTTTTTCATACCAGGCTGTAAACATATTTATTTCTGCTGTGAAGTTTGCCATTTTAACATATGGAGTTACTGTATGACTCGTTTTGAAGCCAACCTTTAGTGGCCACTTGCGGAACTGCAGTTTTTGGCACTACCGTGTTGGATTCATTTCACAGCTACGGAGGTTCCAGCTTGCATCTTTTTTGCCTGGCTACATGTGTTGTGCATTTATGGTGTAGGTTTGTGTGAACATGGATGAGTGAGGTAGGAGTGCGGAAACACCTAAAACCAGGCATAAAAATCTTCAGATGATAAAAAAAAGTGTGAGCAGCAGAAAGAGAAGGACGTGAATATCAGCAGAATGTGATCGATTTGACAAACTTTATAACTTTCTTTGATCCATAAAGTCTAATGTTACTCTACAATTCAGCTGTTTATCAGTGAAGTGAACACTGCAGACTGAAGTCTCTGCTTACAGTTGTGTGCTTGTATATATATATATATATATATATATATGACCTTCTCTTAGCACGCACAACTTTGAGTGACTTCCAGTGTCCATGTGTGTGAGTCATAGGCTAAACAAGATGAAATGAGTTTTCATTTCTGGGAGTGTGTGGGATCGTGTCTACAGTTTTTGGACCCAGCACAGCGCTGTCACACTTCAACTTTTTAATAGAGTTGGTGTAATATGGGTATGTTAACATCTACACACTACAGCTGACTATTTAAAGGATAACAATAAATAATAATAGAAATCAAAACCAAACTTCCAATAAGCTAGAGACACATTCTGTACACTGGTAGTTTAATGTATATGCATATAAACACAGTTCTGTGTGAATGCTAGTGTTGCTACTTTTTGAACAGTCCACATATGATATATGTTACTGACTATGAATATGAAATATAGGGTTGTTCCATATCAACTGATATGAAACTGTTTGCTATAAAGTTTGGGACATCAACATATATTACAGCTTATTAACAAAACATCATTTACTGCTACTTTTAAGTAGTAGGCAAGATCAGAACCAGGAGTCAGCTATACATGAAAAATAAAAATAAATAAAAAAGCTTTAAAGGCTTTATTACGATAACTGAGGTACCAACACACACAGTGTTCAGTTCAGACTGTCACAGCGATAGTTAGCGCTCGCAAAAGCAACAAATAAACAAAGCAGGTTTCTTTCTATATATGTTAAAAAGTGGGAGCCTCTGATGGAAATCAAGGGCCAAGAATAGGTTGTCAATTTCTCAAGAAATGATTGTTACCAACCTGGCGACTATTACTATCAGGCCCTGATCATTTAGCACATTTCTTTGAATTTTGCCCAAACTGATTGAAATTGTTCTTGCTGGATTTGGGAAATTGTCTCTACTCGTCCAATCATTAGTGTTCCATTCATTCAATATATGTTCCTTCCTCTGCGAGTTGGTGGCAATGTTCAAGATAAAACACCGTTCCCAGCTTTAAAATGACAAATCAAATGTGTCGACTGAAAAATTCAGAAGTTATAATACAAAATAATGAGTATTAATCCAGACTGCCTTTTTGTTGTTTTGGATTTCTAGGTATTCTAGGCCCAGTTGGCAATCAGATGCCGACGCCCAGCTCCTTCTACTTCTACTAATAAGTGTTTGTGTTTACGGGATCATTTCTAATGAGCCACCTAGCAGTTTACTTGGCGCTGCAGTCACCTGCCCAAACACATTAAAGTTAGGGAGTAAACACTTGTAGCGTGGAGTCACTCCTTGCACACCTTTAGTCACTCCGCACAATCATTCAGTCAGTCACTGACTCAAACACACTCATTTGTCACTCATTCAGCCACTTGCTCATTGACTTCCTACAAAAATTAGTCACTTGCTCTCCTCTCATTTTCTCCTGTTGCTCTCAAGCGTCATCCATATTTGTGTTGATGTCTCCCACCGTTTCCCAATTTGCTTGTTTCCCCCATCTCTCCTTTGTTTCAGCCTTTGTTTGTTTGTTTACTTGCTTCTTTGTTCTGCCTCAGCGAGCGTACTCCTAAAAATACCTGTTCTCATCTGCAGGTGCTATAATTTTATGTAAGTGTGATTATAGATGAAGCTTGTACCGACTTGCTGTTTGAGATGCAGCAATCAGGGAGCTGACGAATGAAAGCCACCGCTGTTACTGCTCCCACTTGTGGTATTTTTAGAATGGTGGAGACAGCGGCCATTTAATATCTCTTGCATCTTTGTGTGTGTGTGCGCATGTGCACGCGAGTTCTCTGCAGAAGATTCAGAGCTCTGTGTGTTCTTAGCATGTTCATCATCAACACTTTGTATTTGCACAAGTGGAGCTGCAATATTTCATGAACACATACAACTCTAGCTGCTGTGCAGACCCACAACTGTTAATAAAGTTGATGACATCTCAAAATGATCAACATTAACATAGAAATCATGTATTGTTTAGTTTAGAATCACAATATGTCTTCAGCATGTTAGCACATTAGGAAATAAAAAAAAATACTTTTGTTTTCTCATTTGAAATTTCTCTCCTTTTTGCAGCTACGCTACTGTTCCACGTTGAATTGACCAAACTCTCTTAACTGCACAAACTTGTTAGGAATAACTAATTTCAGCCTGATGAATGGCAGCTCTTCATGAGGAGGTGAATGCTCGTGAATTTTGATCATTTTCATAACTGCCCTTACCTTCAAACTGCTATAAGAAGCTAAGTGTTCTGCTCTGTTTGTGGTTAAGTTTCATTGACAACAATCAAAGTCTTGCTTTCAGAAATCAGGAGATGAAGACATAGCAGATGTACTTATATTGGTATCTGTATCATCGGACTTGAAACAATTAGAAAATATTAATATTTAGTCGATGTGTTGTCAGAGCAGCATTGGTGTCCAAATCAATGGTTTGACAAGATAAGTTATCCTATAAAATGTTCCTCTGCAGTAAAATGATCCATGACTTAGTTGAGAGGTGGTTGCAATACCACAACTTTGTCAGTATCTGTATGTGATGTACAAGACTGAAAATGCCAATCAGAAGTTCTGGGAGCCCAAGCTGACATTGCAAAATGTTTGTTTTGACTGATCAGCAGTCACAAACAATACATTTCCAAATTTGAGAACCATTGGATTCATTTTTAGTCAATTGACCGACTGGTTAATCAATGACTCTTTTCCACTCACTCTGGGTGACACCAGTGTCTGTTGGATCTAAAATGCTTCCAAATGTGTAATTATGCTACATAATTAAACTGCTTCCCTTTTGGCTGTTTTTACGACCAAAAATTTGCACGGGGGGTTTTATTTTAAAATTCCACCAGATTCTCTAAGCTGTTTCTGTGTCTGACTTCTGGCCAGCTTGAGCTCCTCTACGCAGATTGATGCGGGTTGCTGGTCCGTCAAAAATAGAACAGCCACATATTCTCCACAGAGGAGAGTGGAGATCCACTTCAGGGACGCTTCTCAAATGAACCGCGGCAGGGCCAGTGGGGTTTGAAACATTGACTAGAACCAGTGCCAGGTGGAATTTGGGGTTTAGATGTGCAACCTTGAATAACACTGAACATTAACATCAGTTAACAGGATCCTAGGGGTGTTAACCTAATCAGCGCTGTCTGAGAGATATTATGAGTTTCCCATTTAGATGATCACCGTGTTGATTAATAATGAACATTTTAGATGTTTGCAGTAAGCAAGTACTCATTTCCTGTAGTAGCCCTGAACATACAAACCAAACACTGATCTACATAAGGTCTTTTGCTTTTAATGTGAAATTGGCAGCCAGAGTTTTTCTTACATGCTTAGAAGGAGAGAGTTGAGGCGTGGGAGTATTCACTTAGGAGTCACTAAACTCTACACACTGGACCCTTAAACACAGTAATGCTAAATAAAATCAAAACACACAAATAAATCTGACAGACAGCTGTATAGAGGTTACATTTCTGTTCACCGACTGATCTGAATATGGTTGAATTGAAAAAAAGGGGAATGTGAAATCTGATAAAGAAATACCAATCAAACTCATTCCAATTTGATCAACATGGGAAAATAATTGGGATTTGTATATTGCCATCATAGAAACAAGAGGGCTGTATTGCACAGATCTTGCCTGCATCATCAAAGGTAGAAGCACGGACTGCGTCAGCAGTAATTACTCTCCTGAACGTTTTTAAAGTGCTCTTACCTGGGTGGGAGAGAAGAGCCGACATCGATGATGCGAGTGTCCCTCATGAGATGCACCGCCCCCTCCTCCATCTCGAAGCGGCGCAATCACCCCGCCACTTGGACCCCCGACTGTCCCTGCTGTAATTGCACCAGACGCTCCTCCACCCACACCGGCCCCGCTCGCAGCACCACCTGTGGCCCCCGCGATGGCGCCGATGCCCCCCATCATGCAACAGAGGCCTCCCTGAGCCAGCTCCAGCTCGATCTCAGCATCCATCTCGGCGTCCTCCTGTGCCTCCTTGTTGGAGTCGTCCAGATGCTTCATCAGCACGGCCACCACCACGTTTATCAGAACAAACTGAGCCGTGAGCACAAAGGAAACAAAATACAACGGAGAGATAAACTGCAGTCCAGCGTGGCAGCCGTAGTCGCTGCCTGGGCCATCCGGTGGGCACTCCCTCAGTGTGTCCTAGTGGGTGATGGGGTATTAGGAGAGTTTAGGGGTGAGGAAGAGTGAGACAGAAGAAGAAGAGGGGAATAAAGTGAAAGAATAGTAGGATTTCAGTGAGATGACCAGAGAAAACAAAAGGGAAAGATGGAGAAAAGGACGATCAGATTAAAGGTGTCCTGTGTTATGTTTACATTCAGTATCACTTGCCAAAATATATTTAGCTCTATTTTAATTGGCAAGTAATAAGATGACATGGACTATTTCAGCTTGTCATAGCTTTTACTCCAAAATGAATCCACCATAAAAATGCTTATAATACAGTATAAAGCTCAGAAAAAACAGTAAATTCTTACATTGAGTTCACATTAAATTCTGCCCAATCACACAATAAACAAATTGAATAAGAAAGCAGTGATCACAATGAGTGAAATGGTTGAAACCTTTAGTCTGTTTCTTTTACAAGAATTGTACTCTAAGGGAACAATCAACTGGGTAATACTTTTATGTCCAATAAAAAAGACAAATTCACAAATTTGAGCACTGAAGCAATTTGTAACGTCGTTACAGAACACACTGTGAAGCTCTCACAATCCTGCTCGAGGTCTGACAAAGTTTCCCATCTGTCTTCCTTTCATCAACAGTCAATCACTCTTTTTAAAAGCCTAATCAGTCGGTCCTGATTAACTTTCTCTCAGAAATAGGCTGTGATAAAAAAAAAAATACAAAAAATTAAGACCTCAAGGTACTTGGGTGTGATTAGTGAGTGAGAGATTAGAGAAAAATGAGAAGAATCGCATACTCAGATTTCGTTAGTGGAAATTTTAATCTTTATACATCCGTAGGAGATTTTTGTTGAGTGCACATTTACGTTTTTAGCCCCATCTTTGCTGAAGCTCATTACTATTACTCGTTACTAAATATTGTCTAATCCTGGGTTCCAAACTGAAGACCGTCAATTACAGTTCTGCCTGTTCACTTGTGTCTGTGTAGAGATTCAGGTACCAGCTCAGAAAAAAACAAAACAAAACAAAACAAAATTATGCTTGTACATATCTAGACTCTAAAGTAGAGCATCTTTAGACTTCTGCATGACCCTCATCAATCCAAATGTCTATAGACAAGGGTGATATGAACTCATTGTAATGCAGATGTTACTGAAGTACCTTCATAATGCCATTCCAGTTGTCACCAGTAGAGACCTGGAAGAGTGTGAGGAAGGCCATCCCAAAGTTTTCAAAGGTGGCGTGTCGACTCATTCCTTCACAGGGGTAGTCAGCATTACACACTGAGAGAAGACATGATGAGAAAAGAAAGAGAACAAGGGAAATAAAAAAGTTCAGAGAGTGAAAGCCTGGTAACGTCAAACTTTTATGAAGTTTATTTGAGAGATCAGAACTTTAAATTGGTTCCCTCGGTCAAAAGAGAGAATTCTGTTCTGAATTAGAAATGAGGCAGAATTTAGAAAACAAAATTCACACAGAAGAACAAAGGACCGGAGCACAGTGACTCACAGCATGTAATACAGACAAACATGTCTTCATCAAAGTCAAAATAGACAAAAACAGTGGTTAACCAAGAATGGGTGTACATTTGTCATCGGATGGTGGGTTGAACAAAAAAATCCAATCTATGCCACATCTGCTAAAAGCCAGCACAACAGGAACCTGTTTGCCCGTTTTGTCCACAATGTATAATTTAAAGGATTTCTAGAAATGACTTGGGTAGTCTATAAGAAAGGCATGACCAATAAACACAAATATTTCATTCTGTGAAGGAAATGTGGCAAATTCTAGTCAAAAACAAACTGGAAAGTTAATTTCCGCATTTAGACAGCATCACCCACTAAAGTATCCCACTGACAGAAGCCTGTTTAGGCTTAAGTTGGTGTAGAGCACACTCACCCAGCTCTCCAAACAGCTCCACACCCAGAGCTGCGTAGATGAAAAACAGCAACATGAAGAGCAGACCAAGGTTTCCCACCTGCCACACAAAAAGGAAGGGTCACATATTATATGAACAGTGATAACTCGTGTATTTGTTTTTTAAAAGATATTTAATTGGTTAATTTAGCATTCATGCAGTTGATCCCACTGCGATTTCTAAGTGTTAGTTAAACAGTACAAAGTAAACTCTTGTGAATTGTAAAACACAATCTCAACATTTGTTATTGTCCTTCAAACCCAGAATAAAGAGATTCCCCATTGGTTCATTGTCTTTTCAAGGTCTTAACAGCATTTACTAAAGCTCTAACACAACATAAGAAACACATTTTATCGGAACTATTGAAGCTGCTAAACTATTTAGGGTTTGTAAGATCTTCTGTCCTGCCCACCCGGCTGGATAAACAACACTCTGGACAGAAAGCCCTTACATTTCATGAAAAATGAAAACAGGCTTATGATGGTCATGCATTTTTTAAATGCTACATTATGTTATGAAAGTTATTTTCGAGCTTAAAGATCATCAAAAAGGCACATCCGGGATCCTCCAAACATTCCGTCTAATCAGAATCAGTTTCAGAAATTGACAGGCTAACATAATGCAACCACAACAAAAGCACCCCGTCCTGCCTCAAACAGAGATAATCATTCTATTAAATGCTTTGGGGAAACTTTTACTTGCTGACTCCTTAACAGCCATGAATCCATCTGTGTAGAGGCCCAAAGCATTCAGGAATAGAGATATGTAATGCAAATGAGAAAAGCACTCCCTGGGGTGCGATAGTAAGAAATAAGCAGAATGCCATTAGCTAAGTCACCTCACAGGGAAGGCAATGAGGTGCATTTGAATACATAGAATTTCATTAGATGGGCAAATAAACTGGAAAAGTAGATTGGGAAAGAGTCAGACATATAGTTTTTATTGGGGGAGAGGCTGACATAGCAGACAGAGTGGAAATAATGACATGGAATAATGGATTTTGGGGAGGTAAGCAAAGCCTGAGGATAACTATCTTTCTCTCCCCAGTCGTGCATGTTGATGTTTCCCGGTGGGTATTGAAAGCAGTGATTTGGCCTGAAGCAGTTTGCAGCTTGTAACTTCAGCCCATCTGATGTCTTTAGATCCCTCAAGCAGAGAACTAAAGCACACTGCAGGGATGAGGATGCTGTGGTATATAAAACAGATTGTTAGATGCTATGGAAGCATTGGAGCCGGCAACTAGGCAACAGAAGCCTGTGCGAACTTTGATATTTATACATTTGGTTTCCATAGAGAACCAACCTGCACTGATCTGAAAACTTTTAAGACTATTTACTGAACATGTTCTTTTCTGCATTTAGACTAATGAGACCTTGACTCAGTCATCTGGGCATAGACGCGGTGGGAACCATTTTTGTTTCAATTATGTTGGAAATTTGGCACGCAATTTGACACATCACGTTGACATACAAAAGTCATTATCCCGACTTCAAACTCCAGTGACAATGGAGACCCTTTGAATAGAGGGGATAAGATGTTCTCAGGGGAAGTGGGGTCGTGATGTTTTTTTTTTTTTTTTTCCCAGACAGAGAACAATAGAAACTGACAGACCATAAATGTTGCACTCTTCTCAGAAAGACAATCTTCATACAGCATGCACAAAATTTAGAATATACATCATAAAGCCATCAGTGGAAAGGATTATGGTGACCATGGGTAATTTAGATCTCAAAATGTCAATGTGTCCTGTATTATTTTCACATTTTTGAGGAGTGATACTTTAAGTCCTCCACCATAGTTTTAGTTTTGAGAAATTCTGACTGAACTTACTCACAGTCCAGTGGTAATTCTTTATGGAGAATCTACTTTACAAAAATGGGAAAGCTTGTGATTTAGTCAAACGTGTATTTGTGGCTTTACAAGGGGAAGTACCCAGGAGTGTTAATGAAAAGTCAGTAAAGCCAAAACTTATCCAAGAGTGTACTCGGCTTTCTTCAGATTGCCAGCTCAAATCCATTTTTTGACATGAAATACCATTTTTCAACCTGGATCGGAAATACATTTGGACTTGGTTTCCAAACAAGTTTCTAGAATATCTAGAACTATGGCTACTCAGAGGACAGGATTTGATTTTAAAGTGTCTTTTGAATCACTTGAACCACACAGCTAAGCAGGATCTTCCTGTTACTGGCAGAGTGGTATGGAGGACAACACAGTGGACAAGTGCTTAGACAGACACTGACATAACCTGTCTAATGCTACTTTAGGTGATGCTTCTGTATAGGTAAAGCCAACATCGAAAGCCTTTCTAGTTACTGCCATCTAGGTCGTTACCACGGCAACCCATGCAGATAGACTAGTGATGTCTGGAGATGCAAATCACATCTAATCACTTTCAAATAACCTGATTTAAGGAACAAATCTGATTTGCCTGCAAGTTAAACACAAATCTAAGCTGAAAAACATCACAAGGAACCAATAAGCGGTTCTGGCGCAATACGTTTCTGTGAGGAAGGAAATTACTGGAGGATTGTTTAGTTGCAATCAGTACTCTGAGGATTCTCATGTTACTAACAAACAACAACAACAAAAATTCAAACAAACAAAAACACATTTTTCAGTGTTATTTAAGAATCAAAGGGAGGATTTTGGCAAGACTGCTGCTGTACTGTTTTCAAAGCACAACAGGCAATTTACACTCTTCTTTGATATCTATGTTCAAATGTTCAACATTTTTTCTTTTTTTAAAGATTTTTTCAAGCTCTACTTTTGATAGAGACAGCTAAAGTGCGACAGGAACACGGAGAAAGAGTGGATCGGACCCAAACCCCGGACCTCCATAGCAAGGACGGCCGCTCCACCAACCGAGCCAAACGCCACCCCCAAATGTTCAACATTTTTCACTTCCTATTGACCTGTGAGTGTGCGTTGTGTTTGCTAATGTTCACAACACACTAAGACAACAGTACAGTACTGTACCTCCAGCGACCCCTGATTAAATTTATGTGTATTTCTGCTGCGGCCTAAGCTTCCACAGCGGAAAACAAGAACAACAAAACCAATGAAATCTGGCCAAATGAGAGAGCAGGGACTGGAAGAAAACAAGTTAAAGTGAATGGAAAAAGGAGACTATTGATTTTGAGGTACAACTGTAGTGAAGGAGATTTCTGTCGCTGTACATTATCCATGTGTGAGCCTGCATCTATTTGTGTGAATGTCTATACCTGTGTGTCTGTGTGTATACATGTTTCTCTACCTGGGCATTATGGAGACAATTATTCTCCCAGAGGGGTCGAGTCAGACATCAGACATTCATAAGGCAGCAGAACTGAAGAAATAAACCTCTGACTGCACACTGACTAACTTCTTTACAAATGTCTTTAATAAAGAGCTGTTTTAAAGAGAGCAGCCAGTCCAGATGCATTAGTGTATTTCTCTCTGGTTTCTTCATGTTAAAGAAAGACACAAAGAAAGAAAGAGTCATAGAAGTTATATGCAGAGGATGAATAATAACATGTCATTTTATCTTGGTATTGTAAAAAGTTGTGAAGTGGCATCTTTCTCTGCTCACATGTATGGTTTCTATTCCCTGGAGAAGTCCCGGTGGGTAAGTCACTTTGTAGGCCGATTGAGCAGAGCGTTAAACAAAAACGAGCAACAGAGGCGGTCCACCACCCACTTTGATTATGCACCAACCCACATCGTCCTCAGCATTCCCAATACCAGTTCATCTGTTAGTCAGAGTTTTTCAGCAGAGGCCATATAATGAAAGACAATAAGGATTTGATTGCTTATCTCAGCTATAGACCTTCACTACTGTCTGAATGCAGCCATTGTAGTCGATCCTACTTGCAGGATCTGAGAGCATCATACAATAGTCCCAAAGATTTCCTATATTCCTATGTACTATCCACTCCTGTTCAAGTAATTTCCTTAGATCTACACTGCCCAAATGTTTTAACTTTTTTTTAAAGAAAAACCATAGTATCTATTTGTGTCCCATTCTTAAGGATGAATGTCTTCAGGAGGAACTAATGGGCCTACAATAGAAAGGGGAGTCAAAAGCGGCAGACTGATGGTTTGCTGATGTTGGTCTTTTCATGGGATCCAATGACAATAACAGACAAATATCGCCAGACTTATCCTTCAATGCACCGTCTAAAAGCAGCACATCACCATTTGTACATATTAATGGCAGAGAGTATGTCATCTCTGGTAGGTTCTACTGGACAAATGTTTTCTTATTACAGAACATCTAAAGGCACTTGTGATTAGTTGGGCAATTTGTCAAAGCAAATGTGCCAAAAGATACATCATCATTTATCTGACAAAAATCCTTTCTGCCACAAACTGCTCTGTGCTTAATCTGTCTTCATCATTAAATACAGTGTCTGCTTCAGGCGTAGGAAACACAACTAATTAATAGCTGAACTTATGGAGGCAGACAAAGCGACAGTGATGGAAAAATGTCCAGCTTCAGAGACAGAACACAGACTAAGGAGACTTCAAAAAGAGATAAAGTGAGAAAATAAAAAGCAAATGAGGCTCCTGAGGTTTTGTAAAACAGTAAGGTTTCTCACTTCCCACAAATTCAAAAAGTGACGAGTTTGGTTTCCAGTCCAGTAAAATCAATCTACACGGACCCTCTAAAACAACTAATGTATGCAATTCCTGGCTGGTAGCTGCTCTTTAAAAAATCCTCAGTATGTCATTAATTATAGGACAAGCAAACACTAAATATATGAATATGAAAGTATAAAAAAATATCTTTTTGTGTACCAAGGGAGTAGAACTGTTTAACATGCTCTTTTCTCATCAACAGCCATGGGAATTAAAGCTTAAATTAATGTCATTAAGGTCTTTTTATTTCCTTAATAAATGAGTGGAACGGTGTAGAGTTAGTGTAGCAAAGTGTCGTAACACTGGGGGCAAAAACTTTAGTTATAACCCGACTTCCTGAAAGTCATAATTCTCAGGGACCTTCTATCGACACTGATCGTTTATCATTTCACAAATGTTAATTAACTCCTGTGTGTCCTTGTGATAAGCTAAAGGAGGATGTCTGTGTGTGTGTGTGTGTGTGTGTGTGTGTGTGTGTGTGTGTGTGTGTGTGTGTGTGTGTGTGTGTGTGTTAGTGTGTGTGTGTGTGTGTGTGTGTGTGTGTGTGTGTGTGATTACACATACCTGAGGCAGAGCCTGGACCACTGTGTCTAGCAGGGCTCTCATCCCGGTTGCCATTTTCAACAACTTCAACACTGGAGAGAGATCATAGGGTGAGATAACTATAGCATCCACACACACAGTGTGTGTGTATGTGCATGTGTGCGTCTGTGTGATACTTTGGACACAAGTGTTGAGGGTGATAAACAACAGACAAACACCTACAGAGTGAGAGAAAGTGAACAAAGAACACCACAGAGACAGAAGGGAACGGTGGAGATAGATAAGAGGTAGGCAGAAAAAGAGGAGGAGAGGGATAACACATTGTCAATAGATGAAACAGGTTTCAGGCTCTCCATTAGAGACCCTACATCATACCCAGTGGTCCAATTTCTGGAGGACCATGGTTGACTATGCGTCCAGTAGCAGCTCAAAAAATAAAGCCTCCTGGGAAACTTCTGTCAGGATGGTTGGTGGTGGTTATACAATAATTGTGTGTGTATGTGTGTGAGAGAGAAAAAGTGCATGGAGTTGTGGTTTTGGTGGTATGGCCACAACAACTCTCAATCATTAGTCAGCTCTGTAAAGCCTCTGAAGGAACCTTCTCTCCAAACTCCTACACAATAGCATCACTTAGACATTCTGTTTGTGTGTTGCACCCTCACACTTCGCCGACTGTTGTTCTTTAAAATTTACTGTTGATAAAAAACACAAAGTAGCAAACTTTTCTGAACAGTTTGAAGATCTCAGGATTCAACCAGGTTCCAAATTTGGTTCCTGGGCTGAATGTAAAGTTAGTTAGGTAAAGTAAAGTTGGGTTAGGGATGGATCAATGCACTATCAAGGTGATACACACAGATCTCATTCGAGTTTGGGTAAGTGACTTGTTCCCCCCTTGTCCTTGTACCTCATTAGCAACTGTTGCTAAGGCAGTCAAGCTTTCCATTGTAACATGGCAGATAATGCAGGGCGACAAATTTATCACAAGAAAATTGCAGTAATTTTTGAATCCACGGGATTTCTATCTTTGATTTTTCACAGAAGTAAACAAAGGCAGAATGAAGATTAGCAGCAAAGAAGAGTAGAGGTCCTGCAGAGATGCAAAGAAGGAGAATCACAGTGTGACCAGAAAGATTCTTGAATTTTTAAAATTTTAAAATTTTAATATTCTTTCCCAGTGCTACACGAGTTATTTAACATTCAGGCAGAGTGGTAAAAATATTATAAGAGGAGCAGAAATACTATAAGTCACCACCGGTAACCCTCACACTCATCATCAAATACCCCACTTGCTTGTTAATTACCACCGGCTGCTGTTTAATTCGCATATTACCCATGGGTCTACTCAGCAGCCCCTGGGCAGTATTACAGAGGGCAGAGGGCGATAGTAAGAGGGCGACGCTTAACTGAGATTGATGTAATTAGCCTTTATCCTCCTCGGTGTGAAGTTAAGAGGAATTGGTGCAGCCCAGAGAGCAGGCATTTCCTCTGAATAATAAGAACAAAGGTGCTGAACAAGATTCCAATTAAAAAGCAGAGAGATTGAAGCGTTACCTTTATACACAGACAACAACAGGACTATAAATGACATGTGTACATGCCAAAGTAATTGATACAACTACAAATAGTTTCAATTTAAAATGAAGGTTGATGTGGCAAATGCTTTTGCTTTTAGAGAAATTAGTCATTTGTCTTACTTTAGCAGTAGAATTGTATTTAAATGTCCTAAAATAATAAAATAATAGAACATCCATCCATCCGTTATCTGTATTCACTTATCCTCATCGAGTCACAGTGGGGCTGGAGCCTATCCCAGCTCACTGGACGAGAGGCGTGGTACACCCTGGACAAGTCGGCAATCACATGCCAATTTACAGTCACCAATTAACCTATTAGGTGCATGCCTTTGGACTGTGGGAGGAAGCTGGAGTACCTGGAGAGAACTCAGCCAACCTTCTTGTTATGAGGCGACAGTGCTGCACCACCTCGCCACCCAATAGTAAAACAATTTATAGTAAAATGTATCATGAACTCCAACTATACATTCTTAATTAAAATAAATAAGTAATAATATGTAATAGGTAATAATAATGGTGTGATATGGTAAAGAATCACAGGAATAAATAGTCCTAGTCCTCATTTATTTGAGTGGCCTGAGGTTAGTCCTAACCTGGTGTATCCAGAACATTCTTCCTGATAACAAGGACAAAAGGCTATTATCTGTGTGGCTGAGATCTCCGTTTCCCAGCATCTGTTATAGATGTCCTTTAAGCAGGATAGAGCACACAGGGTTAAATGAACCACTCTTTGTTCAGTACTGTTTCCATACCAAAGCGTAATATTCCCTGTCAGGATGGTGCAGTAGTCGTTGAGAGGATATCCTCAAGCACCTGAGGTGAAACAGTTCATGCCTTGCCTTTTTCACCTATGCAGCGTCCAGCCCTCTGTGATGTGTACACCAAGGTACTTGAAGCTGTCTACTCTGTCAGAGGACCTGTTGAGATTGCTGGAGTGTGTCATTCCTTCTCTTCTTTTTCCCAAGGTCTTTGGAGGACATTTTTCAAGTTGTCTACTTCTTTTAGATAGTCCATTTATATAGTTTTCAGTGATCAGGCCCATCACAGCGAGTGTGTACAGGAGGTAAAGCAAGGGACTCTAAAACACAGCCCTGGGGTGCTCCAATGTTAAGGATAAAGGTGGATAAAGTATTTCTTATACCTTGCTCTCCTGGACAGAGTTCTCTTTCTTGGAGTTCCACTTTTTTTCCTGTGGTCTCTTTTGTCAACTTTAAAATTGTAGATTGTTGCTTTACAATTGTCTATGTTGCCAGATCGCAGACCTATTCTCACCTCAACCACCTCTGTTCGACAGAGTCCTGTCAGATCGATATACATAAAAAGGGTCACTTGGTTAAATGGTGCTGTCCATAGTTCCAGGATTCAGCCAAGCTGCAGTGGTACAAAAGTGATTACAGTTCCTGATATCCCGTTGGAAACTGATACTCGAAAATTCTCCGGGCATGAAGGTCATCTAGTTACTATGTTGGCAAGCGGGATGCTTGGCAGAGAAGCTCTGTGTGCCAGTTTCCTTAGCTGGTGTTTAACCCCTCCACATTTTCCTTGGTGTTTCTTCTGAGCTTGATGCAGGAATAGACATAGAGATGGACGGCTTGTCTGTGTGGTCAGGATCATAGCTGGTCTCTATTTCATCCACTTTTTCCTTCTTTTCCACAATGTTTACTCTGATGTTTACATTTGAAAACCTCATCTGGACACATAGCAGAGACAGCAGGAGGAGAGTTCACAAAGCAGTTCCCTATTCTGATGATTGTATCTCTGTATTACACTGTCTGAAGAGAGTGACTGAAACGGCTGTTTGTTTTCACAACAGAGAATGAAAATGAACATGCATACTATGTATGTGTTTAAAATATGTGTGTGTGTGTGTGTGTGTGTATACCTCGTGCTATCCTGAGTACTCTCATGATCCTGATAATGGTGGGATTGATGGGAAGGGAGGCGTTGATCTCAATCTCTTCCAGGGTGATGCCCATCACTGACAGCAGCACAATGGCTAGGTCCAACTGATTCCACCTATACATACAGACACAAACAAACACACACACACTGAGTTTTTGACCTACCATACATTGTAGGATGTGGTCATGAACAGGAGAAGCAGCATGAATTTAGTGTCTTGGCTCAGTGTGTGGCTCATTATATTAATACATATAAATATTAATCTACATAATCTTAATGAATCATTTGCATGATTATACCATGGCTGAATAGGCAACAGCCTACCATTACCTGTAGGCCTACTTAATACTAGAACTCCTTCAACACTATGCAAACCTTTGAGGGCTGAACAACAAGCTATATGTTGAAATGTGATCTTGTTCTGATCGATATCAGATGCAGCTACATTTGTGAATATAATGGTCAATAATACATTTGTTTCATTGGTATGTTTGTATCTGACCACTGCAAAAACTTCCAGCCCCTTCAGAAAATACATGCTATACCAATCCTAATGCTATCTGACATTTAAGCATCTAAAGAGCACGCAAACAAGCCATGAATCAATCTCAAATACCTTTTTTTTCTCTTTGTGAGCAAATATTTTTCGGCCCAAATGCACACACATTGACAAAAAACTAGAGGACATTTTCCTTAGATGCAAAAAATAAATAATATAGATCATAGATATAACATAGCATAGATCCAAAAGATGAAGTATGCAAGAATGTAGAGAGTAATGATCGTTAACAGCGGTCACTTTTCTTGGATTTTATATATATTTAAAAGAAAGGTCATTTTCACATCTGAAGAGTGTCTTTTGATGTTTTGTAACTCTGTGGGCCATTTTATTTTTTTGTGATAGGACTGTTCATTTTACCTACACAGATACATGTAGTATGTACAGAATACAGCTATGTACTGGTGTCTTAGAAGGGCATGTATTGCAATACCATGAAAATTACAACTACTCTTCTCCAGTAGACTATGTATTTACCTCACAAAATGTGTTTGGTAGCGCTCTGGTGAATGGTAAGATACACCATGTGTTTTCATGGGCTGCTTGGAAGCTCACTGTGTGTGTTTGCAGAGTAAGAAAAATTCAGTCAATATTTTGTGTTACTCACATTTTTTTAAATGTATTTAAGTGGGTCATGTCTTATAATATGTACCTTTTTAGTTACTTTTTAACATTTGACAAGGGGAGGCCCACTGACATATTATATAACTAATGACATTCATCCAGCTGAGTAGTAGACAGAATGCTATACTCGTTCTCCTGCTCTTGTCCACTGTATTTTGTAGGTATCACAGGCATCTATAAATTCTATGCCAAGCACTTCACAAAAAATAAAATAAATAAAAATAAAAAACTTGGATTTTTGCCTAGCCCAAAAGCAAGCAAGGGAAACCTGTCCAACTGTCAAATCTACCCTTAGTCAAACCATCATCTAAGCCATACCGTAGTGTAACGTCTTGGTTACGGAGACAGTTGCACTTCTTTAAATCCACATTTTTAGTCTAGCGAAGTTTTATTTTTACCTTATTTTAATGCAAAATTGCTGCCTGTGGTATCTTCTAACATACATAAAATGTCGTGTCCCAGATAATAATTCGAAAACAGCAACTGTCACACACCTGGCTCACAGGGTGTAAAACACATGCAAAATGGGGAAAGGGAGAGAGATGGAAGGACAGAAATTACAATGAAGAACAGAAGGAATAATATGACTAAAAATGTTTCCGTTCACATAAAGAGAGAGAGAGAGACGAAGAGGAGGATACAAAGAAACAGTGGGACAGGCAAAGAGCATTAAGATAGCTCGGAAGAAATAATTTTGCAAAGAAAAGAGGGCAGAAATATCCAACAGCAATTTCCTCCAGCGCATCCACAATTCTAAAAATGGATCGGAAGATGCAATAATAAAATCTACATTGTAGGGTCCCTCAAATAATATTCACCAACGGCATCACAGCTGCTCCACACGGCTGTACACATGGATAGAGGACCCCTGGTTTGCGGGATTATTAAGGTGTTGGGTGGAGATATTGAAATCTATTAAAATGAAAGTGTTTCTGCACCTGCACAGCCTTAATGCGAGTCATTTATTTAGTCCAGAACCAGTGTTTATATAAACTGTTCTACATATAACTCCGTGATTAACATTATCACCAATTTTTAGGGCTAGCAGACAGAGAGGACATCATATATTGGTCAGAAAATTAATCAGACCCTAGTGTGTACCCCGCCTCTCGCCCAATGCCAGCTGGGATTGGCTTCAGCCCCCTGTGAACTTGATATGGATATGAGGTTATGGAAAATGCATCAATTCTGAAAGAAACTTAATGCCATAGAGATTACATTTTCTGTCAACATAAGGATAGTCACAAGCCTGAAGCCAATAAATTCCCTCCAAGAAATGTACCTCAACCGTCACTGGAAAAAAAACAGTAGTTCTACTCTCACTGGCTAGATGTCCCTATTCCCTATTAGTCAAATGTGTATGACTACTGCTATAAAATATTTCAGAATGTCGTATATACCAAATACTAGGTTAAATGTTGGGAGACAGAGCCAGTATATTTAGTATTAGCAGCTTCATAAACCTCATCAGTACAAATCTAAACAGTCCTAACACAACATGGAGTGTCCCCGTTGTACCTGTCCTTGAAGAAGCGTCGGAAACCAAAGGCTACCAGCTTCAGTGACGCCTCGATCACAAAGGTGGAGGTGAAGAAGTAGTTGCAGTACTTCAGTGTAGTCTCCAGAGACTGACATAGAGACAAACAGGGGACAGAGATTGACAAAAAAAGAACATCAAGCAGAAGTAATAGATTTCCTCTGATTCTATCTCTGATCTTAATAAACTAATGAATTCATTTATGTTCTACTACAATTTAGAGGATAGCCCCTGATTCAAAAAGATATTGTAAACTGTTTTTTTTTAGTGAATTGTTTTGTCATGCCAAAGAACATGAACCCTTTGTATGAATTGAGAGAAAGCGACATACCAAGGATTAGAGGTGTTGTTCAGTGAATCGCTTCTCTTCAATGTAAGAAAGTATCTTGCCAGTGAATCTCTTTTAATAGACGTGAGTTTAATTGAGACAGACAACTAAAGCATGTCAGACTCTGGGGAGGAACAGAGAACATTTTTCTACAACACAAGCACTAATGAATCAGACAGAAAATGACTGTCAGCTTGTAATGTTTAAGGCACATATTAAAACGTATAAGTAAGTATAGTGTACTATATATTTGTAATAATGCGGGGAAAACATAGAAATCATGAGAAGGAGAAATATGACGTTTACAGTAGTTGACATTAATCTAATGTCAGATTGGTAAAAGCTGGCATAAACACACCGAAAAAAGGTGAAACCAACTGAAAATAATGAGCTTTGTAGATTATCTGTTTGCAGCCAGCCAAAGCAGCTGCTACTACTTTATTGTATTTATTTTCTTATTTTATATTTTGTATCTTCAGCAGGTCAACAACCTAACAGCCTTATTGACAAAAAAAGAAGAAAAAAAACATTTAGAGGACGTCCAGAGCATATCTACAGTATTTCCTACAGAGGCATATTCAAGCAATTCGATTTCCTGCTGTGGGGGCAGCTGTGGATCAGACAGTAGAGTGGGTCGTCCACTAATCAGATGATTGGTGGTTCAATCCCCAGCTCTTCTAGTCTGCATGTAGACGTGTCCTTGGGCAAGATACTGAACCCCAGATTGCTCCCCGTAAGTCGCTTTGGATGTTATAGTTCATTTTATTTCAGTGTTGACAGTGTGTAATGTATTCTGTTATTCAGCACGTCTCAATGGAAAATGTCATTTTACTTATCTTCAGTAGCCTGACGTTTTAACATGTTACTGTCATTCAACTAGAAATCTACCCATCCGTCCATACAGTAATGCAAAGAAATAGATCTCTCACACTCGTCATATCTGGTGGTACAGACGCGGGCTCATGCAAAGCTTAAGACACATTTTCCCAAGAGGACAATAAAGTATCAGAATAAAAATATAGCAGTATCGTTTACTGCCATTAAACTACAGGCCTGTTTTTTTTTTTTTTTCTTGGTTTGAATCAAACTTATTTTTTGTCACCCTCAAGATCATCTCTGCCTCTGAGAAACGTTTTACATAACAAATACCCCAATCTGCCAGATTGTTTGTAATCCATCACGTGGATAAATGTTTTAGTTGTTGGCTGTTTTTGCTGCTGATTCAGAGCAGCAGGTTGGCAGCTTGCCTCTGGGAGTGCCCACTTTAAAAAAACAACAATAAAAAAAAATAATAATAAAAAATCTGCCCAGATGGTGTATCAACACCTACTCAGAAGCCCTTAAAAAAGACTGCAGTATCTGTCTCACTCCAACACCCACACCCAGACTGCCCTTCCATCACCGTCGAGAAGTGTGGTCACCTGTGGCTGGTTGTAGTGCTCCAGAGACATGGTGATGACATTGATGCAAATGATAAAGGTGATGACCAAGTCCAGATAGTGGCTGGTGCACAGGGTGTGGATAGCAAGCCGAGCTGGACCATATGACGCATAGTAGGGCAGCTTTTGGGCCTCTGGAGAGAAAAAATAGTAAAAAACAAAACAAAAAAACAGATTAAAAAAAAGAGGAAAAAAACAAGAGAAGGAGGGTTTCAAATCAGCGAGAATGCAGGAAACCATTTTATAGACAGACAGATTGGAAAAGGGAGTTTCAATGTGGACAAGACGAATGTTGAAATGAAAGCACACAATCAAAGAATAAGCAGAGGAAACACAAAAGACAGGAACAGTACAGAAAAAGAGCAAAAGAAAATGAGTTATACAGTAGGAGAGAGAAACAGATATTTGGTTTAAAATATGAAAAGAGTGTGATGTAAAGAGAAAGTGATGTAAAGTGCAAACAGAATGATTTATGTGGGGTTAAACCTGAGGAGAAGAGACAATAAAGAAAAAGCAGGGAGGGACGGATATAAAAAAAATGATAATAATATGAGATAATATGAGAATAAAACGTGGAGGGAGGTTAAGTAGTTTTAAATGAGTTGATACAATGACTCATTCAATGTATTTTTATTGAGTATAATAATAAAATATCAAGTTAGAAGTCTTGATCGTGCCATTTGCATTGTAACCAGGGAACAGTCTTTTCCAAAGCTAAGTATAATTCTTGTTTTACATATTAACTAACTTTATGGATTACATTTTATTCTGAAGTGGTAAACAGACATTTATTAATATATTTGTATATTATAAGCTATTTTCTTAATTTACCAATTCCCCCCATGAAGCTATTCCTCTTTTTCCAAAGGACTCCCATCCCTTCATCGCCCATTCCTCCCTCTACTCAGCCCTTTGTCTCCTCCTTCCCTCCCAGGAGATTTATGTGTCCATCTGTCCTTTTTTCCCCTTGACCTCCTCTTCTCTGTATATTTCATCTCTTCTTTCTGTGTCTCTCTTCCCTCTGCTTTTTTTCCCCCTTCTTCCCTAGGTCTTACTTCTCCTCTTCTTCTCCATGCGACGCTGGCGTTTCTCCTCTCGTCTCCTGGCCTCCTCCACCTCCTGGTGCTGGCGGCACTTGTGGAAGTTCTCCACCACTACGCCCACAAACATGTTGAGGACAAAGAAGCTGACGATCAGGAGGAAGGAGATGAAGTAGAGCAGCATCCATGGGTTGTTGTTGATCATCGGCTGGAAGAGAGGAAGAGAGAGTGGAAAGAACAGAGAAAAAGAGGTGAGACAACAAACTTGTCTGGGAGGGAAAGTCAGAAAGACAAAATGGAGGACTGGCAGGAAAGAAAGGGAAGACCGAGTGGTGAACGGGAGGTTATTAGGGGGGGGAGAACACCACAAATAAAAATGAAAAACATGATAACAGACAGAAACAAAATGGGAAAAAGAAGATATATTTTAGTAAATCCCATCTTATACAATAGATGTATAAGATGGGAAAGTGGCAGAGTGGTTGAGAAGCATTAATGGAGTCTGGAGGGAGCTCAAGGTAGCAACAGCCACCACTTGTAATCTCCAAGCCAACAACAGCATGTTTGTCTTAATCAATGGCACTCAGCGCAGGATGAATGAGACGGCAGAATTTATTTGAGTTATTTATATGCGTAATTTAATTCACAGAAGTTAAATATTATTAGACGAGAAAAAGAACATAAGAACTTGGAAAAACAAGCAGCAAAGGTCCATGGCCAAAGCAGAGACAGAACAAAAGCATTGTGAGAGATCGTGACATTTCGCTCTGTCGTAAAATGTGTGTTTCCACTGATTTGCTTGCTTTATATTATTTTGTTGTTCAGTGGTAAAGATAGTCCTGGGTTAAAATCCAGAATGGTGTGTGCATGAAGTGTAAACCCACTGTAATTTGTTGTCGACAACCATTTTGAAGCCTCAAGTTCATTACGGCTCTTTGTTCATTAGAGCCACAAGTGACTGTATTTGGACTCATACTGTGAGTCGGGCTGCTCCTGAGATATAAACAAATTTGGGTAAGTAGGGTAATTTCTCCATAAGAATCCATACAACTGGACCTTACTGTTGGTGCCAGTGGAGCTGCCCTCTGCTGCCCATTGGAAAGAATACAGATTTAAGCGTTTGCCTCACTTTACAGTCCCGGAAGCTCTGTTCACTAATTATATACTGTCAACGCATTACATTGACTGCTTCGACTTCATCCCACAGTGCAGATATATACAGATTAGGTGAATTGTAAATGTTAAATTGCCTGTAAGTGTTGGTATGTGAGAGCCATTGTTGGTCTGATTATATGTTAGCCCTGTAATAGATCAGTGACATGTACAAGATCTATCCAATGTAAACTGGGATTGGCACCAGCTCCTTGCGACCATGAACAGGATAAACACAGGATAAGGATGGAGCTATTTATACGATTGAATGCAGGATATACAAAGGAAGAAGTATGTAGACTTACATCTTCTTGTGCTATAATGTGCTATAATGTATTATATAATAATACATTTAATGGTGTCTGAATGGTGCTGATTGCATATGTTGTGGAAATTTCTCTGCTGCTGGTGAAGAATGAAATAGAGACTTCTGCCGGCCGACAAGGTTTTTATTTTCTTTGCAAAGAAAAGGTCAATCAACACGCGAGAGGTCAAAGGTGAAGAAACTGAGTATGTCTCACACCTATTTGTCTATTGCAGGTATTGGTGCCGAGCCCCTGTGGGCGAGTCTTACACCTGGGATGTCCTGCAGGAACTTGTGTTTAGGTGCAAAGTTGAGTCTAGACATAACACAAAAGAACCTGGTATGTTGCGTTAGAAAAGGGGAAGGGGCGCCTCAAGCAGTTGAAACAAAGAAATTAAAATTACCATTACACATATCAGTTTATTCTCTGAAAAATGCTGGATTCATTTATCATTGTCTTAAAAGGAACAAGCAGTGGCTGAGTGGTACTCATCTATATTTGCCCAGTCTTGATATACATTTTACCAAGCCACTCCTCAACCAGTACAAGTCCGAAAATTCTTTGAGCTGCCACTTATAGGAAAGGATTACAGGGGAAAGGGAGACAATGTGAAGAAACAATGAGGATGATTGGGTGTCAGCGTAGTCATTGCAGGAAGTCATTACAAAACAAAAAATCAAGTTCAGGTGCAGTAAAACCGGAGATGAGCATCAGATTTTCAATTTGGAGGAGCGCTGAGTGTTGAAAGTGCATGGTGGAGTGCAAATGGGACTAGTCATTCAGAGCCATGCTGAAGTGCAGTGAGGCTTTGTCCCCCTGAGGTGGGGAAACTGAATCATCCAGAACGATGCCCTCTCTTTAACATTTGTTCATTCAACAGAAAAAAACAAACACTGAAGGTAATCTCTTCACTTTGGAGACACGTCAGAAAACTGATTTGCTTTGCAACATTCATGGACTTTGACGTCATTCGTGTGAATGTGTGCTGTGCATGATTTGTGTTGTTAAAGGGAAGTTTACTTCTCGGAACTAGTGCATTATACACTGGGGTGACAATACATAGGGATCTCTGAGACTCTTTTTTCATATGATACATTTAATTTTGGGTAAATTAATGTTTTATATGTAATGGATGAAAATAAAATAGGTTAAGTAAGTGCACTGAGGCCATTGCCTTCATCTGTTGACCATCTGGCAATACAAGACATCTATCCCTCTTTTCTTGCAGGTGCTGAGCCCGCACAGAGGCAGTTTGGGCTGATTCTGGTCATGTGTTCAACCCTGGCTACGACCTGCAAGTTTTCCTTTCAAGCTTTGTCCGAGGAGGTAACCACACTATTTTTAATCCGGACATGGTCGCTCTGTACTTGGTAGCTCCATGGTAGCTCTGTCCTGTTTCAGCGTCTTAAAATCTGTCTTCTCTCCAGTGAGTTGATATACGCAAATATAGGAGTTTAAGGTATAATGCAACATACCCTGTGGCTCAGAGGCAGGGCAGGTCGTCCACTAATCAGATGATCGGCGGTTCGATCTGGTCCGCATGTCGAAGTGTCCTTGGGCAAGATACTGAACCCCAAATTGCTTGCAAATTGCAATTGAACCCACCCCCAAAACACACACACTCAAATATTCTCCCATTCTCCCCCATGACGCATCCATTTGAGGGGGTAGGAGAGGTGGGGTGTAAATCGTAACTTCTGAACCTGTCATGAAGAGGCAAATATTAACCGATATTAGCCAGTGCAACCCAAAGCCTATTCCAAATGGATGCAAATGGGCTGCAAGTCCATTTTGGGCTGCTGGGCAAATGTTGCAAAGGCTACAAAATAACAAATACATACATGCAAACAAACATCGGAGGCCACCGGCCCAAATGTGGCCGAGATGGACTGGCCCATCTGGCATTTGCCCGGTAGCACAGACTGCCAGTTCGAGCCTGTCTTAAAGGCCGAGTGAAAAGCCAGTCATCACAGAGAGAGGATATTTAAGGTTACTATAACATTACATTGCATTTAGCAGACGCTTTTATCCAAAGCGACTTACAGAGGAGGACATAAGCTGAAAGAGGTGTAAAGGAGCACAGAGTAGTTGTTAGTTTTGTTAGGCAGGGAAGCATTCTCGAAAGAGAAAGGTTTTTAGAAGTTTTTTAAAGGTAGAAAGGGATGTTGCTGTTCTTGTAGCCGTTGGTAGGTCATTCCACCATTTGGAGACGACCACAGAGAAGAGTTTAGAGTGACCTCGCTTTGCGAGAGGCGAGGGTACGACTAGACGGTTTGTATGAGCTGAGCGTAACGCCCTGGTCGGGACGTGAGCCTTTAGTAAGACGCTGGGATAGGCAGGGGCAGATAACAAAAGATACTTTTAGTCTGTCCTGGAAGGAGTTCATAGTTGCACTCAACAGTTCGCATAAACAGTGCCAGAAATTTTTTATCAAAGATCAAAAAGAGAACCAGAGAGAGAAATTCAAACCCAGGCTCATTTCACACCTCCGCTTTGCTGACCAATCACAGCGTTAAGTGGGTGTGAATGTCGGTTTTTGGAAAGTTACAGAAATTGTAAGTGATTCAGCTGTATGCTGACAGCTCAAAGGTGATGACATGCATCAAAGATTCTACAGCAAAAATCCTGTTTGAGGTCAACTCTAAGAATGAGATAAAGAGTGAACTTTATTCTATTGGGGCAAGTTGAGTCGGTTTGGTAATCGGAGCAGGATGCCTCTGTGTAGAAGATTTGTGGGCACATTCGACTGGGTGGAGATCCCAAGGTGAACAGACGGACGGATTCATATCCCATCTGGGTAGGATGCGTGGGATTCCCCAGAAAGATCTGGATATCTAGGCACATGTGCTAGTTTGCTTTGTGTTTTCACACTGCAAACTGGACCCATATAAGAGGTGGAAAATGGCAGTATGAGGAGAAGAGTACCAGACTTAATGTATGCGTGTACTATATATACATACACACAAGATGTACCAGTGCAGTTATTACCTGCTTGTCTATTCCCACTGCATCCAGTCCATGGTACATGATGTTGACCCACCCATCTTTTGAGGCCAGCACAAACAGAGACATTAAGGCCTGGAGGAGACACACACAAACAAAACACACACACATCCACAAAACTTTATTTAGGTTTAAACCGGTTATTATAGTGAGACGAAGTGCTTACAATAACACTGACTGAAAAGCTGCAAATTTGTAAAATTACTTCATACCCAAAACTAATAATACTAATTGCGTTGTTGTGCATTCATCTACAGTATGATTCTCTTTCTTTGTCGGTTATATTCATTGTAGCGACAAAGTTGGTGCAAACTATTCATTGCTGTCGTGTTCAGCCAATGACAGCACTGCAGTTCTTTGTTTATTTGTTCCAAACAAGCAGCTGAACTTCAAACCCTTGCTGTGTGCCGGAGGACATTTACCTACCTATACCTTCCCTCATTAGATTTAGAAGAGAAAAGCTGTCCTATACAGTGTGGTAAAGAATTATTATTATTATTTTGTATGTGCACAGAATGAATAAGTTTAACACCATGCATCTTTTCTCTCCTGTACCTGTCCAAGGTTGTCAAAGTTGTATTTGTGATGAACCCATCGATAGCTGGCAGCCAGGCATTCGGACTTGTTAGTGATATTCTTCACATCGAAACCCACACAGTAGTAGAACTTTCCTTTAAAGAGCTAGGGAGGAAAAACACGCACACGCACGGAGAAGGACATGAGAGACAGAGGCCCACAAAGATACATTTTAAAGAAGTCATGACAACGTTTGTGTGCAACCATTTCTTTCATGCAGCTTTTGAAGTAATTTCCTAATTAGTGTCTGTAACTAGTGTGTGGACGAAGACTAACTGGAGCCCCTTAACAACACTTGATATCAGCAGTGTGGTTTTCCTCCGGGGAGAAGATGTTTTTAATTCTCAATCATACTGAGAACATCAAAGAGGGGACTGAGTAAAATAACGCATTAACGGTGGATCCAGGGAGAACAATAACGTGAAATGATATAGGGAAGATCACGGTGGGACTGACAACTAGGTGCAATAAAAACTACGGGACTGCACTGATGAAATAAAAATGGGAAAAGTTAGTGAGCTGTATGTTTGGAAGACTTATGGACTCGCCTGTGAACAGGATAAATTGCTAATGATGTCGGCTGTAGTGCAGACACTGTTAATATCGAGGACATATTGTGTAGTTTTATGAGCCATTTCTAACAATACAGCAAAGGAGACTTGAGTTGTTAAGGAGGCATTTAAATTGGTTTCTTTTCGTATACATTCACCGTAATATACTAATTGATAGAGTGTATCTTGTTGGTTCTTTCTGTATCTTTAGAATGTTTGAATGTTATTTCTGTCTGTGTTCTTGAGTCCCGCAATTCATGTTAATTCCAAGATGTACATCAAACATGTCAATTTTTGTCTGTAAAGGATGGATAGGGTTGTGGATAATTATATGACCATGTTTGGACAGCAAAATTTGGTCCATTAAAATCAGCCTGTTCTTTGTTTTGGCATGAAAATAACCCACGATTGCTGGATTTTTGCAGGTTGTTGTATTACCATTATGCCTCTTCCTGGTAGATTCTGCTCTAATTAGCCTTCTTAGCAAAGCTGTGAGAGAAGATTCCTTTGTGGGTGCAAATAGGGCTACACAGCCTCGTCTCATTTTATCCACCGTTCGTGTTTAATCTTCTGTTTCTTTGTTTTAGTTTTGGTTCTATATGGAAGTGTAAGAACATAATTATGGCCCAGGTAGCATATTTTGACTGACTTTAGCTTTTATAAGCATATAAACTTAAAAGTGCCATGGTAAGCATAGGGGTTGCAATGTTAGATCGTGTTATATTTGCAATAGTTTGACCATCTAAGGTCTAAATAAAAATCTTTCAAAGAGGTTTCATAAATTGTCAAAGGCTTGTGAGATCCCCTGACTAAAAAAAATAGAATGATAGAAAACAATGAAATCCGTATCTGATGGTGTTTACCTGAACACCAAGAATACCGAAGATGATGAAGAAGGCACAGCAGATAAGGACGATGTTGCCAATGGGCTTGAGAGATGTGATGAGGGTCTCGACTACGAGCTTCAGTCCTGGAGCCCTGCTGATCACCCTGGAGGACCAAGGGGAAGATACAGAGAGAGAAAGACAGAGGGAATGA